>OY757258.1:9542469-9928671 GCA_963584085.1 Pyrausta aurata | reverse complement strand
ATTTAAATATGAAAGGAGACATTTTTTTTTTGGGCCCAGTAGCAAGTTGTAGCGTCTAATAATGACATTGCACCCTAAATTAATAACTTTTTTTAGACAATTAGACGAAAGATAACGTTTAAATGAAACCGGAATAAAAAAATCGAACTAAAAGATGCGTTGTGTTGACTATTTTTCATCACGCCATTCCTCCTTTACAAATACGTGTAAAGGAACGACGGGCTGGTCAATATAAAAACAATATCAATTATTTCAAGTACGTAATTGTGTTTAGATCACGGTTTTTCTACTTTTATTTATTTTAAACAATTGCAATCTCCGTATAAAATATTTTAATAGCTTTTTTAAGATTTTTGCATGAAATGGTTATTTAATAAAAACGTGGAACGGATAGCAACTCTGACAGTTATCACTGACATTGACAGGAATGGCTGGAGTGTCATTTGTCACACTTTCCGTTTGGCTTTTGGCTTTCCGTCACCTTCCGTTTGTTTTGGTTTGTTTTGAATTGAGTGTATGTTTTCTCCGGATTTTTAACGAAAAATAGAAGCAAAAGGCATCAAGTACGGCCCCCATTCCACTAAACCGTTATGGTAACTGTGCAGTGAGTATTCAACGACTGTGATTTTCAGAAACGACTGAAAATGTGCGTCAACTGGTACGTGTGTGGATTTAAGTTATGATGAATTTTCAAATATTCCCGTTAGATAACGAAAAACTAATAATGTTAATGTTTTTAAGACATTATAAGTAACAATTTAATATATGTTTCATTACTAGACGTTACAATTTATGGGTGGGCCCATCCTCCATACAAGAAAAAAATGTCTCCTTTGTTCATAATTTCAAAAGAATTCAAAACTGTCCAAAATTCATCTAAATCGAAGAGACTTTTTCGTATTATTATGTGTCAACATCACATTGCCTCTAAATGCAATTTTTATGTTCACTGTCCGTTAAATAACTGATATTTTATCGAGTTGTCGGGTTTGAAATAGGAAAATGAATAGTTTATTTTTGGTTCAATGATTAAAAACCGTCTATTTTGTACACAAAGATTTATTGGAAACTCGTTCGACTGTGTCGGCAGTGACGCGATGGGATTTACTGGTAGTAAACAACCAAATTCACTTTTCACTAGTTTTATTATCGGTTTCAATATTTATAAAGAGTGTTTGGCGGTATCATGTAGATATTTCTGGGGCCAAAAGAGGACATCCATGCAATCATTATAAGTCATGTATTTTATTATATTATGTGTGTTAGTTATTGTCTAATTTTTTTTGTATACAAGGGAAGTACGTCCTTACGTACGTACGGGTACGGGTACGGACGGCGTGTTTGGTAGAACGATTTAGATATTTTTAGGCCAAATAGAGGATACCTATGCAATAATTATAAGTAATGTATTATACTGTGATAAGAACGATATATTTAGGTTATCGACATTTGTTTTTTTTAATGGTCGCATATATTGTGTCCTCTATTGGCCCCAGAAATATCTACATCGTACCGCCAAACACCATGTAAAACAAAAATCTTTGAAGGGGGTAATTCAGTGTAAACATTTCCATATTAACGTTTAATTACGGAGTCTTGTCGATCAAAGTCAAACAGAGCGAATTACGGCTAATAAAAGCCAAGGCCTGAATTTGTTGTTCGCTTAAACCTTAATACATAATAGCTGCTCCAAGTAGGGCTGGGTCTAACCGGTTAAATCCGGATCATACTAGTACAGGTTAGTTAATGGAGCATATATTCCTCAGATGAGGGTTAGCACTAGTTGAATTGCCCCAAATGAAAAATAATGTATTTGTAAACAAAATGTTAAAATATAAGTACAATAGAGAAACCACAAGATTGTAAAAGAACCATGAATATACCACTTTTTTGTTACAGTAACTTGATGCAATGGAGCATGAGTTTTTTATTCGTATTAAGATGATGCATTCAAAAGGAAAATATTTCTTTTTTATGTGACATTATGGGCTGACTTAAATGAATTTGTTTGTTCTACTTTAGCTATTTTCTAAGTTTTAAATGTCAGACCTGTTTGTACCAAAATACTAAAACTTTCTCCTAAATGTTACAAACTCTTTTCTGAAAACCGCATCAAAATCAGTTCAGCCAAACGTGAGATAATTGCTGACAAACATAGGTGAAACTGAGAACCTCTTTTTTTCCAAGTCGGTTAAAAATAAGTTACAGTGAAGTGAAGATAAACTTAATAATAAAAAGACTTACCTTGCAATATTCGCGAAGCGGTTCAAGAATAACTTATTAACTAAGAAATAGATTTTGCCACCCCTAATTTTAAAGGGTTTCAGACATTATTGCCTTTTTGAACTGCAGACGTGATTAAAACTATAAACAACAAAATGATATTTAGTTAGTAATACAAATAAAGCACAAACTGTTTTCTTGGTCTCTTGGTATTTTCTTAAACATGCTTAGATGCTTGACAACAACAACACTTCAGTGTTCAGGGTCCCTATTTTTGTATCACTCGCTTGGATATGGCGAATGATTTTCGTTCGAAAGCGACTTTTTTTCTATGACTTTTGACACTATGTACGTCGAACGAAAATCACTCGCCATCTTGAAGCGTATGATTCAAAAATAGAGCTCCAGGCAACTTAAAAACCACCAAAAACATTTTCAATTAAAACGTTGTCAAGTCGAGACTATAGGCTCTGTCAAGATCTCAGGTCTCATGAGACAAGCTTATTTATTTTATTTAAACTTTATTGCACTGTAAATTGTACAATTGGCGGACTTAATGCCCTATGGCATTCTCTACTAGTCAACCGCTTGGTAATGCAGAGAGTTTTATCAGTGGCGGAACATTACTTACTTACTTTGTGCCTTAGTCGAAAATAAAGCTCTTAATCAGTCAGGTATCAAACGACTGCCGGGAGTCGCATAATAATGGAATTTCTATTGTGTCTCGTTCAAACATACTTGACGAGTTAAAGAAGTACCTACTGCATTGTTAATTGTAAATATACGAACAAATGATAATCAATACACTTTTTGATTTTAATCAGCTTAAAGAATGTTATTTCATAGTCGGTTGGGTTATATCCCAAAATGTGTAGCTTATCTTTTTCGTTTCAAAATCTGTTTTTAGACCGAGTTTTATCTAACCACCTCTAAAATACTAAAATCTGCTATTTCGTGGCTTCGTTTTATGTAATATCAAATTCTGTTTGAAGACCATAAACCATTTTAGTCCGAAATCCGGGATTTTTACTTAAGCTTTAAGTTAGGTGAAAAATAAATCCAGTCGGCTCCCCTGTGCACGATTCAATAATTTTGGGATTTTGTTTTAATTATTTGGGCAAAAAACATTACGGAAGCTGGACATTTTGAACAGGGCTTTTTTTGCCATGTTAGTTAGTTGCCATAGTTTAACTCAACTAATGGTTGTCGGTTACCAACGGATCTAATTAGCAATTGTGCGCGTTCAGTTTTTTTTTAAATCTACAACTGTTAACAAGCTACGTCTTATCATTCCTTGAGTCAACTATCGATCACTACTACCACTAGGCCTTATTTAGGTCAGCAGCATCAAAATATCATAAGTTTCAGTTAAGTATATAAGGTTAAATCATTTTAAGTGATAATATTTTAACAGTGTCTTTGCACACATCATAGAAACAGGATGCAATCATTATTTTTTTTAAGAAAAAAAGATTTTATTTTTTATTCATTATTTAAAACAGCATCCTAACAATTTAAAAAGTTTACTCCGTCATCGGCTTCGCCTCTTTTAATTCAATGCCCTAACTTTCTTTTTCTCTAATCTTAACCTTAATTAATTGAAAAATAATATCTGAAAAAATCATTATCTTAGTCTTCAATTTTCTCAAAAAACTAGCGGGTAAAAACCTATAGTGTTCTCTACAAAAATTATTAGTTTATCGTGCTGAATCGGCCCTTTAAATTTATCACTTGAAACGAGGTGACCTTATATACCTCCTCTAGGAAATTAAATAATACTATCTACATATCGAAACTCTTGACTCGGTTTGAACATAACCCTTGTCTCGTTTCTAAAATAATCATGTGCTGAGCCTAATAAAAACCTTTTTCATAATCTTACTAACTACAAAAAGCTACATAAAATGTTAACCTCTGTCCGAGAAAATACAATTTTTTTCATAATTTGCGATACGGCCGTGCTTGAAACGTGTACTGTGCAGTGAACGGATATTCTGTGGAAGTTTTTCTTTGAATGACTCTATTAAAAATATAACGTGTTTTAAAACTAAAAAGAATAGAGAGCCACTCAGAATTAATAACCTTACAACTTTCTCCTTGAAACGTGGGTCACAATATCCCCTTAAATTAGGCTCTCCATAGAAATCAGACAGGTCACGTAACCTATTTAGTATGGGAAGTATTTTCGATCTTCATTTCTAAGATAATTTTGATTAGCTTCTAATGGGGAGGAACACGCAAAGCTAATTGTAGATGGCGCGATCGTCGACTGTACCTTGTTTACTTCTAGTGTCAAGTGT
Organism: Pyrausta aurata; assembly: GCA_963584085.1. Lineage (NCBI taxonomy): Eukaryota > Metazoa > Arthropoda > Insecta > Lepidoptera > Crambidae > Pyrausta > Pyrausta aurata. The sequence goes on along the minus strand of OY757258.1, from coordinate 9,924,148 downwards.
CAAGTTGCTTTTTTTTGCGATTTAAGGTATTTTTTCATTGTAAAATGTATTTGTTGATGTCTGTTTTTCCACTTAAAAGCGAACTTCGTAGAAGGAATGCTTCAACTACTGGGAAAAAGGTTGTTTTGATAGAGAGGTAAGCATTTAAAATATTTGAGGTTGTATCCTGTTTTACTTTGCATAATTTACATATTTAAAATTGTTATGTGTGTTTTAATGAAGTCTGCATGTAGTTTAAAAGATGTGACGAATATGAATAATATCTTTTTAGAAGAGTATAGTTCCATAGATACATCAATTTACGTGTACTGTACAAACTTCTCTATTCATGAAGCAATTTAAATAGCTGGCCAGCCACAACTGTTTATGAATAACACGAAATATTTAAGCCTCTACGCAGTTACTGTTGTAACCCGTATATTCGTGTCGGAACGTTATTCCAAGCAGAACATGACCATTTGTAACAACTAAATTGTCAGATTGCACGAGGGTTTGTAAAGGTTAACTAAAATATGGGGTGAAAATAAAAATAATTTATTTTATTCATTGAAAGCACGTCATCACAAAACCTTATAGTGTGGAATTGTTCAAAAAACCTGTTACAACATTTTATTGCGGTCTAACTGTTATCTTATTTGGTATTGATACAGAAGAAATAGGTACTTTAAAGTATTTCCATGACTTTAAAAGCATTACATTTTGTAATGTAAAACGTCAATAAACGATAAAAAAATATTTACTCGTGTTCATGATGTTATTAAAAAAATAGTAACTATCACGATATCCACCTAAATTGCTCATGTTGTGTAGCTAAATAGTTAGAAGACGGTCTTGATTACACATACTATTCGAAATACCTATTTTATTGCGTTTTTAATAGAAATCTTGATAACTCGGATGATTTTCTGATGTTTACTGTTACCTAATTATCCTTATTTTCAGTTTCTAAGTCGGATACAACATTAAATTCTGATTAGATACCAAACGTAGCGAACGATTAACATGTAAACTCCGCTTTGATACTCGAGATTAGATCGAAACACATTCTAAGCAGCCAATCAAATATTAAACCTACGCACGGCACGCACAATATTAGGATTCTTCGGATTCCGCGAATCGAATTAAACAATTAAAGATGTGGGAGTTTGCCAAGTTTCGGAATACCACGTTCCCATCTAGCGTTGCCACGCGATAGCCTATCGATATTTCTGAAACAGACAGACTGCCTCGGTGGCGCAGCGGTATGAGGTTTGCATTTTAAAGCGGCGGATTCCCGGGTCGGCCCAAAAATATGTGAACCAGACCTCGGAAAGCACGTAAAGCCGTTGGTCCTGCGCCTGATTTCTCTCCGATCGTGTCAGATTGCTGTCCCATCGGGCTATGAGAGTGAAAGGAATAGAGAGAGTGCACGTGCACCTGTGTTTACGCACACACTTGTGCGTATATATAATATGTCCTGTGCAGTCGGTTAATCGTTGTGACTGGCCACCGTAGTCGAAATCAGCTAGGGGGACTATTGTAATAACATTCAAAAATATTGTAGTAAAAATATTCATCAGAGCCGATACATCGAAAGTAAATGTACTTTAATCGATAGCGTATTCGATATTTAGCTTCGATACTATAGTTAATATTGCTTTTGTCAATAACCAAACTGAGCTATTGATAAGTCTATCGATATTATAATATTTTTTGAGGTTCGGCAACACTACTCCGTCGCTTCCCGTTCCCCACCTACCCTTAACGGTATTACGTAACGATCGAGATAAGTAGGTAGCGGCAGCCGTCGACACTTACTAGATGCCGTCTTGACGTGAAATTAACTATCGTTGACCCTGGTGCCGCCGTCAACACGTCAGCGTCAAATTTTCAACAATAGTTTAACGACGTCTGCCGTCGACATGTCAGCGTCTAGCCGTCAATGTGCTGCTAGCATAACGTCAACACACCGCGTCGAGCACAGCCCCCTGATTAGCATATTTTTGGCTTTTACTGTTGGAATACAGTACCCCAAGCACGAATAATTGCGTCAAAGTATTCGTATAGTAACGTAATCATTTGTATGAGAATTCAAAAGCATCCCTATCGAACGTAGAACAAACTAAAAATTTGACACTCGAAAAACACAATAGATTTCAATAATTTTAATTAAATAGATTGTTTCTGGTTTTTAGACGTGCCATATTTACGTTACTATGACGTCATCTGCGGTAATGCTTTCAAACTTAGGTACTACACGACACGGGAGTGCTTCTTGCTGCCGACTGACGTAAACCCACTACGATTACGTGACGAATACGTTAAATGTTCGTGATTGAGGTACCTACTGTAGTCATTCAGTAGTGCCATTGTAGTACAACTGATGCACAATTCACTGACGACTCAATTAGCGGAATTGAGGCCCAGTACTGACGTTGTCAAGTGCTGCTCGTGTGTGTTACAGAACACTAAAATGTTCTACTTCAGAGCTTTCAAAATAATGTCATGTATGATAATAACAATACGAAAATGATCGAGGTTTGTAATAAAATAAGCCTGCCGAGATATTTATTCAAAGTTTAAACATTTATTAGGTACCCGATAAGTTTTATTTAAAATTACTGTTACAAAACTCGTTTTGACAGCTGAAATAAACAAAGCGAAGGGTTAGTTAAGGGATTCCTATCTGAAACTGTTTTGGATAATTTCAATTGGAAGTTCAAACAAATCACAGTGACAGGCGATTAATGAGATTTAACACAGAATCTCTCTGAAATATGGAATTGCCCTCAATTTTACATTGAGTCTGAAGTAATCCTTGGAGACAGTTTTAAATTACGTCAAGAATTGTAAAGCGAATTGTTAGACTGACTACTAACGAGTTGATTCCAATAAAATTACCTACGCGTATAATATAAGCTGCCTATGTATGTGTCATTCACTATCAAAACTAAATATTTCCATGTATATATTAACGAATATTCAATGTTCATTATACATCACACCTCTGGTTACCCTCTAGCTCAACAAACAGAATAAAACGACAAACGTAAAAAACTCTTAAACTTCCCACAACTTCGTAATGAAGAAAAACAATGTTATACGACTATCAATTTGCTGAGACAAGTCCCGTGTCATAAAATAGAGTTACTCTTTAACTTTCCCTTTTACGAACGGGAACCCTTATAAATAATCCTCATATAATAACAGAAGGGATGATACAGAGTTTTACAACTTACTTTACGCGTCGGTAATAAAATAACAAGCGAATTTTATACATAAAAGTTGCAATCTTGAGGAAGATGACATAATAATGCTGGTGTCGTTGTGCTCGTAGGTATCACTTGGCAATTTCTTCGGCAAAATCCATTAGTGTTATGACAAACGAGGAGATAAAGTGTTAACTGGAAGCGGTTTGAAAACATTGCGTAGGTTACCTTCTATTATCTCCTACATTGTGTTGCTTTGATATTCTCGATCTCGTTCTTGTGCGTATTGCAATTTTTTCATTGACAGTATCTGCTCTGCTATTGGATGGATAAGCAAATTTCGTACTGCGATGTCTGAATTCCGACCAATTTCCGTATCTTAATTTCGACCATAAAAGTGAATGAGAAAATACTTTTAATATTTCTTTAGTTGGATCGGAATATCGGTTTGACGACTCAGCTAACTGAATGGGAATTGAACTGCCTGGAACTTGAACGGATTAAGGCAAATCGCAATATGCCCCTTGATCTGCTATTAAAATATACCTCATGCATGTTATGAGTTAGCAGCTAGTAGCACATAAATAGTAATAGTCAGAAGTTAACAAATCATATCAAATCATTTATTCCGTTAAAATATTGGTACAGACAGTAATCTCTGCTTACAGAGCTAACAATATTTGATTGTAGGAGTGGGTAACATAGTAGTAAGTACCTAGGATGTGTGATAATAAAAAGGTGATAACAAATACCAAACACTTGACTAAACAATAATCAATAATTACGGTAGTGTCGAACATTGAGCTAGAGCTAGATTATTAGGTGAAACCGGGCTCGATTCAGTCCAGAGATTTAAATGCTCTCTCCAAAAAAAGAAATCGTGCTGTGTTATCAATTTATTTAAATCATTTTAACCGTACCCGTATTTATTATTCCTTATTGCATGCCAGCTTTTAACTAATCGCGCAAGTGTGACAGGTTGCTCATACAAAAGTAACAAATAAGCAGGGCAGTAAAAAAATTGGCGATTAATAAGATATTTTTCAGAATACTTAGTAGTCTTTACTCTCAGAAGACAACCTCTTAACTGATGTCTCTTCTAGTAGTTTCTTATTTAAGCTTCATATGCTACAATTTGTCGCCCGTAGACGCATTAAAAGGAATATCATTTCACTAATGGACTACATGAGCCCACGGAAAAAAACCCTCGAAACAATCCCTGGGCGCTGTTTTGTTTTCCTGGAGTGTGAGGTGTGTAAAATATTAATATTTTATTTCACCCTGTATAACCTAGACCGTATTAAAAGCTTGCTTTATTTTTAAATTGTTTTTTTACGCTTTTAAGTTACACAATGTCTTAAAAAGTTCTCACTATCGTTATCTATCCACCTATTAATACGAAATGTTGTTCAATTTTTAAATAATTCGTTGGTTAGTGCTTATTTGTCGATGGTGAAACAGGCTTTTTAATTGTGAACACTTATGAAAAATAAAGTGTTGACCAAAATATTAATCTTTTGATCTTGATAATATGACAAATGCTCAAGACATAAAATTTTTCAGGAATAACTTTTTATTTCTGAAGTTCTGTGGCCCTATTTTTGAATCAATCGCCTGGATATGGCGTGTAATTTGCTTTGATTAATGTTCAATTTGTGAGTGTATATCAGTTAAATCCGCACGGTAGTAATTAAATAAAAACGGATTTTGCAACTACTTCCGTCTACGTTAAGCAGGATTTTCGTTGTATTTTAATTGATTTTCGAACGAAAATTATGAAATTAAGGCCCCGGGACAAAGCTATATTTTGTAAGGCAGAATTTCTTTGCAAATTCTACATTATTTTGGAGAAATCATTTGTCTTCATTAATATACGAGAACATTGGAGAAACCAACATAATTAAAAGTTCCATACGAATGATAATTTAGTCTCGGAAATTGTTGCCAAAATGTAATAACGTGACTGCCTTTGTAACGTAGCATATTCAACTATTAAAAGGAACCCTTCTTCTTTTAATACATAATAGAAACTTTTGTAGGTTACACTAATTATAACTCAAGAACAGGTGGATCGATTTTCATGATTTTATACTTTGTTGGATTTGTCTCAGCCCCAAATAAGATGGTGATATCCATCAAACAGGGCCGGGGCGGGATGGGGCCAGGGCAAAACGAAGTTCGCTGGGACCGCTAGATTTGCTACTTACATCATACTATTTAACTGGTACGTTTTCTCTCAAACGACAAGAGAATATGTACCCTAAAAATCCTTTAATTTTGGGCGCTTTTACCATTAAAGTCCGAGTACCCATTGGTATTGAATCCTCACAAAATACAACTTATCTCTAGTCAAAGCTTTGAAGGGTCGTAGCGTGCCACCACAAATAATTTACACTTGAAGGTTTACACGCTATTATAACTCTTATATCTTCATATGTAAGAGCTACGTTTCCACCCTAAATTGGGAAGGAAAGTGGAACAGTTTTCAGACTTGACAAAGCGCCCGCTTCACAAACAATAGCAGAAGAAGTTCGGCAAAACGCAAGATAAAGATGAAATATAATTTTTGTAATGGACTCGAATTTATTTCTGTTTTGTTCCGGTTTATCTTGCCTTTGATAATAGTTTGTAAGCTCAAGTCCAAATGCAATATAATAATTCAATTTTATACTAGAGTCTTACTTGATCCAAATTAAAGACATTTTTGGTGTGTGCGCATTAAGGAATCTGAATTTATTGTTCGAATAAACCTGTAGGTACCTAGGTACTAGGTAGGTAGGTACCTAGGTTTCTGTTAGATTTTTTTTGCAGCGCGCGTTATATTATACTGTTTTATGTAGTTTGTCAGACATTTGAATACAATTTCACCTGTTATACAATATACCATTGTGTTTTAGAAATCTGTTCCAAACGAGGTGCTCTGATGGTGGCTGCAAAATTTGCTCGTCCTAAGTAACTCATTATTACGTCTCTTACATTCACAATAAAGAAAGGTTGGCTACCCCTGCAGTCTCACATTTATTTTTTTGAATGACAAATTTTCTAACAATTTCGCACGGAATGCGAAATAATAACCAAAAGAAAAACTTGAACCGACTAGTTTCGCTAGAGAAAAGTGTTTTTTTCATAAGAGGTAAAAAACGGGAAAGTAATATAGTAGGAAAATTGTTCTCAACTTACGACAGTCCGTCGGACGTCGGAGACTTGTGACGAAACTTTTTAATAAATCCGCAAAGAAAATAAAAGGGCACTAGTTTACCTCGGGAGAAACTTCAATTAGGTGCTTTGTTTTCATTTTTATATTCGCGAAGAAAACGCCAAGCGTTGATACCTTTGGAATTTTCTCGCTGCTATTTTTAATCGTGCAAAAAGTATGAGGCGATATTTCTGCTGTGTTAGTTTACAAAACATCAACATTTGTTTGTTTTTAGGGTTCCGTAGCCGAATGGCAAAAAACGGAACCCTTATAGTTTCGTCAAGTCTGTCTGTCTGTCTGTCTGTCTGTCCGTCCGTATGTCACAGCCACTTTATTCTGAAACTATAAGCATCACATAGCTGAAACTTGGTACGTAGGTGTATTTTGTTCACCGCTTACCGATCCAGATACAAAAAGTTAGAAAAAATAATATTTAAGGGGGGGCTCCCATACATGAAACTAAAACCTAAAAATTTTTTTTTACTCAAACCTATGCGTGTGGGGTGTCTATGGATAGGTCTTTTAAAATGATGTTGAGGTTTCTAAAACCATTTTTTCTAAAAGTGTAAGGTTTGAGATATAGACGCTTCCAAAGTGGTAAAATGGGCGTCCCCCCCCATCTAACTTTTGAACTAAGAAAGTGAAAATTTTGGAATAAATATATGATGTAGATCTCAACAAAAACTTGCAACGAAAATTGGTTTGAAGGAGATCGAACCAGTAGTTTTTGAGATATTGCACATTTTTATCAACCGCAAATATAACTTTGTCTTTCATACAAACACTATGAAAAACAAAGTTATTTTTGCTGTCGCAATATATTGTGATGATTTCGTTAAGTGAAAGTAAGTGGACCCTGAATTCAGTAAAGGGTGGCACGGAACCCTCAGTGCGCGGGTCCGACACGCACTTAACCGGTTTTGCTATTACTGGATGGACAGCACGGTCCGGTCAAAGGCGCTATTTTATATATTATGATGGATGGTATGATTGAGGATGCCTTGTCTCTAATAAATAGTCCAAGTTTTACATAACAATAAAACTTGTATTATTAGCAGAGACGATGCAAAGCATCCTGTGAGATGCGTCTACTTCCGCCTAGCATTTATTTGATGTAATTTCCGCATCCTGCTGGATAAATATTTATTGGTTTAATTTTACTTACTTCCGTGTCCGCCATTTTTAGTCACCTGGGGTCGAGTTATCTCGAAGTTTCCTCATAGAAGTCTCGCCAGGAGGCCTTAATGGGATGCTGTGCATCGTCTCTGCTAATAATACAAGTTTTATTGTTATGTAAAACTTGGAGTATTATTCGGCATGTGACGATGCACAGCATCCTGTGAGAGATGTGTTTATTAGCTCCTGGTGACTATTGAACGACGCTATGTGATAAAGAGTATGGTAGATTGATGATTGAAGCTTTTGAAGATATCTGTAAAACGCTAAACGATGTGATTAATGGGTGCAGTAGTAAGCGCATTATTATTGTCAAGTATTAATGCGTAAAAGTTGATACGGCAGACTACTATTAACTCGTCAAGTATGTGTAAACTAGACACAATATAAATTCCATTGTTATACGACTCCCGGGTGTCGTTTGATACCAGACTGATTTACATTATTTAAATTATTTATTTAACAATAATAATCAATAATAAATGATTTCTAACTGAAAATATATGCAACATATAACGACATCTTCCATTTAATTGTCTAGTACATGAAGTTGCAAGAGCGATGACTTTCACTATCAAAATATTTTTATTGACATGTTTTAGTTTTGAAATATGGTTCGAAAATTTTATGTATTTTGAGGGACTGAAACCTTGTGGGGAACGGAAAGTACCTAGAAGGGCAAGATGGATTATTTTTGTTACCTACGTATTGGTAGGCATAGCAAACAGTCTGATCTGTATGAATGTATTATGAAGGCAAACTTGTTTCATTACAATGATATATTGAGCATGAGGTTTTGAAATCGGACTGATCCGATTTGATTGAGTATTTAGGTTATGTGTAAGCCTGCCAGCTATTGGGGCTAAATTTAAAAATGCCAGCTTGAGGTATGATACAGAATCAAATGTTTCAATTAGGTAAAGCATTAGTGAAAAATGTCGGCCGGGCCATGCTGATCAGGTATAGATTTGTTATTTAAGCAGATGGTTTAAAACATGCCTAAAGCTTATATTTGAAATCTTCCTTTTGCCAATAGAGGGTTAATATGAAAGACTAGATTTGAAATCTTCCTTTTGCCAATAGAGGGTTAATATGAATGACTTTATAAATGTAAATTTCGAAACATGGAGGAAAGTAAGTTTGTCACCAAGTTCTAGTCTAGTTTTAAGATACACTTTAAAAAAAATGTTTGCTCAGTTCATGAGGGGTTTGGGTGTATCCCTGTTTTTTTCAAATTCAAATTCAAATTCAAATTCCTTTATTTCGCATAAAAAGTGGTACACAAACAGATATTGAATAGAAGCGGTCCCTCACTTTTAACCAGACACTGGCATGCAAAAATTTAATACATGATAAGAGTTATTTACAAATTATTCAAAGTATTTATCAGATAAACGAATATCCATGCCACACTCAAAATGAAATGACACTTAAATTACAATAATAGTCAATGAATACATATTAAGTTCAATAGATTTACAATTTATTATTTAATTAGGTCATGAAAAAGCAATCCCAGATCAGAGAAGTTAATTAAGAAGTGTCAAAATATTCGTCAATAGAATAGAAACAACGGCTTATGAGCCAGCATTTCAATTTTCTTTTGAATGGATTTAATGTCAAATTTTTTATATCGTCATTGAGTCTATTAAAGATCCTTACGGCCATTTGATAGCTATTGTTGCTATTCACTGCTGTGGTCATCGGTAGCAAGTTAAGTTTATTGGGATGCCTACAGCTGTACTTGAATGTTTCGCTTCGTTTCTTGAATAGGCTTGGATGCGTTTTGACAAAGACACATATTTCGAAAATATATAGGCAAGGGACTGACATGATTTTTAGCTCCTTAAATAATGGCCTACAGGACGTTAAAGGGTCCGCATTATAAATGGCTCTAATGCATTGCTTCTGAGCTCTTAGAACACGATCTATGTGACAAGAGTTTCCCCAGAGCAGAATCCCGTAGCGTAGCATTGATCCCACATAGCCATGGTACGCCTGTATGGCAACATCCCTACTACTAATTTTGGTTAATCGCCATAATGCATATGAGAAGCTGTTTATTTTGTTACAAGTTTGAGTGATGTGTGCCGCCCAAGTGCATTTATCGTCTATAGTGATCCCTAGGAATTGAGTTTGTGAAGATTCTTGTATAGTTTGGTTTTCGTACCTTAAGTTTAAATTATGTTTTTTGCCGTTTTTATTTATAAATTGTATATGTGTTGTCTTCATTAAGTTTACTTTCAGATTATTATTATTTAACCAATTTATAATTGTAGAAATAGTATTATTAATGTCAAAATTATATGTTTCAATGTCAGTGCACGGGATAATTACGGATACATCATCAGCAAAAAGAATGCAGTCATATTTTGTAGCATCTGGTAAATCGTTAATGTACAATAAGAACAACAACGGACCCAAGATACTTCCTTGTGGCACCCCAACTTTGGTAGGTTCCATAGAAGATTTGAATTGTTGAAGTTCATTATTGTTATTTATTTTAGATAATTCTACATATTGTTTCCTGTCACTTAAATAACTCTCTATCCAATCATAGGTTATACCTCTTAAGCCATAAGCATCACATTTTTCGAGAAGTATGTTGTGTGCTACGCAGTCGAAAGCCTTGCTCATGTCAAAAAAAACTGTCGTCACCGGAATACGTTTATCCATCGACGTTAGTATTTTATTTATCAAATAGAAACATGCCAGTGAGGTGGATTTACCTTTCTGGAATCCATTTTGTTGCGGCTTTATTATTTTATATTTTGTTAAAAAGTCTGTAAGGCGTACATGTATTGCTCTTTCAAATATTTTTGATATAACTGGAATCAGCGCTATCGGTCGATAGTTATCTACTACATCTTTAGGACCTTTTTTGTATAGGGGTTTAACTTTTGATATCTTTAGACTATTGGGAAAAACTCCGGTAGTAAAAGAAAGATTAATTAAATAAGTTAATACAGGTGCGATCTCGTTCGCGCAGGCTTTTAGCACATCTGTTTGAATTTCGTCATATCCGCAAGCATTTGTTGATTTCAACGATTTGATATTTTTTATGACTTCATTGTTGTCCACCGGTGTCAGAAATATACTATTTGGATTGGAATGTATCAATGATTTTATTTTGTTGTTATTATTATTGCTGCATGTCGAGTGTATATAATGTCTATTAAAAATATTTGCAATGTCAATCGGGTTATCCACTATTTCATTGTTATTTTTTAATTTGTCAATATTTGAATGAGTTATCTCTTTACCAGTTTTACATTTAATTATTTCCCATGTCGCTTTACATTTATTTTTTGATTGCATAATATGTTTTGAGTTCATCATCTTTTGAGCTTTGTGAATACATTTTTTTAATAACTTTGTATAATTGAGGTAGCTTTCTTTACTTGCAGCGTTATTTTTTTTGTAATAGGTAAACCGTAGATGTCGTTTTGTAATAGTTGATTTTTTTAACCCTTTAGTAAGCCACTTTGTAACCCCATTTTTAGAAGACTTATTTTTTACTATTCTCTCAGGAAAACAAAGATCGTAGTAAAGTTTGAAATTTTCATGGAAGTCGTCAAAAGCACTATTCGTATTACATTCACCGACTATTGAGCTCCATGTTAAGCTGCTCAAGCATTCTCGAAATTTTGCGACGTTTTCCGGATGATAGTCTCTTATTTTTCTGTACAACGTTGAGGGTTTGCAAATTATATTAGGTACATTTACTTGGATGGATTGTGCAGTATCATGATCTGATAAATAAAGAGCATGAGTGTTACTTACAGTTACAGGAAAATTGCTAATTATGTGATCAATGCAGGTTTTTTTACGAGTGGGAGTTTTAATATTGAAGTTGTAATTATAGTTTGACATTATTTTTTTAAGCTCCTTGGATTCCTTGGTTTCACTTAACGTATCTATATTAAGGTCACCAACAATAATGATTTTATGCTCTGTTTTATATTTGAGTTTATTGAGAAGTATTTTAAGTTTTTGAAAGAATACTGTCAAATCAGAGGAAGGAATTCTATATGGACAGTGTTATGCAAAAGGGTGTCAAGTGACATATTGGTCATTTCGAGATAAACGCGTTTAAAGATTTTCAAGGTCGTCACTTTTAAAAATTGCCGTAACTTCGTATTTACACGGTTTACATGCCTGGAAATTGGCATAACTACTGAATGAGATGTATATTTTATGTATTTGATGTTCATTTGTGTGAATTATAATTATACAAGTAGATAAATGCAATTAAAACACTTAAAACCTTTTTGCTTAAATAGGATATCGTTGCAAATAATTTGCTAAAAGGTTTTAAAGTACTTTAAATCCCTTTTGCAAAACTCTTTTAAGAATCCTATTAGTATTAGTTTTATAGTCAAACAGTTTCAACGACACAGTTCTCTATATTTTTATGATTTCTTCATTTAAATTTCATTTGTTTTATTTGGTAGAAGTTTATAAAAAGCGTTACTTTCAATAATTCTAACGTTCTAGTAAATCCACACACTTTTTCTGGATTTTTGCTATTCGTAATTTAATCTGCGTATTTCTATGCATTTTGTAATACTTGATTATCAATGAACAGTCTGCCCATGGCGAAATCAGTATAAAATACAACTTCAGGTGATAGTTTGATCAATCAAGACCTATATTCAAAAATGTATTCTGTTTTTAATTTGTATGTACTATGTACTTCCAAAACCGCAGTAAATTGCTTCTTTTTGCCAGATTTGATTTTTAAAAATACAGATATTAATCTTAAGACTCTTACATCCATAGGTCACTATTATTTTACTCAACAATAATAAGATGCCTTCGTAAAATCATTAGAAAAATCTGTATTTTTTAAAAAGTTAATTCAAAAAGAAATTCTCTTCTTTTATAAGGATTTTGGAATGCATAGATGATTTTGTTTAAAGTAAGTCAAACTGGATAGATTTTTAGGAGTTAGTAGGTAGAATAATCTTTTTATAGGAATTATGACTAGGATGACTTGTCGTCCTATTCATTGGTCTAAAATCTTAAACTAAGGTCTATTTAGTCATTATTTAAAGATCTGTGCAAGAAAAAACGACAGCTGTTTAAACCTGACAGATCATCAATTCAAAAAACACAATAATTTTAGTATTTCCATTAATAAACATGGACTTGAAACCTTTTTGTTAAAATAAATTCAGCAATAATAAATCGCTAAACGGTATTAAGAACACATGAAACCTTTTTGCATATATCAGTATACTCAATGGGTTGTTTCGCAATACGTTTTTTTGTGAGATAACTTTTAATATAAATTTTTTCGAAGTTCGACCTTTGGGCGACCAGTTAGAGGACATTTTTGCGAATCCAGTGGTACCAATAACTCCATACCTGATTTTAGGTCACTTGACACCCTTTTGCATAACAGTGTCCATATATACAAACTATAATAAATTTTACTGTTGTTATGAGAGTTGCACAACATTCGAACACATAGTCTTCTACTAATTTATTTGGTAGGTTATATTCTTGTGTAGGAATGCCATGTTTACATAGTACACAAACTCCTCCCCTTTTTTCACGAATTCTTGAGTATGATGCCGCTAGACTATATCCCGCGATACGTAGGTTTCCCTCGCTACCAGATTTAATAAAAGTCTCACTGAAACACAATACATCAAAGTGTTGACCCCGCTCCTCAAATTCCTTTAAAGTTATTTCAATTAATTCTGTTTTGTTAATAAGTCCAGCTATATTTTGGTGTAACAGAGCAAAATTACTAGTGTGCAACTCGGAGTTATTGTTATCTTCACTACACATTTTCGAGTAAGATTTTACGAAAAAACTGGTTCCCTACGTCAGATTTATAATAGTCCGTAATAGATTTTTGTACGGATTTTTTAATAATTACGGAAAATTTTGGATTTTCTTTTTTTTTTTTCTAACACCTGATAATTGTATCTGTTTGTAATATTATTAATGTTAGTTCGTTTTTTGCAGTCAGTTTGAAATGATAAGTATTTTTTGTAATAGTGAATAGTATCAATAGTAATATTAATTTTATATGTCAGTTTAGAATCAAAGCTTCTTTCATCACAATTTTCAAAGAATGCGTCGTACGGATCAATAAATTTACAGTTTTTGAAATTTGTGCAGTGCATGGCCAACATAGCATTTAATTTCTTTTCATTTAGGTAATTATTATACTTAACACCTAATACAATTACAGTTGTTTTTGAATATAGTTTCAGAAAATAACTCAGTTCAATACATAGTTTTGTAGGATTTTTATCACAATCCCCGACATTAATTATGATGATATCTTCAGAATTTATCCTAATTGTCTTCATTTGTTTGAGAATTTCTTCACATGATGCGCCTGGCTTTGTGAGGGAGGTCACTTTATATTTCTTATAAGGAGTATTTTCCCTTGCTCGTATTATTAATGAAGCTAGGCCGACGCACGATTGACCTCCATATATAAGTATATTGTTATGATTTTCGTCTTCAATTTTTCTGTCAGGTTCTTTGCTAGTTTCAATGTCAGTGTTTTTTTCGTGTATTTGAATATCAGAATCATTTAATAGTTGAGTTTCTAGTTTTTGTTTCGTTAGGATAATTTCTTCTGTTTGTTCATGCTTAGATAAATTAATGGTTTTCTTCTTTTTGATAGTTTTAGGAGTTGATTTGCAAATATTTTCTAGGTGTTTTATTTGTTTATCTTTATTTGATAAGGTCTTTTTTAGTTCGCTGTTTTCTAATACCAATTTTTCGATTTCAGCATCAGCGGTTAGGATTTTTTTCTCCAATTCTACCATTTTTATTTTCATGTCTTCTAATTCCTCCCTTTTATATGTAGATAGCTCCGGGCAACTCCTGTTCAGAGTGTCATTTCGTAGAGCACAACTATCAAAGGACTCTTCTTCTGACAGAGAACCAAATGAATTCTGTGTGCGCACGTTGTATTTTCTTTTTGTGATATTCTCTGATGATAATAATTCTTGAAGTTCACTTTGTTCATTTACTGACAACGTTGATGTTTCTTCTGACGATGGATGATCTCGTTGAATTTTAGATACTGAAGCTATGTTGTCTGGCGACTGTATTTGTTGAGGCTTTGGAGTGCTTGTTTTATTGATGGTTTTTTTATGACATACGCATTTGTTACATAGCCACTTCGATTTTTTCTTTTTATCCATTAGGTTATACAATTTCTCTGTGTTAGTGCACGCAAGATCGAACGTACGTTTGCAATTTGAGCATGTTAGAAAATGTTTGTCTTTTATTAATCTACGACATTTGTCACATTTAACTTTCTGATTAGAAGCCATTTTTGCTTCTAGTTTCTTCTAACCTCAGGACTTCCTTCACAGGACTTAGTTATATGGGTTACATAACTTTGGCTTTCAAATGGGCCTTGTCCTGCAGTAGAGTTCTGGCCAATCGGATCTGACCTGTGGCCATGTGTACTGTGTTTGTATGGAGGGAGCGAGAAAAGATGCCTCACCACGTTGCAGGAGGTGGTAGTCCCGAAATACAAAGTAAAGTGTTTGGTAGGTGTAGTTATTGACCGCAGGTGTGGCTGTAATTGCACCCCCCCCCCCTTTTAAAAAATTTAAAGTATTAATGTAAAATGTGTTCTAACTAAACCTTACATGACCTATAACTCTAGCTCAGAGGTTGGAGTTAATGATTGATATTATTGTAAAAATATCTCTGGTCACGTCGTGGTGTCGTCTTACCGGATTATGAAGTGAAGAGACACAGAGTGCACTGGTGTATTGTGCGTACGCTTGTGCACTTTCGATTTCAGTCAGGGGAACATTAGATAGCAGCTTCTTTGTCGCCTTAACAAGATATTGAGTTCGGGTAGATATTCTGTTTAACTGGGTCATTGTGCGAGGGTTTGTGTGCTATTAGCAGTTCAGAGAGTGAGCTTTTGCTGTGGGGTAGGCTCATACTTTTCTCGTGTACTTAAGGAGAATTTTCAATTTAATGGTAAGTTATGTATTTCATCTGAATCATTCGTATTTGTTTACGGCCTTTGATGACACACAGCAATTATAGTGCCCGTGCATTTCGAGGTTGCGCACTTCTCGAGTTATTTTGTTGCACGTCCCTTGAGTACTCATTTCGACAATATGACATTAACTTTCTGTATACCTAATTGCCAGCCCAATAGTATCGAAGAATATGCTATGATTTTTACTTTCGTTTTCTTAGTTGGTATTTTGAGTAAACAGTAGTACCTTTTCTGAACTAGGTATTCGGAAATCTTTTCCAAATTAAGAATCTACGGCTCCGGGTCATAACGAGGCTTCGATTAGTAGTTATGAGGGCCTTTTGAAGGGCTCAGTTAGTATGAAAATCCATGGTACGGTAAGGGCAAATGGCAAAGGTAGGCTGAGGGCGATAGACAATTTCAGTCAATCCGAAAATATTGCACAACCAAAGTTTGTACAAAAGGTGGACTGTACGCCATATGACACAATATCAGGGATAAGCGTTCAGCTCATTAGCGTCTGCTCGATTATTTTGAGACTATATCAGAAATAGACTTGCTTGTCAATGCATTCTGAGGCAGACTAGAGCTGTTGAATATAGCACGGTATTGATGAGACATGCACCGGCACAGATGTAAACGGCGGACCGTGTAATTCGACTGGTCAGTTGATTTAAGCAAGCAAAGGAAAACGTGCTGGGCTATTGAATGATATACGGGATTGGTGAGGCAATCACCGGCATGAAATTGTTCGGAAGAATGTGTGGAGAACTTTCAAATATTGCGCGGAGTTGCTAGGCAAGTACCGGCATAAAAGTGAACGACTGACGCGTCCCAAGCGGATTAGTTCGATATTCTCAGATATGTCTACAAATAAATGTGACAAAGGCCACTGAATATTGTGCGGAGTTGGTGAGACAAGCCCCGGCACGGAATATAAGCAGGACTGATGAATACTGCACGATGTTGGTGAGACAAGCATCGGCGTGGATGTTAATGTGAGCAAGACCATTGATTATTGCGTTGAGTGGGTGAGGCAAGCACCGGCACAGAATGTAGACAGGATAGTTGAATATTGTACGATGTTGGTGTGACAGGCAAGCATCGGCGTGGAGGTGAATGGCAGATGCATCCCTGTACTGTTATAAGTGTTAGGTTGGCTTACGCAGCCTGATGCTAAGGTGCCACTGCGTCCGATACGCTCGGAAGCAGCCTCCTAAACTGCACTGAGATAAATTGCAGATGTGGCTCTGTAATCATTGCCATTACGATGATCGCAGTCTGACAGGTAGATGCCGCTGGCCCTTGTACGTATGAGGACAGCAACCGTAAGAATACTCAGATGTGATGAGTTGCGTAGCACTTGCGTTACGTTAAGCGAAAGGACTACGAGTAGTTTGAGTAATGATAGAATAAGTCAGGCTTCGAGGGCCTCTCAATAATTGTTGATTTCTTGCGATCCGTAGTAATCACAATCAAAGGCCGTGTCATTTATCGACTTCGACCATGGATTGTTCGAGCTGTCTTGTGTTATGTTATGTAAAAAGTATTATAATAATTTCTATTTCTATTAACTAATAAAATTATTAATTCAAATGAATAAGTACTAAAATAGTTTAAGCTTACATTGCATTGTTGCCAATAATATATGGACTCTGGCTCGAAATAAACATATTTTATTTTATTTATTTGTTTTGTTTTTATTTAAAAGAAGTAATCGGCACTTGGTGGTATTTAATGCACGCAACTGCCAAGAGCTTGCAGTGTGGTTTTACTGGGATACAGTCCCTCAAGCTGCTGTTTTTAAGAATGCTACCTTAAATGAAGGTGTTATAGTCTTAGGTCTTAGTCATATCGCGACCATTAATAAAGGACACTGGTTTGAGTGCCTAGATTACAAGGTTCAAATCGTTTTTTAAATTGCCGCTTTAGTCAAGTGTGTGATAGGCAACTGCATATGAATGCTCGACAGAGGCGAGGCTACACTGCATTGATATAAATATAAAAGTTAACAATTTGAGACAAATGTGCACTGTAATGAACCTTCATCATGAATTGGGTAGATGTGTTTAGGATATCCTTTAAAAGTTGGATTTAACTGAATTGAAATTGCTTTTTCAAAATAAATTGTGGCAAATTGTTGCAAGAATTGATAACGCATTGTTTTTAGTTTTTTTGAACTGAAAACATGCTAGATTGAGCAATATAAGTATGGTCAGTCTGATAAAGGATTCAGCGGTTGTTCAGAAGAAGCCGCTGTTATTACGTTCTGGTTAGAAAGAAGTTCGTAAGTATACGAGGGTATATGAAAAATAAAATGGAAATATTGCATGATCCATCTAAAAATGAGTAATTAGCTACCCGTGCTATAAAAATCTGTAATTTAAGGTACTGCAGTACCTAGGAGTCGAGGCAATACATACAGTAAATATGTTTCACAAGATGGGTTTGACCGAATATCGAGATTCGGGCCTCGGAAACTAACATGAGCGTGTGCTGCCGCGTGTTTATTCACGGTTTTAGCTAAGATAATGTTTGTTTAGTTTATTTCAAATTCATGTGGTCAAAAAGGGGTATTCACGCTGAATAAAATACCACGTACCTTATTATGTGTTCGTTTTACCTTTAATTAAGGCAAAGCCAGGGTCTGGGAAAAACCGCCGGCCGATCCATTTTCCAGTGTTATTCGTGCGCGTGCAGCGTAGGCCGATGATCGCTTCGTCTTGCAGGTCACCGTCACGTTAAAACACTAGCACACTTTTAAAACTTGGTCATTATAACAATATAGACTTTTTATAAAAACGTTATGATTATTTAGATTTTTAAAGGTAAAACTTTTTCAAATATGATACGCTAAGTATGAATGTAATTCTCGATTTGAGCAGAGTTTCTGCTTAGGATGTTGCTAGATCGAAAGCAAACGACGCTATGAGGAAACTTCGAGATAACTCGACCCCAGGTGACTAAAAATGGCGGACACGGAAGTAAGTAAAATTAAACCAATAAATATTTATCCAGCAGGATGCGGAAATTACATCAAATAAATGCTAGGCGGAAGTAGACGCATCTCACAGGATGCTGTGCATCGTCACATGCCGAATAATATATGATTTTAAACTTTCACGTTGCATTACAATGAGAACTACATGACGAGTCTAAACGAAATAAAAATATGAGTACATGTTACTCGTATTTCGTGCTTAGACCTAATTTTTTAATCGAATAAATATCGGTGACGTTATAAGATTTCGTACCGAAACATTTTCCTTCAGATGACCATCATATTAACTTCAATTTACCTCAAATTTAGGTAATATCAAATGCCTAAGATCTCCCTTACAAGCGGTATCCAAAGTCCCGAGCAGTATCTTAGAGTAGTTAGCGGTTAGCCTACAAACCACATCTAAGATGAATGCGACTGGTATAAGGATTATACTGGAATGATGTTAAATGGCCGGCTCAAGGGTTGAAAGCTTGTAATTTGATAGACACAAAAAATATGGTATGTACAAAATAAGCATTTAAAACAAGAATAAACACTGTAAATTGCACTTGTACAAAAAACAATTATGTCAGACAAGGAATCAAATCCTGTGTCCCCATGAATTACACAAATATATAACAATCGGTAAAGATGAAGGAAGCTTATTCATAATTTGATTTTAAAGATAACACGAGCAAAATTCAACATTGCATAAGACACAGAGTTCAATTTCTTGTCTGAAACAGTTGCTTACTACAAGTTTAATTTATAATATTCAGTTGTATAGTGAACAATCATTGCACTATAAAAATAAACATGAAATAAAGAATAAACAAAACGCAACAGAAAAATAAAAAGCAGAGTATGAATCATAGTCCTTATCATTGATATTAATGTGACACGAACAAATGCAATAAAACAGTAGATCGACAGTAGTTTGGAGAATGTTCCTGAAAAAGAAATGAAATTGTAATACGTTGAGGCATATTAAACATAGTTGAAAAAAGAACAGAGGACCTTATGGTAAAAAAAGACTTCTACGATAGAAATGATCGATACGATGACAACATCAAGTATTAGTTTTACAAGCAATCGTTTTAGTAGACACCTGTAGGTTGTAAGTAGTTTTAATCTATAAAATCAAAATTTAGCTAGATTTAGCCGGCCAGTGGGCCCAATTCTCAAACTATAGATCTGTCAGTTGCTAAATAAATGTAGAAATCTATAAACAATTTGGCTGGGACATCGGGATATAGCCACCAGATTGCCTATGAACCACAATAAACTGCGTTAAAATATGTATTTTTTGAGCAACTGACAGCTGTTTAGTGAGATGTTAAATCATTTTATTGTCTCTTTTTTATTTAAAAGATACATTACTTCAGTTTATTTTAGTCCATTGCATACTAGATTTGAGCCCAGTTAAGGAGTAAATAAGGCTAAGGCCTACTGATTTACTCCTTACTATGCTTCTCTATCAAGATCCCGGCGCCCATATATTATCTTTATCAAACATCATATCAAGCCGCAATGTTCCCTGTTTATTTAGGCATTCCACTAATCAAAATGAAACAATACCTTCGGAACAGGAAACTTGTACTAACGAAACATTTTGAGCCTGATATTATGTATGTTGAGGCTGTATTTAAAGTGAGGCATGAGTATTTCAAATCCGAAAACCGATACGCTACGATACTACAGACAAACAGATACACAGAGAGACACGTTAAACTTCTAACACTCCTTTCTTTTTGCTTCAGGGGTTAAAAAAGGTTTTTTTTATCGTTTAATACCCAAGTTTTTCAGTACCAAGTTCTTACCTATTTAGAATTATTATGATCGTAGTTACTAAAGAAAAAGAAGAAACCAATAACTTTTGTTTATTACTTAACTAGCTGTGCCCGCGACTTCGTCCGCGTGGAATAGTGACTTTGGATAGAATTTTTAATTTATAGGCTTATGATTTTACAAATAAGATACTTAAGTATAAGTACTTATAAGTACGCAAGATATAAAGTATTTATATAGTACATTTTAGTACTCACTTATCATTAAAATTGGCCATATATTACAACAATAAGAAGCAAGTAGTAGGTACATCAAAGGTGATCAATTATTATGACCATACCGATTATTTGGACGTTCACAATTTGTATTTCGATTAGGAATTCCTTTGTTTGATAGGATAATATGGTTACTTTACTTTTAACTACTACTTTGCCACAAAAAAAACTACTACTTTACTAACATTTTACTTTGTTGTGTGGAAAAAATGGATCTAAATATAAATTTTTTCATGGCACTGTTTTGTTATACTTTGGCAAGTACCATAAAGTACCAAATATTCATTTAATTTATACAAATACAAACTAATATGGAGGAAACACTACACATTGAATTAAAACACTTTACAGATTCATTTCCACCCACATTTATTTTAAATTGTTTCGCCTCGGCCCCGTCCCGCCTTAGCCCCGGCCCCATCGAACGGGATAAAAAGTATCCTATGTCCTTCTCCTGGTACTAAGCTACCTCCCCACCGTTTCGTCCCGGTCCCGTGCTACCCCAGCCCCGGCCCCGTCTAGCGGGACAAAAAGTATCCTATATGCAGTATCTTATGTCCTTCTCCTGGTACTAAGCTACCTCCCCACCGTTTCGTCCCGGTCCCGTCCTACCCCAGCCCCGGCCCCGTCTAGCGGGACAAAAAGTATCCTATATGCTTTTCCTGATTCTAAGCTACCACCCCACCAACTTTCAGCCAAATCGGTTCAGCCGTTCTCAAGTTATAAGTGTTGTAACAAACACGACTTTCTTTTATATTATATATATATATATTTTCTGCCTACCCCCTAAGTCTATTGGCGTGATTATTTCTATCCTAGTTTACTCTCCAAGTGATGCTGAGTCAAATAAAAAAAGCCCCATCAAAATCGGTCCAGTAGATTCTGAGATTAGCCCGGACAAACAGACAGACAGACAGACAGACAGACAGACAAAAATTTTAAAAATTGTTGTTTTGGCTTCTATTACGGTAATTAAGACCCCCTGTAACAATTTTTCATAAAAATCTTCAATGTACAGAAATCGATCTTTTACAGTCTTATTATATGTAATATATATATAGATTATTAAATCCGTATGCACAAAAAAAATATTTTATATTTTTATTACTTAAAAAAAAATATCCTTACCCACAAAAAATAAAGTTAACTTGGCTCGTAATCTTAGCAACGATAAGTAGGTAACTGAAACAAAAACGCTAAGAAGAAGAAGAGCTTTTCCCGACATTTTCCAAATGTTTTGTTTCGAAGCGCTAATTGGACAAAAACTGAAGACAAGAAAGAAACCGCGCTCAGAATTCATTACAACTTGTAAAAAGGCGGATATGTTTTATTAATTATTTTCTGACATTTCTCTTTTTCTTTTCATGGTAATTTTCGTGACTAAGTGCTAAAAATTAAGAAGGTTCTATAAGGTACAAGAAAGTAGTATGCCATACAATACCTTTAAATTAGTGTACAAATCATATTCGTATACATCGAAAGAAAACTGTAAAATGGCAGATGTGAAAGACGTAAAACTAAAATCCGAGCGTCCTTTACAGCCTTTTTAACCGACTTCAAAAAGAAGAAGGTTATCAACGTTGACGTGTCTTTACGTCTGATAGTCACTATTTTGTGGAGCTGAGCTGATGATGGAACTCCTTAACGCTCAGGAGTTCAGTGATTATGACGCCAGAACTTATGAAAGAACAGAGTCAAAAGGTAATCAATAGAATCAGGCGTTACTTTGCGGATATCCAGTATTAAGTACAATTTTATAAAATTATATTGCTTTAAATTTCCGCAAAGCGACACCGGCGCAGGCAATTAACAACACAAACCGTCACCGCGTTGAGTATTAGTTCAGGCAAATGCAGGATACACCACCCGCCCGCACTCAATACGCATGCGGCACAGCTAATGCAGTTATAATTACCCAACACCAACGTGCAAAAAACCTCGACGCGTTTCGCCACCACACGTGGCATCCTCAGGAGATGTTGTCTCCTCGGCAG
The DNA here is from genome assembly GCA_963584085.1 of Pyrausta aurata. Classification (NCBI taxonomy): domain Eukaryota; kingdom Metazoa; phylum Arthropoda; class Insecta; order Lepidoptera; family Crambidae; genus Pyrausta; species Pyrausta aurata. The sequence goes on along the minus strand of OY757258.1, from coordinate 9,901,567 downwards.
AGCACGGACGACTGAACTGTGTCGTCTGTTTGGTAGCAATTCTACTTAGAGTCAAAAGGTGCAACCCCCTCCATTAATCACTAATAAGTTGCAAATAAAATTAATTAAAAAAAACAGACTTCAAAACAAAATACACTAAAGAGTCAGTTCACCATCGCATTGGCTATCTCAAACACCATCTTAAGCGTTATTTATTAGGCACCGACTCCAAGAAGAAATGGTTTGCCTAAAATGGAGTCTTTTCAAGAGTTTATTCAAGACATTTTAGTGTTTTTTGTTTTTGAAGTCGTTTTGTTTAAGTTTAATTTTAAGCTAAGCGAGATGGCTTAGGAGATTTTGTAATAGAATACGTTGTTTTTTAGGGTTATAATGATGGTCAATATTAATCAAAATTAAAATGGTGGACTTAAAAGTGACCCAACAGTTCCATACGCTAAAGTGCTTGTGGTCATAATAGTTGCGAGTTATTCCCAATACAAGTGTCTTCGACTACTTAAAGGGAAAACTCAACAAATATTTGTGTATCGGTATTTGAAATAAAGAAATTTTTATTTTATTTATTTATTTTATTTTTATAATAGCACTTATTTTGGTAAGTGAACGTTCGTTTAAACCCAAACATTAGTTTTTGGTCTGAAATGTTTTATTTACAAACATTTCATTATGGATCTTACGTCTTTTAACCGCATTTCCCGGTTTAATTACACGTCAAGTTTGGACCGCACAATTTGTGTGCAAGAATGAATTAACTTTTGAATGCGGTTCTACCTTTGGCCTAGCGATTACACTTTGCATAACTTCCGTGGGCAGATTCTGTGTTTAGACTTACAGTTCACGGGTCGTCTTTTGTTAAAAGTGATGCCTATTTTCGTGTCGGTATTCATTAATATGAATGACTATAAAAACATAATTTCAAATCTTAACTAAATAATAATAATACTTTTAAGCAAAAACCTGTCCTCCTGTTACATATAGCGAAGACAAACTCAGAAACTGTTTCAGTAAATGCAAAATTAACTGAACCTATTTTCTCTCTAGAAAATTATTTCAAATCATACAGGAGAAACATTAGATTCTTAAGTATCTTCTGAATCTAAGTATGTTGTATCTTCAGGAATTATCCAGGTGTGCTTCCGTATCCTAAATATGATATAAGCTACGTGTATTAAATTTGTATTACAAAACCACGATTAAATAAAACTACTCATAGAATCCGCACCCAAATTTCAGCACTGGCGCAGCTTATTCCTCTTATTCATTAACTACAATATATCTCGTACGTGATTCAGCTGCGGCATTCAAATGTATGAATACAAAAGCGCTCGTCTAAAATACGAATTAACTGCAGTCATAACCGCACATAATGGGTAGTTTATAATAATTCAGTGAATTCGGTCTGCAGGCGACCACGGCTGTTCAAGTAATTGCCCCATTACTGTTGAATGAGTTGAGATGAGCAAGTTAATGTGTATGATGCATATGATAAAATTATTTTTTAAGCCACTTATGCTGACTTGCGCAAGTCAGGATAAGCTGAGTTCAGGAATTAATGAGCAATCTATCTCGGTTTACGTAAAAGAAACTGACACGAGACAAAATGATCACTAGGCCCAGTTGCGTGATCGGTAGTTGAATAAAGTAATAGTTAAATTTTGTTGCCAGCGGTTGACTATTTCAGGGTCTGCTTTTACCTTAACCAGTTGGTCTACTGACGTCATTTGAGGTTTGTATGATAGCAACACTTAAAGCATGATGATATTGAATGGTCGGACCATCAGGACTTTATTCATGAATCCTTTTCTCCTGACTCCAACGTTTTCCGCTAGAGCTACTAAAGTTCGGCAAAAGCATTCGGTAGAATTGTTTGAGAGTATTAACTTCGCCGATTAGGAAGTTAAGCAAGAATAACCAAGTTGTTAAACTTAGTTGAAGAACTACAGATCTAGTTACCGTTGTTATTCACCGCCCACCATTTTGAGATAAGTCCGTCATTCAGTAACTTTTCAGCTCCGGTGAGAACACACAGGGGGATTTTTATCGGATCAATGAATAAGTAATTCAATTCATATTTTTATTTGGTAAAGTTTTCTTTTAAATCATTGCTAACTTTACGTGTAACTGCTCAACTTTTAGAAAACTAGTTAAAGCATGAAATTTAGTTAACACTAACAGATTCTCGCAGCTTCACCCGCGTAAATATCGTATCTTACAAAATATGACTATAAATTATAGCTTATGTGCCGTTTCAATGTATAAGCTATATTACTGTAAAGTTTCATCAAAATCCATAAAGTAGTTTTAGCGTGAAGGAGTAACAAACATACATCTATACATCATCATCCTCACAAACTTTTGCGTTTACAATGTTGCAGTAGGATTCGTGCAGTTCAAGTAAAATAAACAAATATTACATCGCTTCTCAACTGCATCAATTGTAGTTTATCAAGTTGTTAAAAATTTAATTCTGCAAAATTACAACAGAATCCAATATTAAACATCCGACTTAACGAATTCCATCCAGTGTGACGCAAATTTTCCTCCCGATTCGGACAGAGTCGTCTCTCGTCGCTAGGGATTATTAAAACTTTCATCGCTCATAATAAAGTTTCATATTGAATGGAGTTGGATTTTTCGCTGCGTCAGAGCCATCTTTAATTGCATCTAGTGATGCAATTCTGTAACGGGACCTAGTTACGAAATGAAAAACGCGGGAACAGTGTTTGCGGGTGCAGTGTTTTGTTACTAGCTATGTCAACTTTGATGAAAGATTACTTCGTCAAAGTATGTCAAGCAAAAAATGTGTTGCAAATACGACGACAAGATTATGACGTATTCCTTGACATTAGAATTTCGAATATGAAACCATTTTTATGAGTTGATGACAAGTCGCGTCAATTCTTGGCGCACAATATTTTTTCGTGGTGTTAGTTTCATAGACTAGTAATAGGTAATATTTTAATGGCGAGTATCAATCTATTATAACCTAAAAAATGCTTTTCAACATCAATATTCATGTCAAGAATACCGAAAACCTACGTGATGATTAAGTTAAGAATGCTGTCAAATATGAGGTATGGTTGGTTGTTGCTGTACTACTGCTGAATTTATCAAAGAAGTGGGACTGTTATCGCTAGTTTAGTTAGATAAAAAGCACAAAACAAAGTACCTGTATAATTCAAATATGGATTATATGACGTATTGGATAGATAACGTTAACCAGAATATGCAAGGACATTGTGGAACACGCCGTTAAAGTATATTATATATTGTGTGTTTAAAACAAGGGTTGTAGAAATTAAGACGATGATAGAGTGGGGTCACCCTGAAGAAACCTGCGCGCCTCTTTGTTTATCAAAGCAATCGATTAATTTCAAACGTCTTTTTTATCATATTAAAAAAAAAGTTTCTACCAACTTAAATGTACTAATTTGTTTTAAAATTAATAAAAAAAATGTTCCTTATTAGTTCAAAAAATGCGGAAAATTATGTCGTTTGGGAAATACGATTATTTGATCGACGCGATAAACGAATTAGATGCGTGCATGTGTGCATGTTGGTAGGCCAACTGAACACTCTGCCACGATTACTAAAAAAAATAAATACTAGAATCATATTACACGAGCAGAGCTCTAACGCTGAGGTACGTTTTTAGGGTTCCGTAGCCGAATGTCAAAAACGGAACCCTTATAGTTTCGTCAAGTCTGTCTTTCTGTTTGTCTGTCTGTCTGTCTGTCTGTCTATCCGTCCGTATGTCACAGCCACTTTATTTTGAAACTATTAGCATCATACCGCTGAAACTTGTTAGGTAGGTGTATCCTGTTTACCGCTTTCCGATTCAGGTACAAAAAATTAAAAAGATTATATTAAAGGGGGGGCTCCCATACATGAAACTGAAACCAAAAAAAAAAATTTTTCTCAAACCTATACGTGTTGGGTGTCTATGGATAGGTCTTTTGAAATGACATAGAGGTTTCTAAGACCATTTTTTCTAAAAGTCTAACGTTTGAGAGATGGACGCTTCCAAAGTGGTAAAATGGGCGTCCCCCCCCCCATCTAACTTTTGAACTAAGGAAGTGAAAATTTTGAAAAAAATATATGATGTAGATCCTAAAAAAAACTTTCAACAAAAATTGGTTTGAGCGAAATCGGACTAGTAATTTTTGAGTTATAGCACATTTTTATTAACCGCAAATATAAATTTGTCTTTCATACAAACACTATGAAAAACAAAGTTATATTTGCGGTCAGTATAATATTGTAGTATTTTGGCTCAGCGGAAGTAAGAAAGAATCCCTAATTCAGTTAAAGTTGGCACGGAACCCTCAGTGCGCGATTCCGCGACTCGCACTTGCCCGGTTTTAATGAAATCAGTGCTATCACGTTAAGGCTATCACGACGTAATTAGAAAGTATAAATATAAAATTATTATTTTATATCATTTTCGTGATTGTTATCACTAAAAATAACGTATAAATAAATCGTGCATGCGCAATTTGCCCTTACTAACAGAACTTACCTAGCTGCAGATATGAGGGTTATCTTTCTTGCATGGATTTTCTGTTATGTCAGCGCCGTCAGTGCAAGATGTTGTCTCTTTTGGAGTTACCCAAAACCATCATGTCCAGGTTGGTACATAATTATTAATAACCATATTAGCTATCTACTCGTAGTGATGCTAATCAACTTCTTTAATACTCTCTGGTTGATATCACGGTTCCCTCTAGAACCATATTTTTACGCTGCTAAGATAAAGTAAATCGGCCTGTAAACATCCCACTGCTGGGCAAAGTCATATACTCCAAACTGACTCAATGCGGGTTGGAAGGATTATTGCAAAACAAGCGACCAACCTTGCTCACAATTTTTTATCAGTGAGCAACGTCAACAAAGGAGTGACAAATCAACCATGCAATCAGTGTTTCAAAAGCATTACAGTAGTACGTAAGACGTTACTTCAACGCTCAGGGATTGATAGGCCGCCGGCGGTAGCGTCAACATAAGAATGACAAAAGAATGTGAATAAACACATCCGTGACGATTTAAAATCTACAATCACTGAATGATACCCACAGAAAAAGTTATCCTTGCCAAAATACGTCGTTTCTTGAACATTGGCCTCCTTGATCGTTTGGTTGATATACTCTTAATTTCGGCCCGAATGGCCCTCAACATTAAAAGGAATGTGCCCTGAAACTGGAGATTTTTAGCTTGTCATCTAGCATTGCTTGGATAACCAAAGGACGACAGAATAAGAAGACCCTTTTATCATTATCACTATATCGTAGCACATTAGCCAAGTAACTGTAAATGGTCTCTCAAAACACAGGGCATAGCCTAGTTTGGGAGTATCTGCTAACTATATAACTGCTCAGATACATTGTTTCTGAAGTATTTTTTTAAACGACGAATAATGTTTTAGATCAGCGATGCAGTACTCGATGCAGACCAACGTGCGCGAACCCAAGACCTCCACCGGACTGCCCCGAAACCAATTACGATCCCAACGACCCCTGCCAATGTCCCTCAGGCTATATTCTTTGCCAGAGGAGAGGCAAATGTGTACTAATTGAGGATTGTCCTAGTAAGTTTAATCAAAGACGATGAATTCAAGCGGTTTCCGTTTCAAAATGGTAAAGCGATAGACACGCGACCGTACAGCGATAGAAACGCGACCTTACAGCGATAGACACGCGACCGTTACAGACTAGACTACACTTTACATAGTTCGTTTAAAAAGCGTTACGCACCAGAGGCCTGTGGCCTTACTCTGGACACAAAACCCGATCCAATGATTATAGCCATCCCTGTCACTAATACCAGGCCGTGTATGCGTGTGACAGGGATGGCTATATTCGTTGGATCGGGTTTTGTGTCCAAAGTAAGGCTGCTGGACCGTTAAAGTACCAATGGTGGGCATGGTGATTTATTTTTCAAGCTTCGATAGTACTGTTTTAACAAACTCAGCTGTTTGATGATATAGCTACATTGTAGGTAATAAAAATGCAATTTTATTATCATAGATACTGATATTAGTACGAACACATGGACTATCAAGTACTGCTTTAATATTAAAATTCCTTTTTCGTTAATCTGGAACACTATGTCCCTAGTAAATGTGTCTTTGGTTAAAGCGAAGCCACACAAGAGTTGTCAGTGCGTTGCGTCAATACTTCGTGTTGTTGGCAACGCTCTTACTCGTAATCTGGGCTGCTATGAAGTTCCTTTACAATTTTTTTTCAGAGAATCTCGGGTGCAATGGTGATCCAAACGCGGTAATACGAGCGTGTCCATCGATGTGCCCTGCCACCTGCGACTCGCCAGAGGATATGAACTGTTGCGACCAGTGCGAAGTCGGCTGCGCGTGTAAAGACGGGTTTATTCTGGAGCAGTCTGGCGGCAGATGCATCCGACCAGACAAATGCCCTTGTTAGGTTTACAATACAAATCAATCGCATAGCAGTTGGAGAATTATACTATGATCCTACCACTTATATCTATGACAAATCACTACCACAGACTTAGATTTAATCCTCCTCGATTTCCTATGATCTAATTCTAACAAATCATGATTACCAAAAACCTCACATTCACCACCACTAACCCACTCTTCTAAAGGTTTCTGCCCACTTCACAATAGCGTAACATGACCGTGTTAGGAACGAGACAGGCAAAAAATATTATTTGTATTTAAAACTAATAACACTTGGCTCACTAGACCGTTCCGTTACCGAACAACACCGTTGCCTGCCATGCACGAAACGTGTCAGCATCGGCAAAATACGTTCTCGTTCGCTCTGATTCTCGCTCCATATAACGGTGAGACAAAACGCTGTCAATCCGTTTAGTGGCCAAGGTAGAGCGTCATGGATATGGTACGGTGCAATGATAAAAAACCATGAATCTATTTAGCATTCTATTCTATTCTATTTGTGTGCAGGCGTACCGGAGCGCGAGTTTTCATACATTTCGAACGCCAACGCTCGAAATATGCTTGCGGGCGAAAACGTTTTCCTATCCGTAAATCTATATGGCCTGAGAAAAATTTGGTCTCATTTGTTTTCATACATCCTGAACTACGCTTGTACGTCTTCGGCTTTTTTAATTAAGGCTTGATTAGTTAAAAATGGACGAAATTCCAAAGAGATTTTTAAGTACAAAAAGTGAATGTTTTAGGTTCTAATATTTTCTGAAAAATGCAGTATTTAAAATAAATAAAGACGTACAAGCATAGTTTTTTTAAATATCTCTAACATGTTAAAAAAATAATGGCAAAATCGGACAACGTTTAAGGAGTGGAAAACGTTTTCTCTTTTTGTATGGAAGCTTGCGCGCACACGATCCTCTTAACAATGCGCTCTATTTTCAATGCAACGAGACAACCACCTTATCGCAGTATACTTTTTTCAGTTTTTTTCCAGGACCTACTTTCCCAAGAAATAGCTCCCAGTAAATAAATAACCAAAATTGTATTACCATTAATTATTGAAAGAAGAGATAAGTTTTATTATATAGGTATGTCAATATGTTATTTTGGTTCAAACTGTTGTCAACTTGAGATGATTATAATAGTAATAACGCAGATTAAAAAAGCTGTATCTTGTAGTTAATACATAAATCTCAGCTGCAATGGGAAACCTAACGATGGAATGTCCTTATCAGGCCCGCTGAAAAGAAGAAATCTACTTATTTTAGTTAGAATGATATAAATACTTATTTTTAAGTGAACTTTAGTTACAATTTGCTTTAATGAATTGAAAAAAATAACCTAAACAATCTGAAAAAATAATATTCTAATTTGGTATAGGCCCCAAAAAATAAAATAAAGTATTTTAGACATGATACAAAGTCTTTTTTTTAGATTTCCGTATCTTTATTGCCCTTTTCTAGAGAAAAGTGAGACAATAATTCATGAATACTCGTACATTATTATTATGTATTTTTTCCGATTCTGAATAATTGTTGTAAAACTGACAGTAATTTAGCTACATCGCATAAACTGCTTATTTATTCTAAGTCCAAAAGCTTATTCATCTAACAGTAGAGGTACATAACTTAAAAAAGTGGCCTTTTGTAAAGAAATAGCCGACATTAAGGCAGTTAATCTGCAATGCAACGTGTTCAGTGAATACACTACAGACCCTTAACCGTTACCCGGCAATAAGTAAACAAGTCATGATCACCGTTAAATTCAGGAAATCAGTCTTAACGACTATTTTATGTACCAAATAAAACACGGTGGAATGCCACTGCTGCCAATGTTATCGTTTGGTTAAAAAAACGTAGTCCAGATTCTTGCAATGAATTTCCCCCGTGTAATCTTACCTTTACCTTTTGACCAAACTTCAAAAAATAGGAGGCTATCAATAAAAAATAGATAATCGTCAGCTATCGTTACTAGCTGATTTAAAAAAGTTTTTAGAATATTTTGAATACATCTTCAGTCAATAGGATATAATTTTATTATGATAATTCAATAAATAGCAGGTCAAAAAACAATATTGTATAATGGATCCAAGCACATGAAAAGATGTTTTTCAATAATGTAGTTAACCAAGCGTGAATATTGAAAAAAAATGTTAATTCTTTTAGTTTTGTTGCAGCTCTAACATCTGTTTTATTGTCTGTTGGTACATTGTAACAAGTACTTAGTCATTAAAACAATGGTTCTTATTGTTTCGGTAAATAAACGTTGTTTTTTTCAAACCTGGTTAGCTTCACACCCGACCCTATAAATTAAAAGAAGTTTTGATACCAAGTGATTATTTTGTGCAGTCTGAAACAATGCTGTATATTGCTTTCTTTTTTCTATTAGCATCGGCTACCGGTAAGTAATATGATAGTGAAAACGCATTTTAATTAAAAAGTAAATTTATTGGTAAAAACAAATTAGGTATATCTGATTATTTGTACCTGAGACTAGTTCCAAGACTGACAAAGTGATTTCCTTTCAATTGTTTTAGCGGACGATTATTGTTCTCGATGTAGACCAACCTGTGCGGTGCCTAACCCAGAAGATTGTTCAGATGAACCTTACGACCCTGATGATCCTTACCAGTGCCCAGAAGGTTACATTCTATCTGAACGAGGAGGAGAATGTATCCAGATCGAGATTTGCCCAGGTGTGTTTTATGTTGTTACTCGATTAGACTTTGCCGACCTCCGTGCTCATATTTTATGAATAGATGAACACACGGTATTAACACGACCTCATATCCTCCTTGTCACATCAACACTTTCAAATTTCAGACAACCTCGGTTGCAATGGCGATCCTAACGCAATTGTAAGGCGGTGTCCACACATGTGTCCGTCTACTTGTGACAAACCAAATTCCTCGCTAAAGGATTGCTGTAAAGACTGCGAGTTGGGCTGCGAATGTAAACCAGGGTACATTTTGTCTAAAGAAAATGGTAAATGCATTTTACCTGACGACTGCCCATGTAAGTATCTGTATTAATAAATTAGAGCGTTATTCACTGAACTACTTTTGCTTTTTTGTAGCAAATCAGGGTCGATCTGCTGCCATGTGTACTAAAATCTGAAATATTTGCAGGTGGAAACCCATGTAATCGTCCTAACGAAGAATACGTATCGTGCACGGTATCTTGTACCCCAGTATACTGTCCTACTGATGACGTCAACAGGGTCACGATCTGTGACATCCCATCGCCCTGCGATTCTGGATGCGTTTGCAAACACAACTATAGAAGACGAAGCATCCACAATGACACTTGTATCCCTGCTGAAAAATGCAGTACGTATTTTTTATTATTATCAAGTACCTATTTTTTGCTTTTATAGAATGATCATCGTCTTCATTATATGACACAAGGCTACGCTACCACTCTCAGCGGCCGCCTTCGATGAATGACTCTTTGACAACTTGCTCCTGATCATGTCGTAGAAAGACAGTTTGCTCATATCGTAGAAAAAAATGTGTTTAATTGAAGTAATCATACATACCTTCAATTAATATCATTTTCACTCTTTTTTCAGCTCCAGTAAAGTGCACTAGGCCAGGTGAAAAATGGTTCGGCTGTCGACCATTCTGTCCAAGGGAATTCTGCTCTCAGGTTGGCAAGAGCTGCTCACCCCCCATCGTAAGAGATTGCGATCCTCGGTGTACTTGCAAGGATGGGTACTATAAGAACAACAAAGATGTCTGCGTGCCTGAATCTGAATGCTGTAAGTACCCATTAACTGACTTTTACGTTGCATCTAAAAAATGTAATTTGCTTCTTAAATAATGCTCTCCGTAAACCATCGGGTACAAACAAGGTATATGACATCTGGGTGCGTATTGCGATGCATATTTGACAGTTAAGCAGCTCTGCTTTACTGTCAAATTAGCAATTCATATTGCAATTTCGCATTATACTGATAAAATTATTACAATATAACAACACAAATATGAATACTCATACTATGGTAGTATTATTATAGTAATTATATGAATAATATTCATTTACACTGCGTGGGAATTGAGCTGCCTGGAAATTGAACAGATTAAGTTGGCTCGCAATACGCCCCCTGCGCTCTCATTTTTTTTAATCCTCTCTTATCCTCCCTCTGCTGTGTGCCTTATTATCCATACAATTTTTTTTTTAGATCCAAGACCAAGACCAAGACCTTGCAGTCAGTCATCATCATCATATGCCAGCAGTGGCAGTTCTTACGGCGGCGCTTCAGCTAGTGCTTCAGCATCATCTTGGGGATAAGGTATTTTAAATTCACAGTATTTTTTACTTAATTAATACCTATAAATGTCTGAATGAACTGACACTGTCCAGTATCACAATATGGGTGAAGTGTCAAACAAAGATGAGCAATCTGGCTTCAAATAATGGGGTAAGGTCGCGTGATAGGAGACATTTGTTGCCTAGTGTGTCCCGTTTTATGTTTGGTTAGTTATTCATGCACTAAATTATTTGTCTTTGTAGTAGACTGTTTATTGAAGACTATTTTGTATGACCATCACATCACTAGCTTTTGTAACTTTGATTTACGATTTTTAAACAGCAACAATATACAATTAACAAAAAAATAACTTGGGTTCCACAATCTAATGATATGTTTATTTTTCCAGCTTCCTGAATGCCATCTGTAGACGAGTTTCTCAAGATTCTTCTCAAGATTTTCTTTCATATATAAATGGCTTTATTACAGATGCGTTCTTTTATTTAAAATCCAATTTAATCCCCTGATAATAAATCGATGGTAAATAGTGTACCGATAAAACTTGACTATAGGCAGTGCTATAGGTAAACCGCTTTAATGAGACTTCGCCTGCGGTAAACATGGGCGCGGGGGAAGGCGAGAGACACCCGCCCGTACCCCTGACGCACCCCGGTCTCGCCACCCCGCGCCCCTGTGCACCGCAGATGAGGTCACAATTATTTCGGTCTCCCTATAATGTATAAAGATTGAATAGCTCTTTCGTTAAATTTACACTATTAAGTTATTTGAATACATTAACACCATTAGACCTTAATAGGTTAGGCAATATTAGTTAGTACATACCCAAAACTAATGTAGATATCTTCGCCATGCTCATCAAACATAGGTACATTTAAAAAGAAAAAAGCAATTGTTAAATGAAATTATTGTCAAGACATTTAAAGGCTAAACAATAAATTTAATTAAATATCACATATCATTATATAGTAACTATTCAGTATATAGTAACTATAAATAATACCTTAATTGGTTTTGTTACTGAAAAACATAACATAAACGCTTTGATTAAAGTAAAATAGCGCATAAACGTCTAATATTTACACAGCACAAGAGCGCGCTATCGTAAAGAAAACAATTTATTTGAATTGAAGTTTTTTATGTTTAACAATTGCGTTATTGTTCTTTATATTTTTGTATAAAGTATTATCAACCTTAAACATGTGTTAATGGTCTTAAAGAAAATAAACGTTGTTTTGCTTTGCATAAAAAAATAACATTATCTTCATAATAACATAAATCATAACAGCACTTGTCTGCATACTAGGTGGTTGTACAAGCCAGTTTTTAAAATTTATTTATTTTTATTAAAGTTGTGATGCTGTTGTTAGTATTTTTCCTTATTGTAGCTGATGTTACGTACTGTCGGGAGCAACCACCAGGATGCCCTATGCCTACAGGTAGATACTGGATATTTTTTTATTGTTTTCTACATCGTTAGTGTTTTGTTTTTGTGGCAACGTGCAAACCGCAAACTCGTGATTCGCACCACATCATAAATACAGTCGTGACTACAAAATTTGTCGAATTGCATCACATTTAATGACTAAACACTTGTAGGTATTTTTTATTGAGTATTATTGGAATTACTATGACTTTAGAGCTACAATTCAATCAGCTGTAATTTCATCAAATTATTGCTGTAGATTATTTTTGAAATAACATGCGTTTTTGTATTCTCGCCTATTACATACTATGATGAATAATATACTGTGCACTTTTTCGAAAGACGATTACATTTAGAACTAATCCTATATAATAATTACACCAAAGGATGTATTAATTTTCTTGATGACTCATTTATTTATTTCTTTATTATTTAGGTTTACCGACAATCGAATTTATTTATTATACGACAATTTAATTATTACAACCGAAACATGCACCTAATATAATACAATATTTTCTCTGTCTAGACTATATATATATCTAGACGGTAATCTATAAATGGTAAACATATCGTGAATAATTCTAGTGACCGAATAAAAGACTAAAAAGACCGGTAAATTTTACTGATAATAATAAATATAGTATAAAATAGAACGAAAAACCTACACAAAAGATGCTTGATTATTCTTTCCTATAAACGTTCTTATTACATACATACACATTACTTACCAGGCCCATACGTCCCTCCAAAATGCGGTCCACACGAATATTTCGAAGTCTGCTCATTCAAATGCCCTCCGCAAACTTGTCCATCGGATAAGAACGAAGAATGCGACCCAGGCGATGGGTGCTGCAGAAATGAATGCCGATGCATCGACGGATATCTCAGGAATGCCGTCGGCAAATGCATACCTGAAGATCAATGTAGTGAGTAACGTTTTCAAAGTGTGACTTTTCAAACTCTATTTTACCAAATTATAGAACGAAAGTAGGTAATGCAAGACAAGCAAGAATATTTGTTTTTTTCTGTTCATTATTTATATCAACTTTTAGATCTTTACAGTGTCTTTACAAAAAGCAAAATTGGATAATCGTAGAGCTAAACTTTAATCACTTTCTTCCAAATAACAATTTACTCTTTTTTATAGAAGACCTTTTGTTTTTGCCTATTTCGTTACATAACTTTGGTTTATGTGCATTTTAAGGCAATAATATTATCTTCTACTTAAAAATAATGTCGTTTCAGGATCAAGTACCTGCAGTGAATCATCATCATCGTCATCATCTTCTTCATCATCATCATCAAGCAGTAGCAGTTCTCATAGCCATACTTCAACTAGTGCGTCAACTACATCACATGGACATGGTATTTGTAATTTATCTTATGTTTATAAACACTATTGTTTGAATTCTTGTTGTTTTGTTATACAAGTTGTTTTGCAAGGGATTGCCAAATTTTTGGTGGTGAATGAGACCATCAATATAAACAACTTTTATTATGGGGCCATCGTTTAAACCTTAATTATCGTCAATGTAGCTGACTGATTTTGTATTTAAATGTGACATCCCTTTGCAAAAACATCCTGTACATCATTTACTATCATTTACCTTCTTTATTTATAATTCCGTTAAAATGTAATCTTTCTCGGTATCAGTATCATCAAGAATCTATGGTGTACTTACATTTTATTTCCAGGAACTCTCTGTCCTCTCAAATGCAAATCTACTTGCGCCAACCCGAACCCTGTAGGCTGCAATCCAAAATATAAAAATTGTAACTGCAAAGCAGGCCAAGTCTGGACAGCTGATGGACGCAAATGCATTCCAATAAGCCAGTGCCCGAGTAAGTTTTGGATAAAGGTTTTTACCGACTACACTGCAGCACTGTAGCATACCATGACCGTGCTAGAAACGTATCAGGCAAAATATATTCTTCGTATTTCAAAACTATGACACCTACCTAGACCGTACCGTAACCGACTAACACACTCGCGTGCCATGCACAGAGCGTGTTAGCACCGGCAAAATAAATTCTTGCTCGCTCTGCAAGAGCTCTCGCTCCATAAAAAACCGGCCAAGTGCGAGTCGGACTCGCGCACCGAGGCTTCCGTACAAACCTGCAAGGTTTACAAAGTTCGTTCATTACGACAATCGAGTCATAACTATGGTATTTTTTGGTATTTGATATGAATTTCAACTTGATAGCTCTACGCGTTCATGAGGAAAAAAGTAATAAGTTTATATTTATTAATAAATATATATTTTGTAATGTAACTAAAAATTTAAGGTTTTCGGAATTTTTCCTTTATGTGTGCTATAAAACGTTGCTTCATGCCAAATTTCAAGATTCTAGGTCGACTGGAAGTACCCTTTAGGTTTTGATTCCCTTGCGAGTACTTGCGAGTTTCAAAATATGCAGCTTAAATTGCTGTTTCTTTTGATTGCGTTGACATAGAAGTTTGATTTTGTTACAGCTTAAAGGTATTATTGACCTGAGTATTTGGTATGAATTTCAATTTAATACCTCTACGCGTTTATGAGGAAATGGGTAGTAAGTTTAAAATTATTAAAAAAATATATATTATGTGATGTAACTAAAAATTTATGGTTTTCGTAATTTTTCCTTTATCTATGCTATAAGACGTTGCTTCGTACCGAATTTCAAGATTCTGAGGTCACGGAAAGCACCCTGTAGGTTTTGATTCCCTTGCAAGTTTCGAAAATTTGCGGCATAAACGGCTGTATCTTTTGATTGCGTTGGCTTAGAAGTTTGATTTTTTCACAGCTTCAAGGGACAGTAGATTTGAGTAATTGATATAAATTTCAGCTTCATACCTCCACGCGTTCCTGAGAAAAAGGGTCTTGACAGACGGACGGACAGACGGACAACAAAGTGATCCTATAAGGGTTCCGTTTTTTCCTTTTGAGGTACGGAACCCTAAAAATGAGGCAGAACGCTGTCAATCCGTTCAGTGGACAAGGTAGAGCATATCGTGTTGCTTCTCGTGCCTGACACATTTCTAGCACGGTCATGGTATAGTAAGGTGAAGTGAGAAAAGACCATAATCATCCTCGTAATTTAGTATTTCTATAGACCTCACAAAAAGAATAATGACTGTATCTGAAACACTAATTTCAGTTGACATAGGCTGCAACGGTGATCCCAATGCTCACATTATGGAAAGACCTCCAGCATGTCCGTCAACTTGCGATACTCCCAATGGATTACCCTTTTGCAAAAGATTGCAGTTAGCTGTTGGTTGTGCGTGTAACTATGGCTACCTGTTCAACAGCGAGGGACTCTGCGTTCTTCCAGATTGGTGCCCAGGTGAGATATTCTGTTAGAAACATATAAACACTGCAAAGATAATGCTGACTCATCCTTGCATGAGTGCCTTGGACACCGTTTTCCATAGCATCAATATTTCTGAAATAATTAGTTTTATTACTGTTTTCGTCAACACAGAGATCATATTTGGTAGTCGTCTCAGTCTGGGTGTTGCCATTCCATCATTCTTTTTGCTATATCACTAAAGGGATCTGAACAATGCAGATGTCAGAAGTCTATTGCACTTAACCACTTTCAAACAAAAAGCGCTTGCACACACGACACGACACAAAAACGAGAGTCACTATAACAAAAGCGAGGTGCAAGCGATTTTGTTCCAGCAGTGACCTCAGCAGTGGTTTCATGAATTTTTTGACTTCTGAATATATTTTAGATGGTAACCCCTGTGGTGTCAACGGAACTTTTGCCCCGTGTACAATGGACTGCCCATCCTACTTCTGCCCAACTGATGGAAAGGGTTACAGGGCTATATGCGACCCTGCTCCCAACTGCCTGCACCCTGGATGCATCTGCAAATACAAGTACAGATGGATAAGTCATGAGGATCGAACGTGTATCTTAGCACAGGAGTGTCGTAAGTGTTATTTTATAAAGTACATTGTTCTAACAATCATACCAAGTTTTAGGTAAACCGCTTCATTGACACTTCGCCTGCGGGGCACAGGGGCACGGGGAAAGGCGATTGCGGGTCGTGCTAGAAATGCGGGCGGCGCAGAATCACCCGCCTACACCGCTCACTAACCGCGCTTTCGTCTCCCCCGCACCCCTGTGCCCCGCAGGCGAGGCTTTTTCCGCACTTAGCCACTTGATTGGGGCATTGTGCGTTCCTTTACAATTATACCAATTACGTAGGCCCAAACCAAGCGTCGTCAGTTTGTGACATGAGCAATACTAGTACTAAAAACGTTTCT
This sequence comes from Pyrausta aurata, assembly GCA_963584085.1. Taxonomy (NCBI): domain Eukaryota; kingdom Metazoa; phylum Arthropoda; class Insecta; order Lepidoptera; family Crambidae; genus Pyrausta; species Pyrausta aurata. Next base: position 9,885,186 of record OY757258.1, on the reverse strand, counting down.
AAACATCCATGACTTAGCTTAGGTAAAAATACTCCTGCTCACAGCACACTCCACGGACACGGACATATAAACTTTCATTTTCAATTGGTTAACTGGTAGAGAATACCTTTGGGCCAATTCGACAACTCGCAGTGCAGTAAAGTATTAAATTAATTCTCCAAAACAGCATTTTTTGTTATTTTATAGGCATAATACTATGTAGTTACTTTTTTGCCGTGCATTTAGGTAGGTAACTAAAGTTCTTTGGCGTCATAAGGCATGATGAATTTGTGTCTAGGTAAAATTTGATATTTGGAACTATGAGACACTAAGTATGATCTACCTTACCGTTCAAAATATGAAATACGTATATGAACACGAAGTTTTGTACTTTGAAAAGTCAATAAAGTTGTATATACATGGAATTGTATACCAACCCAAAAAATAAATATTACTTCATATATTTTGTGAACCACGGATGCTGAAAGCATTCGAAACGTCAGGCGTTTATTTAAAAATAAATAAATAAATATGCGCCAGACAACACACCAATTGTCTAGTTTCGAAGTAAGGAATTTATTCCTTGTGTTACGAAGTACTAGACAACGATAATGATGGGGGCGTCTCCCATAAATACTTAAATACATATAACATCCATGACTTAGGTACAAATGTTCGCGCTCATCACACAAATATTTGCCCCTTGCGGGATTCAAACCCGCGTTTTTCGTTTAGTAGTCTAACTCTCTAACCACTGCACCAAACGTGTCACCAAACGTTCGCGAAATCGATCCGTAAAGTGTTTTTTTTTATCAATATTACTTCATATTTAACTCGCTAATCTATTCCAGCTCCCCAAAAATGTACTGGAGACGATGAAGAATGGAACTCCTGTCCTTCTCCCTGCTTTGACGAGAGTTGTGACAGCTTCAACAACCCGCCATCGACGTGTAACACGTTCCAAGAGCCGGAATGTTACCCGCACTGCACCTGCAAAACCGGCTATGCTAGGGATTACGATGACGTTTGCATCAAGGGAGAAGACTGTCGTAAGTATATACGAATTTTGTGAGTATCATTTATAAACACGCTTCTTTTTGTTCTATAGAAGTTGAGTAAAAAAATTCAAACTGAAGTCATAATGTTCAGAAATAGCCTTTGCCTCTCTAGTCATATTTTATTTTAATTATTTAAGGCTCACAGAACAAATTTCAGTCAATAACCTAGACCATAACTCTAAATATAGTAGTAGTAACATAAAGCTGTAGTGTTTTTATTAAAAGGTTATTGTCGTCAAAGTAAAAAAGGCACATAAGCTAATCGAACGAAAGACGAAGAAAGAAATGCCATAACCTCAATTAATGATTGTTTCAGCTGAATAAAATTTAAGAAGAAAAAGGACGCAAGCGATAGCATGAATCATACATAAACTGTTTTACATCGAAATTATTATTCTCCAATAAAAAGTTTGGGAATTACCTGTTGTTTCATTCACAATGAAATTAAACCATGAACTGTTCGTTTCGGTCTGTCTCACTGTGATATTAATGACTTGGAAACAACATTTTGCTGTATCATTTGTCGTTAGAACAATTAATCTGGTAATGTCTTTACGTTGACCTTTACCGTTGTTAGTTATTTCATTATTAAATAAGATTGATGGCATTTATCTATGAGTAGGTTCCACATAAAACTTTTCAGCTCTTAAGTTTTAAAAATCTACTACACTAGTTGTATCTTCTTCTTTAACTTTAAGAGGTGCGCTCTTGTCGGTAGAGTAATCGCCATTATTTTCTTTGTCTTTCCCTCCTCACACACACATCTAAATATTAAGTTACACCTTAGAACTTTGGGGTAGCTTCCTATATAGGTTGGATAATAAGAACTACTGCTCGTTTTACACAATTTAGCATAAGTGATCTCTATTAAAGTATAGATTGAACATAGTTAAACAATATCTTTATAATATACCATCAAGTTTATTGTCTAAGGGCCTGTTTCACCATCGATACGAATACGGAACGTAATTTCATATGAAATATTAGACAGATTACGCTAATGAAAACTTATTAAGACCCTGTGAAACAAGCTGTAATAAATTTTGTGACTAACAACCAAACTAAAGCAGAAATAATTTCGGTTAGTCCCTCAAAATAATACCGCAAAGTTGTTTGTCAAAATATAAAACGGATTTCGCCATTTTCTTAGCAAGCCTGTGAAATTACTCAACAAATATCCAAGATAAATCTGTGGACGTCTCGAAATATTGCGGGAATGAGTGTGTGGAAACGGCACTTTGTTTGCGAGATTAACTTAGGGTTAAGTTATTTTGTCAATGTGTTGACAATCCCTGAGATAATCCGGGGAAAACTTATTTAGGTTCTCAAGAATATTCAGCTGAGGACGTCCTTCAACTGTAGGAGCATTGACTTTTTAAAAGTAAAGTCTAGAGAAGAATTATTTTCTGTTTATCTATACGCCCATACTTGCATGTAAGTATATCAAAATTATGTGATAAAGTTGGACACTGTTTAATTAAGTACCTTGTAGTTCTATAGAAATAGACTACTAATAAGTAGTTTCGTGCTTAACACGCAAGCAAATTTCCTTGTATTTGTATCTCTTATCTTATAAATTCCGGAAGTCATAATTAGAAATCAGTAAGTGGCCACTAAGATATTTACTTGTAGATAGGTACTTACGGTGTTTAATGTACGTGAACTTTAAGCTAAATTTCTTATGATTGATATGGCGAAGAATTTTTTACCTTATTTTTCAAAGAAGATACTCTAAACAGATTGATTTTTCCATATTCACGTTCCTACTTCTCCAATAAAGAAGATGTATGAAATACAAACATTTCCTAATCGCACACTTTTCCATGAAAATATCGACATAGCGCACGCCTACTTAAATCTAAACACAAACGGTGCAAACAAAAACTAAGACTGAGAGGGGAAAATGGGATAACAGGCTTTTGAGGCGAAATCCGATAGAGGCTGAGAGAAACCCGAGGAAAATTGGAGAAGCTGCCGATATTAGGGTGCCCGAAGGCTAGACATTCCTTTTACCAGGATTAATTTAAAATATTTTTCTCTTTTATATTTTTTGGCCCAATTTTCAAAAAGAAAAGTTTTATTTACGGTAAATGAAATAAGTAGAGTAAAGTGATCAAGAGAATTAAAGAAAGGCCGTCATTTTTACTGTCCAAAGCTAAAAGAAAGTCTACTTAAAGAACAGTCTGCACTTTTGATCAGGTACCTAGATAGAATTATTGTCAAACGCTGAGATGGTTACTAAAATTAAAACAAAGTTTGTGTCGCTTTTCGTTTGTAGTTGCCTTAATGTTAGGTGGCAAGACGTTTTCGTAGTCCGGCAAACGACAGAACGGCTCGACAAGACAAAACGAAAGGATTGACTTTTCCATTTTAGATGAGACTTTACTAATAGTACGCTCAGTTAATAAATAGACGCTAAAAATTGCGATTATGCTTTGACAATTTAGCAGCTCTGCTTTACGATCAAATTAGCAATTCATATTCCAATTTTGCATGAAATTGAAAATATTATTTGAATATAATAACATAAATATTATTATTAATTAATCAATTGATAATATTCGTTTACACTGAATGGGAATAGAACTGCCTGAAAATTGAATGGATTAAGCAAGAACGCAATACGCCCCAGGGGGTGTATAAAATCAGAACAACAGGTTACTTTGATTTTATTCAGCCACTTCAAATGTTTAGTATTAGTAAGCACAATATTAAGTGCGTATTTTTAAAATAAAGATTTAATTGAGACGTCTTGCTTTGTCACTGTATAATGAACGAGGAAAAAACCCTGCCCCACAAAGTACCTGTTTGAATTTGGACTTTGTGCTAATGGGTTTAGAGTTACCGATGATTATTCACAACGTGCTTGATGAATCAATGAACTGGTGATTCCTAAGGAAAGAGGAAAAGTAAGGAAACGCATTTGCAAATGTTTACGTTTAGTTAGCTACGATCAGTGGACAATGAAAGAGTAGTGGACTTTAAATAAACATGTCAAAATTAACTGTGATCATAATTGTTGCATTCTGGATTTGTTACATAAGGACTGAAGGTAAGATAAAGATAATTTTGTTACATACATGGTGTAACTATAGGCAGTTGTAAATGACGGCTCATAGAGTTCGATGCAGTTGTTTATACTAAAAAAAGTAAAGTTAGCCTGTAAGCATCCCACAGCTGGGCAAAGGTATTACCTCAAATATGAGGTAGTATGAGCCATACTCCACCACGCGGGCTCAGTGCGGATTGGAGGAGGGGTGTTTATATTAGGCTAAAAAAATGAGAGCGATTTGCGTAAGTATGAAAATAAATAAATATAAAAATTACAGAATGTCATATGATTGTGCGGGTAGACCTTAATGTATATTGTATTTTTATTAGAATCATATTTATATTATATTATTATTTTTATAACAACGTAATATTATTTTTAAATGTAAAAAACAAGAATTATTATTTCATTGCAAAATCGAAGCAACTTTTTTTATTTAATCGAAAACAATATTGCTATGCACAACCATTGTCAATACCGCTATTTAAAATATACGAAAATCCGCATTCCTCGTCTTTTGATCTATCGAATATTTATGACGTCAATTTGTATTCAATCTTTGATCTCTTTTATTCAATCGAGTTTAATAAATTCAGCAAAACAAGCGTTGTCAAGAAATGTTTATTCAACGATTTGTAAGCAGGCCACCAAAAACATATTTTTCGTTGACGTCAGACCAATAAATGTCAGAACGCTTAGATCCAGAACGCATCCATTTAATAAAACGCTTGAATAATTTATGTTTACCGTCTACTTCGCACAGTAACAGCTGATAATTTAATTAAACTAGGCAAGACAAGACATTTTAATTGTTGATATGATATCCTCTACTACCAGATAAGATACATACAGATACGAACAAGGGCTATGGCGTCTTTCCACTTTCAAACGAATATCTCTTGCACTCATGAATGCCACAAAAACGGGCGTCACTTCAAACAAAATACGACACGAGATCCTCGTGGTTTTGGTTCTTAGGGTGGTAATGCTGTAGTGACCTCGATTGCATATACAGGTTTTTGTTTATAAACGCAACACCTAGCTCCAGTCTTATATTAACCTTCCACAACTGACAATTTATTTAACATTTCAGTGGTCAAGCGGTCAGTATGCCCTCACAACGAGGTCCAAGTCGAGTGTGCTCACTGCGGCCCAAAGCACTGTTCTGAGCTAGGGCGGGCGGCGCCCTGCGCAGGCGGCACCGCGTTGTGCAAAACGGAGTGCGTTTGCGTCGAAGGAATGGTGCGGAATTATGAAGGCCAATGCATACCGAAGGGGGAATGCCGTAAGTATTTTTATATTAAGGAGACCTAAGATTTAACAAGAGTCACGTATAGGTACCTAATTCAAGTTGGCGCGCATAGTGCTGCCTATTGAAACATTGGTTTGTGTCTGGAATGATGGAAGTCAGTTACAACTATTGTTTTATAAAACGCGCTCTCTTTTAGACTCGTTATAAATATAGGAAGCCAATGCCTGGGTGTTTATTTGTTAATTTGATTTGTGCAAAATGATATAAGTGACCAGCGATGAACACATCTTGGCACTGGCACACAAGCAAAAATGGCTGCGTGAAGTTCTAGTACAGATAACAACACGTCACGATACACAGTGCAGTAACTTATAGAATTGTAATTATTTATTAGGGTTACCTTAAAAAAACACCCTGAAGTGCTGGCGACTGTACATTGATATATCTTATCCCGTTCTTACTTCGGCCTGAAGTACTGCTCTAAGCTGGGGCAGGCACCTACGCAGGCGGCACGTTTGCTTTTTTTATGTACTCTTGAATATTGTTCCACTCTAAGCCTTAGTACATGTTCGCTCAGTGTGGGCTACGTTCTTATTAATGAAAACCATAGCTACAAGTGCTTTTCCCGATAAGAATTTTCACGATTCACACTAACACCTAAAAAGCAAAAAATAATATTTACAGCTAGTTGCGGTGGCGATAAGAATGCGACATCAGGCTGCGGTAACCACTGCGGTAACTCCTGCTCCGATCACAAAGAGAATAAGACCTGCTTAACCGGGTGTAGATACAACAGCTGTGACTGCAAGCCTGGCTTCGTGTACCATGACAGTATGAAGATATGCGTCTTGCCGGATGACTGCTGTAAGTAATGTTGATGACTAGTAATATAGTATTCCGGCCACAAGATGAGCAAGAACTGATTAACTGGATGAAGATACAACAGCTGTGACTGCAAGCCTGGCTTCGTGTACCATGACGATGATGATGATGATGATGACATAGTTTGAAGATATGCGTGATGCCGCATTACTGCTGTATCTACGTAATGTCCTGTCGCCAAGAAACTACATTACTTCTGATGAGAAGTAATGTAGTTTCTTGGCCACAGGATCAGAAAGAATTGCTAAACTGGGTGTTGGTATATACGTATTGCTCGATGACTGTTGTAAGTAGGTACATTCTATCAAGTTTGGGTGTTGTGATACCACCGTTGTTTCTCTTCCAGTTGCTTTATTCTGTTCCATTTCCAGACAGTTCAGATCCCACTCAGCGTGCCTAGTAGCTAAATTGTTATTTTTAATATTTGACGTTCCTATCCACGCAGAAAAAGCTTAAATAATGTGTTGAAATAAGAATGAATATTATTGAGTGATGGTAGTTAAAATTTTTCATAACCATGTTATGACAAATAACATCATAGTCTGCCTGTGACCACGGATGCTGTAAGTAAAGCATTCGAAACGTGGTCAGGCGTTTATCTAAAAATAAATGTTCGCGAAATCCGTAAAAAGTTATCAATGAGTAGTATTCGTGTAAACTTCAGAACCCAAAATTCGAACCCACGACAAGCAGGCATAGTACTCAGGAGCGCTAACCACTAGGTACATAAAACGCGTCGTCAAAAAATTATTAAGAACATAATATTTTTAAAGAAAATAGTGAACACATTTCGTTCCTTTGAATGTTTCTTGATTACATTTCTATTTGAATTAATGAACGTTTTCTTTGATTTCAGGAAAACAAGTTCGAAACGAAGACCTGGGGGCGTATTGCAAATCAACTTAATCCGTTCAATTCCGAGGCAGTTCAACTCCCACTCAGTGTAAACGAATATTATCAATATAATAATACTACAATGGTATGAATATTATTATTAATATTTTTATATTATAGTAAAATTATCAATTTAATGCGAAATTGCAATAAAAATTGCTAATTTGACAGTAAAGCAGAGCTGTTTAACTGTAAAAACTGCATCGCAATACACACCCTGACCTATTTAAAATTATTTATTTGACTCTATTAATATCAAAATAATTCAAACTTGTTTAGATAGTTCAAGGAATTTCAAAACAATATACAAAACATATAAAAATCTAAATAGTTCACAGTCAAAGTCAAAGTCAAAGTCAAAAATCATTTAATCCAATTAGGACACAAAATGCCACTTATGAATGTCAGAACATGTCTCCTTATCTTTTGGGCCCTACTAGCGCTTCGAGACAAGACAAGACAAGACAGAAAAGATACCCTTTTGTCTTATATTATATAAATAAATTTTAGCAATATTTAAACCTGATTCCTTTAATTTAAGTACCTATCAAGCTATGTCATGCTAGTTTTTAAGGAGACGTGCAATATTTTAAAAAATAAAGGCATAACCAAAACACATTTTACTAGCAGTGAGTTACTACTAACATTGTAGAGCTTTAACTTAATCAAAACAATAAAGGTAGGTACTTTTGTCTGCAAACTTTGTATCTACAGAATCTTTTTGTAAGTCAAAAGAAATCAGAAAAAGTGCAAGACGCACAAATAAAATCTGGATTAGTGATGTGCCTTAAGAACTATCGACAGTCGAAAATGCAAAAAGTGATTTGCTGTAGCTGGTGACTTTTATGCGCAGTCTTATCGACGTTTTTTTGTATCAAAGTTAAAGTAGAAATATTTTTTAAGGAATGAAAATGTTTAAGAGAAGCCTTAACTCAACACGTGTAGAAAACGCTTAAGATGAAAACTTCAATTAGTTTAATATCTCGTCTTATCAAGGTAACCATTTTACTAGAAATGTCTAGATAGTTAACTTAATTATTTCGTTTATGACTTCAATCTTTCATCAAAGGTAAAGTTTTTCTTAACTTTGGCCCAATTTCTTTATCATTAGTAAAAAAAAACTTTAACAAATGGTCATTAAATAGCCATTGTGACATTTGTTTAAGGTAGTTTTTCTTCAAAACACAATCGTAAATATTTTACCGCTGGTAACGTAACTTTACCATTACTATCGATGAAGAAATTGGACCTTACTTGACTTATAGTCCCCAAGATGGGGCAGAGGGTGATGAAAACAGTCCGCAATCGTGCGTTAAGATTTTTGCGTACCAGTAAATACCGAGAATTTGACGAAGGCAACGGTTGACAAAGATTGATTCTCTTAGTATTGATAAAGGTCGATAAGTCGAGTAATATCTTCTAGGACATAAGCACTTCACTATTCCGTTGATAGCAAAAACTCCGCAAATAGTGATGGAGACGGAATAAGACAAACAAGAGAACCCAAACACTGGCCAAGTCAATTACAGTTACAGAATAACATTTTTCCGAAGCAATTATGTAGTTTGGGAGAGCGTTCCGAATTTGCGATGGCTCGTCGATTGATGAAGCTAATAATAAGACGAATCGAACGGACGTTGACTGGTTTAGGCAGTGTTCATAGAAGTAGAGGTGTTTATAGATATTTTTTAAGTATTTACCATGGTAACTGGAATAATAAAATATTTTGAATCATTAAAAATGGCTCTTAGTGTCCTATTGGCCTTTAAGAAACAGTTAAATGGTATTTTGTTGGATAAATTCAAACATGTGTAAACCAAATGCTGGGTAAACGTGATAAAATTATGACACAAAATTACATTAAACCTAATAGCAATTAATAGTAGAGTTTTTAAAATTTACTACTCTTAGTTTGAAAGATATACGCAAGGTACTTTAATCTGTCATTGAGTCCGAAAATTTCAAAGTAAGTTTGCAACTAAAATACAGAGACGAAAAATTTCGACAGTAATTTCAACGTTTATTTTCTTCTCCAGCAAAATACTTTCAAGTTAAAAAGATTAGTTTTATTTTTTATCGAGGCAAGATAAATGTGGGTATTTGAAGACCGGCCGTTACAAAAAGTTGGGGAATCCCCGGCGCGTTCGATTGATTTATTGCTTCGGACGAGAACTACAACTTCCTGTTGGCGATCTAATAAACTGTGTTAGCATGGATTATGTAATTACTTGTTTCCTTGTTCACTGATTGGTTGTTAATAATGCTTTTTTTACGCTGTTACAAAAAGTTATAGGAAAAACTTCAGTTAAAAGTTACGAATTGTGATTGATACAAAAATCAACATCAACTTTTATTCTAAGGTAGTGTCGAATCCTTATTTTCTTGATGCGTTAAATAATGGTTAATTCGTTCTTGCCATATGACTTGTAAAAGGACATCTTGCATATTAGTTTGTTAGTTTACATCCATTGTCACCCCATCCATACCCGTATTTTCCTTTGGTTTTTACCACACCTTCTGAAACTCAATATGTTACTGTAATTACCAACTTTGGGTATAATTAGGGTAAGTATCTTCTGAAGAACTGAAAGATGGGTGTCAGTAAATTCATTTTTCAATATTATGTTGTGCTTAAAGTTACTTTTAAGTCACATTTATTATTTATGCGAAAACTTAAACAATGCGAAGATAACTTAAAAATGTATTTGAGTTGACAACAGAGGGGACGTTAGAGTATAAATTTTATGCTTCAACTTAAAAGTTTTCAGGCCTCGCGATGAAAGTTTGATAAGTTTGATGTTAGTAAATCATCTTTATTGGGTTTCTAAATAAGTATTGAGAGATGTTTGTTTTAAACTTAAATACGTAGAAACAGATAATCGATAGGGATTTAGTGACAAACGAAATGTACCTCTATATTTCTTGAAGTGTGCTGAGCAAAATATACTAAATATTCCTTAGAATGTGCCAATAACCAGTAATATATTTATTGCGTTATTATTATTCAAAACATTTAATTTATGTGTTAGATAAACCGCAGCACCCATGCAAAATAAACGATTAAATTATCTGTATTATCATATATACTGCTTTGTACGAATTCTTACAGAAGCCTATTTTAATTTAGGAGGTGCAACGACAAAAAGTTAAAAGGCATAATGTAAACACTTAACTGAATCTCCTGTTATTTACTAGAAGAAAACAATAAAAGCTTTTCAGCATTTTCAGTTTACCTATTTTTTTTTAATAAGGCATGAACCTACGTAGGTCACACTTCCTTCAGTGTTTGTTTTCATTGTGAAAACAGTTTTGGCCTCAATTTATTTTATTATTTCAAGTACATATGACACTCTAAATGCTTAAAGCATTCTCTACCAGTCAATTATTAGGTGAGGCAGACACAATTCAGTGTATGATGCCTACTTAATAGTAACAATTTCGACTCAGCAAATGAAATAAAATCTTATCTTAAGAGAGTGTTCCTTAAGTCTTTGTCATTCACTTATTAGTAGTCTCTATATTTATCGTACACAAAGACAGAAAACTTAATTAACAAGTCTTTATTGTGTCACGCCGCAATAGGGGTTGAATGAGTAGGGTTGCTTTCAATACTAGTTTTTATGTCTAGAAACGGAAAGAAGGTATTACACCGGTCGAAAATTGTTTCTCACTTGTCCGATATTATTGTATAATAACTTTGACCGTATAGTTAGTCAAGCATTTGTGTAAAATTAAATATAACGTTAATATTTCTGCGTCCAGTTGTGGGAATCTTGACCTAATATTCCTGTTTGTACTAACAGAAATCTTGTATTTGTATATTTATTGATTGAGAAGTTTTTTTTAAATCTAAAATTCATGCAAATATTATTTTCGATTTTTTAAACAAAAGTTGAAATTATGTTGAACATAACAAGGGGAAATCTCAAAATTTTGACATTTCGACTGCTTCAGACTATGGATGCAGGGATCAAAATCGGAATCTTTCTAAGATAACATACCTTGACATACCGCAAGCTTCTTCACCACTAAAGTTTTCAAATTATAAAAGGTTTAAAAAACCCACTGACTCCTCTCTCAACTGTGACTAAACCCCTACAACGCTTGATTGAATCCAGCCTTTTCAATAGAAAGCAATTTAGGCAGAATTTAGATAAATAGTTTCGCTAAAACTCTATAATTCAGTGGATATAATTGGATCCTGACCACAAAAGCACCAGAATGATGGCGGATTATCAACTATTCACAATGTTCGAGAGATGTTAATATTCAAATACTTTGGATATTATTTAGCTTTCATTAAAATGACAATTTATTATACAGAATACTAGAGAACACTAGAAGGTAGAAATATATCAAATTGAAATTTAAAACATTTTCGTTTATTTATAGATATCTCAAAGATTTTGTAGTATATACAAAGATAAAAAGAAGCTACATAAAATAAGTTTTTGGTAATATAAATATCTTAAATATATTATGTACATATTTTATTTGAATGTGAACAGTTCACAATGTTTTATGGTGACCAATAATCTAACATGACCCATTTTAAATTATGAACCACATTTACCACAGTCTTTAGCAGGCACACAAATATCGCTACTATTCCTAAAGTGGCCCTTTTTACACACGCATCTGGGTTGGCAGTTCAACAACAGAGTGTAGCAAGGAGTTTGCTCATCATATGCGTTTGCGCAGTCCTCAGCGAGACAGTCCGAGGGACAGGGGTCCCATATTTCGTTCGGTCTCGTGCAATTTACTGGAGCTGAAAAAAACGAAATATTTTTAGTACATTTCTTATTTAAACGGTGTTTGAATCGCTGCTGTTAAATAAACTGCGAAGACACTTATAAGCTTTGATTTGGGTCATTATTTTATTTTGGTTTCAAAACTTAATCATAACTAATATAATAGAAAGAAGAATAGTTTAATCATAACTTAAATATACTTCATTTCCTCTCGCACCAATGTGTTTTAGATGTTTACTGTTTTATAGAATTATCCTGGCTACAATAGATGAACAGGTTCCAGCAAATCAGGTAAATGCATTTATTTTAAACTATCCCTTAATTAATATAACTTTATAAGATACCGCAATGTTTACTTACCTACCTTAACGAGATGTTGTACAGACAATAAAATATTCGTAGATGATGGGTCTCAAAAGACAAAATGAATAAGGTACAAATTTTGGCGATTGCTTGCAAATTGCCTATGGTACGAGTATTTATTTATTTATTTAAAGACTTTATTGCACAAATTTAGTGTACAAAGGTGGACTTAATGCTAAAAGCATTCTCTGCCAGTCAAACCTTTAGGTCATGCAGAAAGACGGCAATGGGTATGTACTGTTTTTATCTGTTTCCAACACTTACGACAGTCAGAAGACATGATGCACACATCGTTTTCATAGCTCAGCCTCCTATAGTTGATCTTGCAAGCGCACCCGGGTGGGCACGGTCGTCCAGGCTTGCAGGCGACCTGGATTCTGCTATCATCTTCAGGACAGTTCTGGTTGGGGCAACGGAAACCGCAGTCCACGAATGTGCCGTTCTGGCCACACGGGTTGCCACCTTTAACAGTAGAACAAAATTATTGTTTTAATAACCATGTTGTATTATTAGACATCAACACTACTGTGTTGCCGAACTATCGGTAGTTGACCTCGAAAATCATTAAAATATTAATAGGCCTATCTATAGCCAGAGCCAATACTATCAATATTGAATACGATAAGTCAGCTGCGACACTTTTGATACTTTAAATAGTATTGCTGTGTCGACAGTGATTATCACGCCAGCCGTCGCGGGTTCGAATCGCGCAAGGGGCAAATGTTTGTGTGATGAGCACGAACATTTGTACCTAAGTCATGGATGTTATATGTATTTAAGTATTTATGGGAGACGCCCTTGTCGTAATCGTTGTCTGGTACTTCGTAACACAAGGAAGATAATTCCTTACCACGAAACCAGACAATTGGTGTGTTGTCTGGCGCATATTTATTTATTTATTTTATTTATAGTACTGATGCTTACGGGCTATTGGGTAGTATAGAAACTATCGATAGCTATGCTATGGCTTTTGCTTAACAATTAATAGGCTTACTGATTGTGGACTATCGAGTGGCAACGCTAGCAACCAAGCAGCAGATTCTAAATGAAAGAACTGAACCGACTTTTATAAAAACTACAGGGTCAGTTTGACACCCTGGTCACTAGGATAGGTAAATTTAAAGGTTTAACTAAAAAGACATTCATTATTATGGTGGAAATAGATATGAACATTAGTAGCCGATAGTAACACATATGGGTAACATTGTACTTAAAAGATTACCACCGATGGCGGTTCGCGAACAGAAAAATTGTATTCTCAATTTTCTTTAATCAAACTTCATACCTGGACATTGATCAGCCAGAATACATTTTCCTTCCTTTGACAGTAAGTAGCCAGATTCGCATTCACACCCAACTGGCTGGCATTTTTTGTCACAGTTTGAAGCGTTAGGCGAGTCACAGGTAGACGGACACGGCCAGGGACAAGATTTGACCCTTGAGTGAGGATCGCCGTTGCAGCTTTGGTCAGCTGAAAACAACAACTAGATATGTACAGTCGCCAGCACATCAGACTAAACATTTTTGTTGAAAAATAGCCCTTATTACATCGGCATAAGATATCGCAGTGTTTAGCATGACGTGCTGTTCGATCGTATGTTAACCAAGTCAGTGAACTTTCATGATGAATTATTTTTGGGAAAAACTTCAACTTTCTAAAACTATATTATACGTAAACATCACAATTGGAAATCCCACGGTAAAATTATTAATATAATTTTGGAGAAACGAAATGAATATTTTCATCATTCTTAGGTCAGCGACTATAATGACAACCAATGACAACCAAATAAACAGAAGATATTTTAATACAGGCTTATTCTATCCCCACTTCATTAAATTATTTTTATGTAAACAGACTCAGAGCATTCGTTCGTTGTGCTATTGCGTTCTATAGAATATTCTAAAAACGCTCGCTCGATATTTTGGTGTAAAACGCTGAAATCGAGCTTCCGTTTAAAACAAAAGAATAAGTAAAAATGTACTTGTTCTAGCTCTATTTCTTTGTTCGTTTGGTCTACACCTACCTCCAGCACTGATTTGAATGAGTAGGTATTGTTTTAGTAATACTGCGCGTGCGTCGACTTTCATAGTCATTACGTTTCACGTTATTACTTTCAAATTAGATATGTTGACAAGGTAATTTCCCGAAGCCTGAACATAACATGACTTACATGGACATTCTTCTATTTTGATACATTTTCCTGCGATCTCAGAAAGTATGTAGCCAGCTTGACATTGGCACCCATCGACATTGGTGGCGGCGGGTTGTTGAACCGGGCAGTTTGGTGGGTTTGGCACTGCACACGTTGGTCTACACCTCTCGGGAATAGAGCACGTGACCGCTAAATAGAAATGAAATAAAATGGATCATGTTAAGTTTGTAGATATTGTGTTAAAACAAATGAAGAGAGAGATAGACTTCATTTGGCCGTAGCCTAAAATTTTATTGCATGATTTAAAAAAAAAAACAAAGCAAAGCCCACAAACAGGAAAATCATGTTACAAAACCAACGTTCAAAACTGTATAGCTTGAACAATTTACCATTGAATACATGCCTAGTACTTCACGTCAAACAATTTAAAACATTATTCTATTTAAAGAAGGTAAGCTTAAGCATGTCTTTGCTGTCCGATTCCATTGTAGCAAAAGCTCCGAATCTTTTGTAGAGCACAACAGAAACTGAAAAGTGGAAATAAATCCGGGCTACAGCGTTCGTAAATGTAAGGGCTTATTTGAATTTCCGAGCGAAACTAGTTTTTTATGGTTGAGTTAACTCAATAGAAAGTAAAGCGGAGTTTTAGTTACATGTTTAACGTTTTTTAACCTGATACGTTGTGAAACTATTCGCTAAATTCCTTGTCTATGTAGCTTGTATTTTGTGCACCGTAATTTGCATTTGCTCACGTAAATATTTTTTCTTTACTAAAATAAGAGTTGAAACTAAGCTGGGTAATAAGTAAGTTGTACCGCCACTATCGTACTTCATATTACGGTGATTTTATTTTAGTTTTCTTTATCTTTATGACAAGAAATTGACAAAAACAAAACACTTAACTAAGGCCCGGTTACTTAATCGATGGTAAACTCAATAAATAGTTTAATGTCGTTACCTGCGGTTAAATTTTTTCAATTATGTGTTTTTAAGAAAAAAATACCTTAATTAATCAAATGTCAGTCATTGGTAAAGTTTTTTTTTTCCACTTAACACACACAATTGGAAATATTCAACCGCTGATTACGTAAATAATTAAACCATTAGTAACTTAAGATCACGAAATTGGCCCTTAGCACATCATTATTTAATATCACCGGCTGGTATACTTTAACATTATTCAACATTTTATAAAATAATGACCCAAACGGTTTTTTTTTCAAAACTTACGGCATTCTTTTTGGGGTATGCACATATCATTTGCGTTTCTGTAGTAGCCTTCCTTGCAGACGCATTGTGGTGTGTAGTTCGGGTATGGTTTGTTGCAAGGTTGAGGGTTGGTGGCATCTTCACACCTTTCAGCTATGCAGTTCTCGGGCTTAGGATTCCAAACCTCGTTTGGCCTGGTACAATTGACCGGAGCTGCGAAAATAATAAAGTTGGCTATCCATTAAAATAAGTTATTATTTAATTCAGCTTACAAGAAATATCACACGGACGTCAAAGATTAAGAAGAATGTGCATATAAAGAGCCTGATTGCCTACTGCTCAATGAGATGTGAGACTTGTACGTATATGTATAAAACACCCGTGATGTTGAAAGTGGGTACGTTTTCCAACAATGAAAACACTAAGGCCCAATCTCCCCATCGATAGTAATGGTGAAATGTAATAACCAACGGTTGATTATTATTTACGTTGGTGTGTGTTTTGAAGAAAATATTATCTTAACTAAATTTCAATTTCAATTTTAATGACCATTGGTGTTTTTGCTTCAAAACAAACACAATCCTAAATATTCAACCATTAGTATTGATCACGCTATTGGGCCTAAGAGAATCTAGAATGTTCAAACTAGTGGACAATAACTGCGTACAACATCAAAAATTATAATAACAAACTTACGACATGAAGAATATTCAATGCACGTGGGATCTTCATAGCTCTTCCTCTTATACCCTGCCTTGCAGGAGCATCCGAAAGGACAAGGGAACGGAGGATCACAGATCAGAATCCCTCTGTTATCATTCACTGGACAGTAGCTGTTGGGGCACTCCACCTTGCAGTTGACGAATTGCTCGTTAGCTGGACATTTTGGTGATCCACCTGCGACATAGTATTATAAATTTAAGTTCTCTAACGACATAAAGAAATAATTTGATATAAACAGCGTATTTATGAAATCAGCAGCTATCACATATAGTTATTGTCTTATCTAATTTGCTATGGGCTTCTACGAGTATCTGAAATGATAATTAGGAGTCCTATGGAATGGAAAATGTTTTGAAAGTTGTAAATTTTACTACCAAAAAAGTTCAGCTTTCGTCAATTTATCCGGGGCTAGATTCCGTTACTACATTACTTATCACAATATTCACCTGGACAATCCTTCGGCAAGATACACTTTCCATTCGAGAGCAAGTATCCTTGATTACAGACACACCCATCAGGAGCACACGACAAGATACATGGTACGTTCTGGTTTGGTTGGTCGCAACTTGGTTGGCAATTTGAAGGGCATTCTTGGAAGGTTGCATTACGGTCACCTTTGCAACTAGGAGCTGAAACAAAACTTTATTTAATTGGACAAACTTTTCTGTAACAATTATAGCTAACAAAATTTATATCCGCTTCAAGAAAAATAGCAACGTCATAATATGACGTTGCTATTATAATGGCAATCGTGACTCTTGAGGTAACGGGACTTTCTAATTTCCGAATTTTTCGGTTCAGTCATCGGTTTATTTTATGTACACTTAGTTTGTACATAGTTGTAGTTTTCTTTAAGGGGCCAGCATAAGCTACTTTTAGGTGCTATAATGTATTTAATGTAACTTTAATGTTACTTGTGATCGTCTGTTTTAATGTTTTGTTGTGTCCTTTTTGTGCAATAAAGAATATTTATTATTATTATTATTATTATTTAACTAAAAACATTCACACACCCAAAATCATTATGAATTATAAATCGTGATACTTAATCTTGCTAAAATTCCGTGTATGCTTAATTACTTGAGCTCATCATCTATCCCAACCCTATTTCTTCAAAAATAGCATAAGTTGCCACTGATAAGCGAACGTGTTAAAACAAAGAAAGTTTTACCGGGACAGTCTTTCACAAGAACACAAGTGCCGTCATCAGACTTGACATATCCTGGATTGCAGACGCACCCTGCTGGTGCACACATAGCAACACACGCCTCGTTCAGCACCGGCTTCTTGCAAGTGGGTTGGCACATTGAAGGGCAGTCTTGGTAGGTTGCGTTCTTGTCTTTGCAGACAGGACGTGCTGGAAAAGATGGAGAGGTTGAAGGAAAAATACTTGAAGTCATACAAAAGCTACTCTTGAGGAAAGCTATGGGCATCTGCGTATATACTAACTATGGACAGTTCGGCAGCGCTATCCACTGTTAATAGCATACTTATGACGTTAATGTGTAAATCTTTTAAAGGTAACAAGAATAACAAGGATCTGCTCCATTTACCTGGTGGACAGTCTTTAGGCAGAATACATGTGCCATTAGACTTCACATATCCTGGCTTGCACACACAGCCATCAGGAGCGCAAATAGCAGGGCAGGCGGCAGGTGGTTTAGGTTGCTCACATGTCGGTTGGCATATAGATGGACATTCTTGGTACGTAGCATTCTTGTCACCTCCGCAGCTCACTAAAATAAATGCGCATTTAGTACCTTTTCACTTTACAAAATGGAAAAGCACCAACAAAAAATAAAGTGCAGTAAAAAATAAGGGAGAATCATTCACTTCAGTCCAGTGCTAGGTAAACCGTTTCATTGCCCTTACCTTCACCCCGCTCAGGCCTGCTCCCGCACCCTTGTGCCTTGCAGGTGAGGTTTCAATTTCGCGGTCTACCTATAGTTGTAAAATAAAGTGAAACAAAACAAAAACAGTGCAGAAAGTAATTTTGTTGTTTGTACCTGTTAGTTACCTACTAACTGTATTCTACCATCGCCATCTTGAACATTCAAAACATGTTAAATCTTTTAATAAAAAAAATGTGAATGAAGAAAAAAATACAAAAGATTTGCTGTAGAAATAATTTATTAATATAAACTGTACATATTGGAATACTTGTTCCGTCTCCAACCACACTAAATTCAGTCATAGCAATCTGATAGCAGAATGCATCTGTCACCAGAACGAACATACCCTGGTTTGCACACACAACCATCAGGTGCGCACATATAATTACATGGCACATTATCATCTGGTTCCTCACAAGTCGGCTGACACATAGATGGACATTCTTGATACGTTGCATTTCTATCTCCGTTGCATGCTTTTTGAAGTTCCGTAGAATCCTCTGCAGAAATAAAATTAGAGGTGGTTTGTCAGGGAATGAAAATGGGAGCCTATGTGCATTAGAAACAGTTTTGATATTTCACGTGTGTACTTTGAATTTAGATGCATACTCATTAAAACGTCACACATAATGTTGTTTTTCCATAAGAACGGTACTTTTAAAGACATTTGAACGTAAAAACCAAAATTGGTGGTTAATAGTGGTTATAACCTGGGCATTCATCTGGTCTCACACATTCTCCGAATGGAGATTGCAAAAAACCTGGTTTGCACACACATCCTGATAGTGCACACATTTGGACACAAGGTCTGTCATAAGGTTCATCACAGGTTAATTGGCACATGGAAGGGCATTCCTGGTACTCTGAATTTATGTCTTTGCAGGATTGTGTTTCTGGAATTATAATGGTCGTATAAAAAAAAAACTCCTGTAAAAAGAGTGCATTAATTAATGATTCTACCGATATTGATATGTAAAATTGAAAATTTAGCCTGTAAGGCCTCACCTCAAGTATGAGGTACTATGAGCCAAGCCCAACCACGCGGGCTCAGAACTGAATTGGTGGTATTAGCAAGGTAAGCGACTAAACCTGTCAGATGTAATCAAGCCGCCCATAGGGCTTCTGAATAGGTTTAATGATTAACTGATATAAACTGGGACCAACGGCTCAATGTGCCTTCGAAATCACACAGATGCTTGTAATTTACGCCACTTATATGGCAAGGATCAGGCATCCAAAAACGACCACACCGAATGTTGCTTAACTTCGATAACCATTACCAAAGCGATGCTACTACTGCGCTCTACGAGCATCTAAAATGAACGTGCAAGATGGTGCGGCTATATGTCATTGTTCCAAGTTACAACGGGTCTTGTAACTGATCGAATGTGAAACGGTGTTTAAAGGTTGCATAAGAGTAAATTCCGAAAGCGTTAATAGTGAAAACAGAGGTGGGTTTCGAGGATATATTTTTATCAGACCTGGACAATCCTCTAGAAGAATACAATTGTCGCCATACAGCACATATCCCTGCTTACACACACAACCTTCAGGGCCACACATTTTAAAGCACGGCACATCTTCAGGCTCTTCACATGTCTTCTGACACTTTGATGGGCAATCTTGATACGTCGCATTTGTGTCGCAATTTCGGTTATCTGGAACTATAGCCAAGAACTTAGGCCATTATTGGTTTAACATCACGAACATAATGTGTATGACCATGACTATTTACCTGGGCATTCAGACGGTAACGCACATCTACCACCATGCAACAAGTATCCAGGCTTACAAACACAGCCAGACAGTGCACACATTTGGAAACAAGGCACATTTTCATTTGGCTCGTCACATGTCGGCTGACACATTGATGGACATTCTTGATATACAGCATTTTCGTCCACACAGGTTTCAGTTACTGAAATTTAAACAACTTAGATAGACAGACTTAGTAGCTGTTTTTATGCCCCAATTTGATCCCACTTATCATTTCTTGCATTACAAATATCAAGTTATGCGTTATTTATTAGATTTAAAAGAAAGCATGTATTTCTGTGCTTATAACAGTAAGGTCTTATGCGTTACAGGTTTTTTTATTGGAAAACCAATTTTGGTGCTCAAGCAACAAATAGTTGGCAAATGTTTTCGATAATGCACCAATGTTTTTAGTGTGAATGAACCAGTTTAAAAATATTTTCAAACCTGGACAATTCTCGGGAAGAACGCAACTGTCTCCCAAAAGTACGTAGCCTTCCATACACTCACATCCTTCAGGGGCACACATGCGAACACATGGCACGTCATACGGCACATCGCATGTAGGTGGGCACATAGATGGACATTCTGAGTATGTTTTGTTTCTATATTCATCACAGTTTGGGTTTTCTGAAGACCAATAAATGTAAAATCAATTACATTAAATATCTCATTCGAGTAGTGTCAATTATAAAAGAATTGCATTGGTACTAATTTTGTAATTTCATCTCTTTTACATGGGAGCGTGTTTTATAACTTCTTGTTTTGTTCCCTTCAAGTGGTTTATTGCGTAAACAAAAAATTATACCTGGACATTCATATGGCGGTATACATTTTCCATTAGACAACACATATCCCGGTTTACAAGCACATCCTGAAGTTGCACACATTCTTATACAAGGAATATTTTCATCTGGTTGTTCACAAGTGGCCTGACACATTGATGGGCACTCTTGGAATATGGCATTTTCATCTTCACACATTGGGATTGATGAACCTGAGTTAAGATCAACAAATCATGATGACAGATTTTAGATTTCTTTCGCACACCCTGCATACTGCTCTTATAGTAAATTTTTGTGTGTAGTTCGTGCAAAAATTCTCAAACGTGGTCATTTTCATGAACGTGCAATAATTTGTGCCTTTGCTTTATTGTGCAGTGCTTTCTTCTCTATCTTTGTAGTGCTATCATATTGAAACAGAGGTTCGCATTAGGTATTTTTTATCATCACAATAGTCATTTTAACCTGGACAGTCTTGAGGTAAAATGCATTTCCCATCAGAAAGCAAATAGTCTGATTTACACACGCATCCTTCGGGACCGCACATTCTGAAGCAAGGAACATCTTGTTCTGGCTCCTCACACGTCGGCTGACATAAAGACGGACACTCCTGATATGTAGAATTTCTATCTTCTCCACAGTTCAATGTTCCTGAAACTACAGCTACTATTGACTTACTTTATTAATGGCTTATGATCTGTATTCTTGTTCTTGTAAAGTCACCTGGGCATTGATCAGGCAATATACATCGTCCTTCATGTAACAAGTACCCAGGCTTACAAACACAGCCTGGAGGCATACACATTCTGATACAAGGCACATTCTCGTCTGGAGCTTCACAGGTGGCTTGACAAGCGGATGGGCATTCTTGATACTCTGCATTTTCGTCTTGGCAGGTGGGGAGTGCTGACTCTGAAAAGTAACCAATCTATTGATCTAATTAACTATCTAGATATGGGTTCATCCAAAACATAACGAAAGAAGCGCTTTAATAAATTCATAAAAGGTAAAGTGGTGCAAAGCTCTATTTATATAAGTAAACTGTAAGTATACCTATATAAGGTCACCTCAAATTAGGGGAAAATATTGAAAGAAATTATTCAGCACAATAAAGACATTGTTTTTTTTTATAATCTCTCAAACCTGGACAATCATCTGGCAGAATGCAACTGCCATCTTGCAGAACATAACCTCGTTTACAAACGCATCCTGCGGCTCCGCACATACGTAAACATGGTACATCCTCATCTGGCTGCTCACAGGTCGGCTGACACATAGACGGACATTTTTTGTACGTAGAATTTCTATCCTCACAGTTGTGAATATCTAAAAAGAGTCCAAAAAACTTTCAAATAAATTCTTTCACAAAATAATGTGAGTGAGTACAATCATTATTTTTTATCAAAGGCCAGCTTTGATCAACAATTGTTGATAAAAAGCGCTAACTTTTTATAAAATTCAGTTCATTGACTTACTAGGACATTGGTTTGGGAGTACACATTTTCCATCATGTAATAAATAGCCTGGTTTACACACACAACCAGCTGGTGCACACATTTCAACACACGGTATATCTTTGGCTGGAAATTCACACGTCGGCTTACACATAGATGGGCATTCTTGGTACTCTGCATTTTCGTCTCGACAAGTTAAGTTTGCTAAAATCAAAACCACTTTCGTTGATAACTACAGCTCAAGAATTCTTTAAGAATGTAAAAAAAGGAATGCGTAAGTAACAGATCGGTGTATATTGCTGTTTGTATTGTGTATGCGTTTTGTAAGATACTCTTTCAAGCTTCATTCTGAATTTAATTATAATACTTTAAAATCTTGCAAAGCCTGTACCATCTTCAATACCTGGACAATCTTTAGGACGAATACACTCGTGATCAGGAGACAGTACAAAGCCCCGCTCACACACACAACCTTCAGGACCGCACATACTCGGACATGGGACATCTTCATCAGGATTCTCACAGGTTGGCTGACACAATGATGGACATTTTTTATACGTTGCATTTCTATCGTCACATATTGGGATTCCTAAAAACCCCAATTTTCATCTTAGAAAAACTTACAGCACAAGGAAAAAAATCCGACTTCTATAGTAACATCACATCACCAAAATGATACAATAAAAAAATCAGTGCGCAAGTCCAACTATTATAGTAATTTAATGTACTCCTCACTAGGACAATGAATCGGTGGTATGCATTCGCCATCATGTAGAAAATATCCTGGCTTGCATGCACAGCCAACTGGGGCACACATTTTAGCACACGGTTGATTGTTGATTGGATCATCACAAGTTGGCTCACACATAAGAGGACATTCTCGGTACTCAGCATTGTCGTCTTTGCAAATAGGATTTTCTAAAAGACACAATTTATGGAAGCCAAAAGTAATATATCAATATTTCTGAGCGATGGTAATTAATAAAGTGCGGTGTATATGTGGCAAAACTCAGTGGCAGCAGAGTTGGTGCTTGCTTTGCTGACACAAATATAGTGCTTAATAAGACTTTGTAATAGCATAGTGTTGGTGCATATATTGGTGCGTATATTGTTAATATTATTTTGAGATAGGACCATTTTATACGTGCTGTTGGCGCCAATTTCTGTGTACCTCACTCAGCAGGGGCCCACCGAAAACCAGCGTCAGGTTCTCCAGGGGACCTGGCTTATGCTGAGTGAGGTCCTCTTTGGTATGAGCGTCACACACACACGCACACACACGCACACACACACACACACACACTCTCACATTCACTGGCCTGGTCTGGTGTACGGTGTAAAAGGGACGGTGTTTTTTTTCCTATTGTGTATAATCATGTTTATTTTTCTTTCAATCTTTGTATATTTTTGTAATTTTTATCTGTAATATTGTGTATGTGTGTGTTTGTGATGTTAACCAACAAACGATTTTTCTTTCTTTCTTTCTTCATATCTAATTAGAGCTGAAAGCACTTGATGTTTTTTTTATCTGTCTCATTATTTCGTTCATTAGGAGTAAGAGTACCTGGACAATCTTCTGGTATGATGCACTCATGATCATAAGACAACACGTAGCCTCTTTTACACACGCAACCCACTGGTCCGCATATTTTCGAACAAGGTATATCTTCTCTGGGATCCTTGCAAGTCGGTTGGCATGCCCATGGACATTTTTGATACGTGGCATTCTTGTCTGTACACTTGGTTGTTGCTGCTTCTAAGAAGAAGCTTTCTGGGTAACGAAGGTACACTTTTATTTGGGAATGCAGTATTTGGGAATAGAGTTATATTGTTCTTTTTTACACTTTATATGTTTATTTTTGTGACAAAATTTCCATCAACATGGAGTGTGCGTTTGGCAAACATATATTATCTATTAATATAAAATGCTTTGTCCTGAATGATTCACTGACTGATGGATCAACGCACAGCCTATACCGCTGATCGTAGAGACCTGAAACTTGGAGCGTGTGTTCTTTGTATGACGAAGGGATCCGATAAGAAGGGATTTTCTGAAATTTCACCCCTAAGGGGTTGAAAAAGGGGTGCAAAGTTTGTATGGGAAAATGAGATTCCTTGGTCTGATCTACTTCAAATTTTGCATAAACATTCTTTAAAAATATTAACGAAAATTGTGTATCAAATTTTATTAAAATTTATCTTGTAACGGGGTTAAAAAGGGGTAGAAAGTTATTTTGGGGATGATTGGCTTCAAAGTTAATATAAATATTCTTTAGTGCTTATGCTTAAAATAATTTTTATATCATTTTTGACAATCATTTGACATATCTGAGACACAATGTTTTGACACATGTTTGTTATTAATTTTGCTCTCGAGAAGAGATTTTATTCCTTAAAATAGTAAAGAATGTTTGTTTTGTGTTGAAACAGGGTAGGTATCTAGCGGTCTGTGTCCAGTGTAGTATGCAGATCGTTTGTTCATATTGTTGGTGGACATTCAACGCTGTTCCTGCGGTCGATGGGTATCCGACCTGGAACTTTTCTGCAAATTTTTCGTGGGGGCCTATGTTAAACAGTGGACGGCCTTGGGTGTTGATGATGATGATGATGGGGTAGATCCCTACATATAATTTTCCCTTTGAATTCAAACAAAGCTCAAGTTCAAACGTTCTTAAGGTAGCGGGAGAAGACTTGAGGGAATTTGCTGCTGCCTATATGATAAGTGGCATGATGCTGTGTAAGCGCACAGAGTAGCCTGGTCTTTTTAGCACCCGAAAGAAATATACGATTGACGAAATGCGTAAAGTATTTCCATTACGTTGTAAAATAAAAAGATTACCTATATCCCCGTGTAAGTTTGACCAGATTAAAGACCGGGCTACGTGTGAGTCTACACAACATATAACATTTGTCTATAATATAAATTGTTTGGTTGAAGGCGCTAATCACAGGAACTATTGGTCCGGTTATAAAACATTAGATACATTGTTAAATAGTGAATTTATCGGGGTAGGCTTTTTAATTAACTTAAATTAAATTAATTAATTAAAAAACTAAAACGTGCGTACGAAGTCGCTGGCGGGCCGCTAGTCTATACCAATAAAATGCTTTGTCCTGAATGACTGACTGACTGACTGATGGATCAACGCACAGCCTAAACCGCTGATTGTAGAGACCTGAAACTGGGAGGGTGTGTTCTTTGTGTGACGAAGGGATCCGATAAGAAAGGATTTTCAGAAATTCCACCCCTAAGGGGGTCAAAAAGGGGTGCAAAGTTTGTATGGGACAACCAGATCCCTTGGTCCAATCTTTTTCAAATTTTGCGTAAACATTCTTTAAGAAAATTAACGAAAAATGTGTATCAAATTTTATTTAAATTGATCTTATAACGGGGTTAAAGAGGGGTAGAAAGTTATTTTGGGGATGATTTGCTACAAAATAGATATCAATACTTCTCGGTGTTTTTTATTTTATTTACTTTTATCTCACTCACATCCACTACTGTCTCTATCACTCAGTTGTCAAATTCACAAAGCGTCAATGCCGTACACTTGGATATTAATTGTGTTTTCAATGGTGTTTTCCAATAAATTTAATGAAAAATACTCTCATAATAATATTCTTGTAATTACTGTGCAAATCTGTATTCGTGTTTTGTTGATAATAAATATTTTGAGACAATGTGAGATATGTGTGATGAGGTCAAACAAAAAGTTTACAAAACATTATTTTGTCACGGGTTTTCAATGATGAAATGAAGTTCGGTAAGTAATTTATTGAAACTTAATTTATAGTAGGTAGCAGCGTTTCTTATACCAAATAGCATCAAGTTCAATGTTTTAAAACTTATATATTTTATACTATAAAATAATGCGGTGATGCGTAATGTTTTGTTTATCGATATCGATATCTTGATCTGAGATTCATCTTAGCCATGGCGGAGGAGGAGGCTTAGATTTGAAGTATATCCCTATGTTTTAATGTTTTATTGAGATGAAATGAATAATAATGCATAATTTTTGTTTCAGGTCATTTCAATTTATGAATGAAGCGGAATAGCTAGGATTTAACTAAATGCACTTACTTGATCAATGTTTACAACTTGCTGCTTAAAAAAAGTAATTTAGCAAAAGGTAAATTTAATTATTTTATGTTTTAGGTCATTTGTATTGTGAAAGAGCAACTTAAAATACAATTTAAGTAAATAAATATATTTTTTAACTGGTCTAGCCGTTTTTATTGATTACAAATAGAAGTTTACATTGGTTTTAATTTAGTGGTGAATACTTTTACGACAATAGGTTAACACAAAGACAAAACCAAGAAAAAATATCAACTAAAATGTTTTTGCAAAGCAGTCCGGATATCTATATCAAAAAACTTCGTGTAAGCAGGACATCACTATTTTGTTTATTTTGACAAAATTAACAATTTATTTACACGCCTGGTTTTGACATTTGAGTAGTCTATTCTTCTCTATGGTTTTTCCGTCACATTTATAAACTTTGTGATTACCATAGAGAAAGGTTGTACATGGTGATTACTTACTAGAAATGATAAAGCTCTTTCAAGGGGATCTTCTCTCTTAAGATAGGTACCTACAGCGGGAGTAGACTTGAGGGAAAGCTGCTTCTCCCTGGCACTGGCCTATTGTATGGTTGTATAAGGCAACTGTGATATGCTCCAGAGTGGCCTGGTAAATTTGATGAATTCTAGCACCCGAAAGAAAAATAATTGACGATAGGTGCAGTATTTCGATTTCGTTGTACAAACATAATACCTCTTTGTAACTTTCACCAGATTAAAGGCCGAGCTATGTGTAAGCAACATTATTTTTTATCTTCTTTATCTTTACTTCTATTTTAATATTATAAATTTGAAGAGATTTTTGTTAGTTTCAACTTTGCACGCACTAATCTAGGATCTACCTACTATACTGTTCCAATTAGAATCATGAGTGTGTGTTAGATGGCTTACATAATATTAATCGGGTGAGGTTTTATAGGTAGTTCAATGACTGCAGGCTATAAAACAGAACGCTACGACCTATGGACGAAGTAAACCAAAACGCGCAGACGAAGTCGCGGGCGGCCGCTAGTGATTTTATAGAACTCAATGTAGATGATCGGATTGAAAAATAATTTCGGTAAAAAATATCGCTGGTAATGTTTGATTAACATAGTCACTTTTTATGACGTCATCTTTGGAGACCCTTCGACAAAAAACGCAGCAAAGGGCGTCCACCGTATAAACAGACATACCACCTTGTACAGAAATCGTAAGATCACACTGGATGCAGACCGTTTGCGACGGTCGTTGAACCCTTGGGGGAGGCCTATGTTCAGCAGTAGTCGTCCTTTGGCAAATAATGATGTTGATGATGGTTATGTAATCAATGTAGAGGTGAAGATTGTTTTTTGTATCAAACCAACAAATAAAACATATCTTTCATTTACCTGGACAATCCTTCGGCAGGACGCATTTGCCATCATTGAGAAGGTACCCCTGCTTGCATTGGCACCCTGGAGGCCCGCACACTGCAGCACACGCTATCGGCTGCTGGTCACACCGAGGAGGACACAGAGATGTGCAGTCAGTTTGCGTCGCGTTTCTGTCTCCGTTGCAACCTTTAATAAGAATGTGATCAGGGATTTTGCAGAGCAAAGATCCTTTTTTCCACAAGCTGGGTCTGTCGCTTACAAAAGCATGACACTGAGAGCTTCGAAAGTGCGAACAATATCTTCAGTTGCATAGCGTTAGTGGTGAAATAAATCGCCATCCATTGTCATTGTAAAAAAATCTTATATTATTTAGTGTCAAATGGTCGCCAAGTTGAGTTAGTCAGCATCATCATTGAAGCATAAAACGTTTATCTATAGTATTAATAGTATTGATAACTCAGTTTAGTTTACTATCGATACATAACAACAATAATATTATAAGATAATATCGAAGCTGACTATCGTATGCACCATCAAGAGTATTGATATTATCACAAGTGTTCTGACTTTTGCTACTACTATCGATAGGATGAAACTACTGATAGTTATTGTAATAGTCAGCTTCGATACTATCGGTAGTATTGCTATCTACTGATAGTATCGACGCTACTGGGCTATCGATGCCATTGCTATACTACAGCTTTTACTAAACTAGCTATAAACTATATTTAGTGGACTATCGAGCGGCAACGCTACTTTACACGCCTAGGAGACCAGAGTTATTGATTAGCTGGTAATACATAAAATATATTTAAAAAATATACCTGGACAATCCTGTGGCAGAACGCATTTGCCATTATTGAGGAGGTATCCTTGCTTGCATTGGCACCCTGGAGGCCCGCACACTGCTGCACACACCATCTGGGGTTGGTTACACTGAGCTGGACACCTCGAGGTGCAGTCAGTTTGCGTCGCGTTTCTGTCTCCATTGCAACCTTGAATAAGAATTTGATCAGACACCTACTCTACAGAATAATGTTGATAAGTTTGACTATAGCTTCTACAGCGTAGGACGTCCACCATCTGTCCATCTTGTGATGAACAGACGACCTTGTGAAGATAGCAGAATTACACTGGATGCAGACCGCTTTCGATCAGTTGCCGTGGAAAACCTTTGGGGAGGCCTATAATATGCAGAGTACATCCTTTGGCTGTTAATGATGATGATGGCTAGACTATCACTCCCATGGGACATGAGTACAAGTACAAATGCTGGATTTGAAATTACCACATTCTGCCGCCAAAATAAACAATGTCTTACTTGCTACTTAGCTAGAAATAAAGAAAAGTGCAACTAATTGAAACTGGAGGTGTGCTGGAGGGTCAGCTCTTGTATTATAGTAGTTGATAAAAACGATTAACAAAGAACATCAGACTCACAATCTACGAGGTAAATAAATTGTTATAATCGGAATGTTTACCTTTATTTCCAGATTTAGTTATAGATGTTGATGACGATGACGATGACGATGATGATGACGATGACGATGACGACGACGAAAACTTTGATGATGATGATGCTGAAGCTGAAGATCTTTCATATCGCGAGGAACTTGATGCTGACGCTGACGCTGACGACGACGATGATGATGACACTGACTTGCTACAATTATCCGTTTTTTCATCATCTGCAACAATTCAAACATATGCATTTAAAAATGCTAGGAAACTTAGATATATATCATTTAAACTATTTGAAAAGCGCCTTTCACGACACTATAATAAAAGAAATAACGTTTGTGTAAAATACTTACGTTTTGGACACTGATCCTTAGGAATACATTCATTACTGCTATTTCTGTAGTAGCCATCAATGCACTTGCATCCTCTTTTGGGTTTTTCAGCTAAACATTTGTATTGTCTACCAATGCTTTCACACGTTTCTGGTGGGCACGAACTCTTTTTATCAGTTTCCACTTCGTTGGGGCCACATATTAATGGAGCTATAGTACAAAAAAAATAAAGCCTTTTTAAAATTTTGTTTAGTAAGAGAATGCAATAAAGTGTCGAGTAAAATTAAACAACATGCCTGGTGGACAATCCTTACTAGGAATGCATACGTTGTCTTTATCCCTTAAATAGCCGTCTATACAAATACACCCTGGACGAGGTTCTTCTATGGCTAGATTGGCACATGGATAAGCCAAATACAGACTTTCACAAGTTTGTGGAGGGCACGGTACTTTATTGTTCGTGTATACTTCGTTGATACCGCAATCAGGAGTTGGTGGAGCTGTATGAAGAAAAACGGTTGGTTAGTTGGTTATAAATTTCATATCAGGTACCATGACCGTGACGAATTATATTGCTTCATAACTTGATGCAAACATTTAAGCTATTTAAGTCCTACAAATCACAAACCGTCAAAGGTTTCTGACAAAATAAAACTTACGAAATGAACACTCTTCACTTGGGACACAAATGTTACTTCTATTTCTTAGATATCCATCGAAACAGTTGCATCCAGGTTCTGGTGGTGGTAAGTCTTCACAGTTATATATGGATAAGATACTTTCGCAGGTTTGTGGTGGGCAAGTTATCTTCGCAGAAGAATAGACTTCATTGAAGCCGCATTCGATAGGAGGATCTAAGTAGAAAAAATGGTCCATCAGTCATCAGCTTTTAATAAAGATGCACACAGCGCAGTGGTGGCAGCACCTTGGTAGTGATAACCAAAACTAAGCGGTTCGCGTTCGGTTGCGAGTCAGAAATAAATAGAGGGAGTAACACTCCCATTTGTTGTCCTCACGGAGGAGTAAACTTCGTTGAGGCCGCCTTCTATAGGAGGAGCGACACAAAGCATTAGGTTTAGTCAATTGATTAAACCTAATGCTTTGTGTCGATTTCTCCAAATTAAGTTACTTATTCCTATCAAGTTTAATGGAGGCTGGTTACAAAATGCACATGAAGCACTCACATTTCGGACACTGACATTTAGGAATACACTCGTTATTGCTGTCTCTGTAGTAACCATCGATGCACTTGCATCCCCTTGTCGGCTTTTCATCTGCACATTTGTAAAGTCTTCCAATGCTTTCACATGTTTCTGGAGGGCATGATTTCTTTTGATCCGTTTCTTCTTCATTGGGGCCGCAGAGGATTTCAATAAATGGACCTGTAGAATACGAACAATTTCTTAGAAATGATCGTAAAAGTACACGCTTGTGGGACGCTTACTAGTAATAGATTCAAATCAAATAAACAAATATACCTGGCGGACAATTTTCAGTAGGTATGCAAACATCGTTCTTATCTCTGAGATATCCATCCATACAAACACACCCTGGTCGCAGTTCTTCTTGAGCACAAAGATAGTTCAAATATAAACTATCACAAGACTGTGGGGGACAAGTCATTTTACTGTCTGTGTAAATTTCGTTAATACCGCAGTCCGGAATTGGTGTAGCTAAAAGATTAATATTAATTGAGCACAATTTATTAAAGAAACATCAAAGGAGGTTAA
Source organism: Pyrausta aurata (assembly GCA_963584085.1). Taxonomy (NCBI): domain Eukaryota; kingdom Metazoa; phylum Arthropoda; class Insecta; order Lepidoptera; family Crambidae; genus Pyrausta; species Pyrausta aurata. The sequence continues at coordinate 9,854,020 of OY757258.1, read as the reverse complement.
TTACAATCGTAACCAATATAGGGTGCTTGGTCCCTGACAGATTTATTTTCTAAAGAAGCCCTTGCAAGCAATTACCTTGGAGTTTAATGGAAGCGGTATACACAGTGATATACGTGTAGCGACTGGTTCTGGTGATCAAATTTATGTAAACCGAAGAACAGTGAAAATACAAAACAAATATTTTATAAAAATGGTACACTTACGAGGTGGACACTCATCACTGGGCACACAGATGTTGCTGTTATTTCTGAGAAATCCATCTATACAGTCGCATCCAGGTCCTGGAGGCGGAGAACCCTCACAGTTATAGATGGAATATATACTCTCACAGGTTTGGGGTGGACATGTTATACTTTCGGAAGAGTAGACTTCATTGCAACCGCATTCGATAGGAGGTGCTATATAAAAAAATAGAATCAGTATTAGTTACCTTCAATGAATGGTGAATTGGTGATATGACGACTATCGATTGATATCTCAATTATACCTCAATGTTTGTTTGTAAACTTTATTCACATATGTTTGGGATACACATACCATTGTTGGCACCACAACCACCATGAGAATGTCAATATAACTACATTCTAGAAATAAGATAAAGTGAAAGACCAAACTCAATAAATACGCTGCTACATCTAATTTGAAAACCAGCTCTTACGATCACAAAAATATATACAGATGCAAATATCTTACATGAAGGACACTTTTCAGATGGAATGCAGACGTTGTTAGCGTCTCTCAAATAGCCATCGATGCAATCGCATCCCGGAATAGGATCCCGCGGGATGCAAGCGTAAGCCCTAAAAAGGCTGTCACAGGTTTGAGGCGGGCACACAATCTTGTCCATGGTGGGGACCTCGTTTTCACCACATTGTGGGAGCTCGGGAACTAGAAAGGAAGAACAGCCGGAATAAGCTACAAATCAGTAAGCAAAAAGCATTACAACAATGGAGTAGAAAACCAAATTAAAGCTTTGAGCACATAGCCAAAAAATATAACAATTATAAACGGACACTACCTAAAGAGACCACAGAAAAGAAGTACACTAAAAATATCTTATATTAAAACACTAGCAAATATAATATTGAAAAACATAAAACTATGTTAGTTACAGTCGCCAGCACATCAGGGTACCCATTTTTACTGCAAACTAGCCTTTATTACAACTACATAAGATACCGCAGTGTTTACCTTAATGTGCTGTTATCCGTACCACAATTAATCACAGACAATCAAATTTAAGCTCGAGAAACAGGCGTAACTAAAAGGAAATCCTACTACTATTATAAAGGCGAAAGTTTGTATGGATGTATGGATGTTTGTTACTCTTTCACGTAAAAACTACTGAATGGATTTGAATGAAACTTTACCACAATATAGCTTATACATCAGAATAACATATAGGCTACAATTTTTGAGGTTTCTAATGTGAGGTCGTAAAAAAACACATTTTTTGCGCTACTAGACGGGACGAACCTGAAGTCCACGCGAACGAAGTCGCGGGCGGGCCACTAGTACAGAATAAACCAAATCCTTACGAGGAGGACACTCCTGTTCAGGAATACATTTGCCATTGGAATCCCTAAGATACCCTTCAATACAGTCACACCCTGGTTCAGGGTCTTGTTCCAAACATGAGTAGTTGACGTAGAGGCTCAGACAAGTCTGAGGTGGACAGATATTTCTATTGTTTGTTGCTACTTTATTCTCACCACAAACCGTACCCGAATCTACAGGCAAATGATATTAACGTTAAATATAGGTACAAACTTTCAAAAGAATAGAAACCCCAATTGTATGTGCAATATACTCTAACCAATATTATTACATAAGAAGAGGCTATCAACATTTTTTTATGAGTGAAAAACAGGTGTCTCTGACAACGCAAGTAATACTTAAACATAGTAAGAAACTTTGATCTTAACATAGCTGGAATTGGTAGAAAGTTCTTGGAGTACTCGTAAATCCAACAATACAGGAAATTTCTACACCACTAACTGCCCCCGTCAAGTAACTTACCCTTAGGGCAGTCATCCGGTGAGATACACCAGCCACTTCTGCTCTCTAAAATGTAGCCAGGCAGGCACACGCAGTTACGTGGAAAGCAAGCGGCAGGGCAGATATCTCCAGGAGTAGGCTGGTCACATGTCGGCTGGCACCAAGAGGGGCAGTCTTGGATAGTTGCGTTTCTATCACCATCAGGACAGGGCTCTTCTTGTACTGGAATTTGGAAAGCAGATATAATTTTGCGGTCTACTTCTTAAGATATTTCGACTTTACATATATTATTAAAAGCTCATTTATTTACACCTGACATCAGGTGTAATCGTGGCCAAATATCTGCTTAGCCATAAAAAAATGTAATCTCGCAAATAGGAGCACAGCCACGTTGTATTTTTAATCAGAAAAATGCAACGCAACGGAGACGCCATCGCATCGCGCCAAAGTGACCGTGCTCTAAGATGTTTGTGACTTTGAGATAATTCTAGTGCTATGAAATTATATTTTACGTACAAATTTCAATCAGGTTTTCGTCACAGGAATATTTAAAGTTATTATCATCTATAAGACAAGATAAATTTTGGTTCAAATGGCATCTGTGTTAGTGAAACAGACAGTAGACTCTAGAATGGTGTAAAAGTAATGAAACGAGGAGTAGGTATGGGCGAGAGTTGATGTGACGTATTACGTAACGAACGAATGATGGTGCGAGCAAGCCAATGAATAGCAGGCACTCTTACCCATATCATTTTCCCTTACTACAACCACCCCTCTGCAGAAAAAATTGGCATTTAACCAAATAGTTTGAACGACCAAAAAAAACAGCTAAACATGAAATTTGCACAGAACTTTATCAGCAACAATAAATAAAAAGTCAAGCAATTCTATTTATATAGGAAGTTTCATTTATGGCATGATACTTACGACACTTATCTTCAGTGACACAAGGTCCAGTAGCATCATCGTACAACCTCATCAGGTCGCCAACACAGACACACTTCGAGATAGGCTTACAAGCACCAGCCAAGTGAAGGTAGTTGCGATTGGCGCAGGTCTTCTCGCAAGCGTTCGAGTTTACAACATAGTGCTGGTTTATGGGGCATGATGGTGCTTAAATGAAAGATGAATGAATGGTGAGATGAACAAGTAGCTTTCAAGAACTAGAGATAGTTTGACTATCGAAAATTGACTTTGAAATTCATCTGTAATATCGATAGGCTTTTTGATAGTATCTATTGCTACCACTACTATTATAGTATAATAATATAGTATAATATTATGTACTCTTTATACATTCATATTCTGACTCGATAGGTACTATCGGAACTCACAATAATTGTTGCCACAATTGATACTATCGATACTAGGGTCATTATTGATAGATAGGGCAAAACTAATGCTATTGTGTGTCTGTGATGTGAACCAATAAACAATTTTTCTTTCTTTCTTTCTATTAATAGTAGCTATACTAGGGCTTTTGCTCAACTACCGATAGGTCTATCGGTAGACTATCGATAGTGGACTATCGAGCGGCGACGCTATGATCGAATACCCTCACAATCAGATAGGGTATTTACTACTACTTATCCTATAACATACCTCTGGGACAGTCGTCTTCTGCAATACACTGGCCATTCCTGCTTTCTAAAATAAAGCCAGGCTTGCAGACGCAACCTCGTGGAAGGCAGGCCGCTGGGCAGATATCACCAGGAATTGGCTGGTCACATGTCGGCTGACACCAGGACGGACACTCTTGACGTGTCGCGTTTCGATCACCATCAGGACAGGGCTCTTCTTCTACTGAAATTTTGAAAGGAGAATTTTTCAAATTATCAACCTAGTTACTATTTCGTGCTGCTGTAGATCTTTTCTATGCATTTCTTCAATAATGAGGTTTCCTTTTATAAAACCTTATTTAAGGGTTGTAAGTGATCTGCAGACAAGCAGCACTTGATGATAACTCTGCCTTACGGTTCAACCACGACAACAATTGCGTGGAAAACCACTGACATTGTGATCGTCTCCGGTGACTATGGAGTCCAATTGTGCAGCACAGCATTTGTTGCTACAGTTGTCACAGTGGAAGCGTTTGTCAAGGGGAGGAGCAGTTTTGCGCTGAATCATAATTTGCTTAAGGTGGTCCCCAGGCTTCATGCGAGTTGCGACACTCAGAGAATTGCTCTCTAATCGTGGCGCCATTCTGGTCTCATCCTGGCGTGTGTTGCCCAATTTCAAATGTTAATGCCGAATAAATCCATATCCCGTTTGCGCCTTTAAACTTCAGCACGGGGCGGCCTGCAGGTCTTTTGGCGTGAGCAGTTTGTACGAGCATGATCTCACGCGGCATTCTTTCTGGGTCCGTTCCATAGACGTGGCCTAGCCAGCGGAGCCGTCTCTGATGCAGACTCCACATCTCCAGACCTCCGTGACACTGCAAATATCATCTTCAAAGATGATGTGGCCTTTTTTCAAGAGACGAAACTTTTCCTCTGACGCGTACGTCGCGCCCTCTTGCTGCTATTGACAGCATCGTCCATTGATCTAATGTACCAGCTTTATATGGGAAAGAAATGAAATCCACGCTTTATTGGAAAGGCTATCGCGGCGCGCGCGACCGAGGAGCGGCGTTCGTTGTTGCCTGTGTCTTTTCTTGAACTTTGAACGCTCTTATGTATCAGCAAACATCCATATGTAAGAGCTCAGTGTAGCTTGTTAGAATAGTGACGACACTTTAATGTTATATTATTTGTAAAAAAAATATCATAACCCGTAATACAAATTTACTGTCCTCTTATTTGAGGATAAACTTACCTATAGGACCTGCTGGACACTGATCGCTAGGAATACAAGTGCCGCTTTTATCCCTCAAATATCCATCAATACAGTTGCAGCCTGGTTCAGGGTCTTGTGAAGCACAAGCATATGAAGTGTAGATGCTTTCGCAGGATTGAGGTGGACAGATGAACTTTTCCTTCGACCAAACTTCATTTTGGCCACATACTGGTGAAGGTCCTAAAAGCATGAGTTACACTTTATATGAGGTTAATTTGAAGAAGATGATTAGGTAAGATGTGTTAATGATAATAATAATTTATCAAATTGCGATTGCTATCTACGCACACAGATAGGGCAGATGATCATTTTCTATTTAATGTGACTTTTTTTGAGTATGCTGTGGTTGCCTGTTTGAGACTGTACGTAAAAAAATAACTACATTATGTTAGTAAAAATGAAGTTTACAAAAAAAAAAAACAACGAAAAAGATCAATGACATCTGGCTTCATAGAAAAAAAACAAGGCTCCAATATTCAAGATAATATGTAGAAAGCAGGTATTTAGCTGTAATAATGACGTTATCGGCAAGTAAACAGTAATAACAGTGTCAATAAAAAACAAAGCTAATCCAATATTATTACAATTAATAACACCTGTCTGCATAGATTGTTATGTGTAATGTTATGTACCTATAAGAAAACGTGATTCGTGAATAACACAAAACGTGTTCAGTAAAAAATTTCGACGTGAGTAGGGACTTAATAAAATTCTAGCTAGAAAAGTTAGCAGTCCCCCGCGACTTTGGCCGCGTGTATTTATTTAACTCTCTATTATTATACATCTATTCTTTGGTAGCGTAATGTTTCCTTCCTTGATAAAGAAGCCATCCCACACAAAAAGATTTTTCAAAATCGGAGATCCCTGAGATTCAAACAATTGGTCTAACAAACAAACTCTTCACTTTTGAATATTTATAAAATGCACCTAAAGGCAAAATATGCTTGAAGTGAAAATGGTATAGAATCTTTTGTTTTCTAAATTACTGGTCCAATTCCATACTAGTCATAGAACTTATGGACTGTTTCACAATGTCCTAATAAATTCTGGTTAGCGTTATCTTTCCAATACTTCATACGAATCGACGTCCCATTTTTAGGGTTCAACTAAGGAAATCAATATATTAAAAGAATACCTGGTGTAGAGAAACATTTCAACAACCGAAAATATATATTTTTGTCCTTAATACAAACACTATGAAAATTATTTTATATAAACAAAGCTATTTTTCTGACAAAAAATACTTATTGTGGCTTCTTGGTTAAGTGGAAGTACCTAAGTGGAGCCTTATTTCAGAGAGATTTGGTACGGAACCCTCAGAACGCGACTCGCACTTGGCCGGTTTTTAAATTTTTATTTGGTTAATGCTTAATTGAATTGTTGAAGGTGAAACATGCCCTTAGTATAAAATTTTTACCCTAGATAACCCGTCGTAGGTACTATCATTTTATCTTTAAGAACCGTAATAAAACGCCATACGAAAAAAACACGAAATAGGTTAAATATGACGATTAAACTGAGCTTTATAATAAACAACAGTATCACATAAATGTCTCTTATTATAAAGTAACACTTTTCTCATCGAGGCATCAACAAAACGCATATTAACCAAATCTAGATAACCTTGAACCAATAGCTAATGGCATCTTTTCCGGCAAATGTATAGATTTTCCTGTTATTGTAGATCGAGGAACTGACTGGGTCGAAGTAAAGTGACCTATCTAATTAATAACATTCTCGAAAAACTTAGGCATTAAATTAGTAAATAAAATAAGACTTACCACATTTCGGCGGTCTTTTCCTAGGAGGAGATAAGCCAACACAGGAACTCATCAAAACGTACAAAAGAAAAGTTGTCAGTAGCACCTTCATCACGGCTTAGGTGCACACTAAATATTTTTTCCAAACAACCACGTCTTTTATAACGTAGGCACTTTACATAAAGAAAAAACACATTATATAAAAAATATTGGCGAGTGTGATGCCATACAATATGAACACAACTGTTCAAATTTTGGTGATAATAAATCATTTGATTGTAATTAAATAGCTGTTGCCACGTTGTAATAATCAATTAAGACATGAAAAACATTCATTGACCTTCTTCGCACATTTCGAAATGCAGGATTTAGGATTTCGGAATTTAAATAGTAATAAAAGTACGATTAGGCTCGGTGCAGTGTTATTTTCATAAAGTCAAAAAAAGATATGAGCCATTGGCTTTGGCCATTGGCCACAAAATACTTCAATCTCTTTCCTTTTTTGATAAAAGGTCTAAAACCACAGACAGATTCTATCTAACCACTTCATTATTGACTTCCTGACATCATTCTTTTGTCACTAAGATCAAGAGATAGTATGTATCTCGCATGTTAAATAAGCACCCTTCTTACGATGAAAAAGGGTTGAAAGTATCTCTAGCTACTTTAAAGTTTAACCATACCGCATTATGAGGCGCCTCTGGCAGTCCCCTACAAACACTCTTCAAAAGCGTTTTCAGGGCAATAAGGACCGATTCACACTAACAAAAACGAATTGCAAAATAGGTGTAGCAAAAAGGGTTTTAGTACTGTGGTTAGTATCGACGTAATGTTTATAAGATACCCATGGCCCTGGCCACAGTCTGAGGCAATCAATATGTAAAATTGTTGACATTTCAATTAATCTTTTTTCGCCAAGATAAGTTCAAATCTGATTTTGTGCTACATCAAACTTAATTTTAACTTAAGTAGCATATCTTTCAAAAATAGTTTTTTAAATAATTCTCCTCAATAAATAAAATTACGAAAACACAAATTTTATCTTAGCGTTTTTCGGGCGCCACCTAAAAATTATGTCGAGACATCCAAACTTCCACTCGAGAAATCTAATGCCATTGCACTCCTTTATTATTTAGATTTTATTGCCATTGCATTACTTTAGATTTTTACGCTTCTAAACTAAAGTACATGTGAATCCGCCCTTCACTGCTTTTAGATCCAGCTGCATCACATTTTATTGAAGCTCTCTGTTAATTATTTAAAGCGGTTTTATGGTTGGATCTTGAGCCCGTAACCTCGTATTGTAACATCTTCGCCCATAGAGCTTTAAGTGTGCCTTTTAGTAATGACCCACGGCCTTCCTAAGGGTCAGAACAAGACGGATAGTTAATTATTTAAGCGAACCTGCTTTTGCTTTACGCTCTAGAGCTTAAATTGGGAACATTTTAATGTAAAGCTTTTTAAATTAGTTGAATCTACCCGTAGTTATGAGACAACTAATTAAGAATTATTCTTATGCCATATTAGGGCAAAGTTTTCTCGTGTGGCATTTTCCTATAGTACACATGCAAGCAAGTTACTGTTAGCTATATTTAAAATTTTACTGTCTGCAAAGAATTAGGTAATATAATTTTTAAAGGCAAGTAAGTATATGAACGCATGCTTCCTTTTAAGTGATAATATCAATTGTAACTTTTGTAATTGTCGATTCGTGTAATGAACATTAATGACCGGAGTTATCAGTCCCATTAGATTTTATTTGTAAATAAATAAATGTTGATTACTGTGCATTAATTAGAGCAACTTTTTATGCGGTAGCACTGCGTATGTTAAGCATACAATCATATCACAGTATCGTGATCGATAGTTTACCAATGGTAATAAAATGGCCATTCTGTAAGGTTTTTTTTCTTTAAAACATGCAGAAATCGTAACGATCAATGGTTGAATGTTTTAATTCTGTACCCCAATCACGATAAACTATCGTCTGCGTAAGCTAATCGAGAAATGTCAAAATCCATATTAAAAAAATAATTTCTTTACCGCAGGGGGCACCGCCAGGGGCGCTAGTCCAATTTCCAAACGAATTGACATATCTCGATGCGCTTACGCAGTCGATAGTTTTCGTGATTGGGGTACTGGTCATTCGAAAACTTTGTTTTTCGCCGAAGTCTTTATAGGACAGCGTTTTATTAAGGTAAAAAGCACTAAATATTTTAACTGAACTTTTGATGTAACATAGATGTACGGTTGCGCATATCGCGTAGTCTATTGTTTAAAGTGACGCTACGTGACGTTTTTGTGTTATGTGCAAGCGATTTTCGTTGAAAAGTGGTTAGGCACGACTCACGAGGGACCTCGACTGTACGTGAATCTGACATTACGCACACAACTGTATCGAAAATTCGTATATTCATCAACGCCAGAAACATTCCCGCTGAAATGTGAAACCGCGTAATTTTATTTTCCCGGCAATCGCGCGTTGCGGGATTAAAACAGTTTTTCGTTTTGCTCAAGTTCAGTTACTACACGTTACGTTTCACATTTTCCGACGTCTCTGTAATTTTGCACGATGTAACACTCACGGGGGACGTCTGCACAAAGAGATATTAAATTTAAAAATTCACGGAGCGAGATTGCTACGAGTTCCCGAAAATATTTGAGGGGAACCTTTGAAAGGGGTCCGCGTTACGCGTTATGAGGTGGGCGCAAATACTTTTGTTTGACAAACGCGCTCAGTCGAATGCTCTGTTTTGCGTTTAAAAGACCAATGATTGCTCAAAAGTTTGAAGAATGAAGAATAGTAGGTGCTGATTTAGAATGTTTTTTAACACTCAGTGTCATATTTATGTTCTTAAAGATGAAATAAGAAACCGAAAATTCAATCCCTGCAATCTGGCTAACCGTAACAGTCGGACCGACAGCAGGGTAGCTCGATTGGAAGAGCATTTGGCCCGGTTAGCCAGAAAGTTACAAGCAGGTAACAAGTCCCGCCCGCGCGCCAGTTTTGGTTTCTTATTTCATCTTTATGAAATTAGGTACTGTTTTATTTCGACTGAAAAATGCAGAAGCTAATTTCAGGAACATTTTAAATACGAATTGGTCTAAGTCACAATCATAATCTTTCATAATCATAATCTTTATAATAAATAAGTTGTAAATAATTGAACAGATAGTTTAAGGAAATAATAAACTGAAATTTATTTTCACAAAAATATTAACAATCTAATAAAAAAATTATATTACACTTTATTTTCACAGTGGAATTAAATTCATTACAAAAATGTACAAATAATATACAAAGGAATTAAAGAATAGGTAACATTTTTCATAATCTAGCCAATACAAAATAAATACATTTAAATGTTAAGAGAAATACAAAATTCATTTTATAAAACTTTTGGCACACGACCACTCCATCAATATTCAGGAAATATGAGCATTCTTATTTTTATTATGATAAGTACAAATTCATTTATAACTGCATCTTAACATACATTTAACAATAACTGGCACAAAATTCGTATAAAAATGGAAAATTAAAAATGCATTAGGGCTGAATCACACAGTTCGTATTATTTTATGAGTAACATACTCGTTATTACAGATAAAATACATTTAGATCATTATGTAAACAGAATTGTATTTACATGTTGTAACTAACAATCTTACACATAAAGCTTTAGTACCGAAGCTAGAATGTTTATAAATATACAGAAAATATTTATGTTTTAAAATATTAAAATATAATATTTACGCTCGTGTGATTCAGTCCTAACTTTAGCAAGTTCATATTTCGAAAAATGGCAGTACTATCAATCTGGAGTAGTTTAGAAGTATTTTTGAAGAAAAGTAAAAAAAAATAAAGTAGGCAGGATAAAGACTTGACAAGAATATTTTATACAAAAGTATTTTGTACCTGTATTTACATCTCAGGTACCTAAAATATACACTAACCGTGTAATGCCTCGATTATTTACAACGTTCATAAGTTATTATGCACAATTTGTTCACATTATTATAAAAAGACTAGCCGTCGCTAAGTAAGTGCATACACAATTACGTACAAAAATATTTAAAATTCGTTATTCACATCAACTTAGGTTGAAGTAATTTCAGTCGAAGGTATCTCACAACTTACTTACAATATATTAACATTCGTTGAACACAAAATAACTATTATGCTAACTACAACACAATTATTAGACAAGGACGGAATGTATATCACGTTAAGTCTATGTTATTCACTCCTCGTTAGAAATTGGTAAGTCACTATACACATATTCCATCACCCTATTCACCGTTTTGATTGTTTTTTTTTAATATTCTCACTTTCATAAAAAAATACTCTCAGATAACGCTTAAATACTGCTTCACTATTTTGCTATCGGTAGACCACGAAATAGAGACCCCACCTGCGGAGCGGAGGGGCGCAGGGGGAGGCGAGAGCGGGGCGCATGAGGGGTGCGGGCGGCGCGGATTCACCCGCCCGCACCGCTCACGCACTGCACTCCGGTCTCCCGCGCCCCGCCACCCCGCAGGCGAAGTCTCAATTAAGCGGTTTACTTATAAATATCTAAGTAGAAATTAATAATTTTGTTTGTCAGACCGTCCAATCGAAAAAGGATTGCTAGTATTTACTTAAACGAATGTTTGAAAAATACAATAGCAGTTGTAGATCGTTTAATGGATCCTAAATAGAAATAAAAGTAAATAGTGAAGCAGCACGTTACCTCAGAGTTAATTTAAAATACCTACTCCATTTGTTTGTATACTAATTAAGTGTCACAACTATAGCTCAGTCGTGGTCTCCACCGGAGATTGGTCGTAAGTGAAACCGGAGAAGTTCCTTTTGCCAAATGTTACGTTGTCGTTGTCTGATGCCCTGCGGAAAAAATATAAAATATATTATAAAGTATGGTTAAACATAACATAATAGGCATAACACAGTTATAATACAGCGTATTTGAAAGAGCTTCTATGCTGGATAGAAATTGTAAGAAATGCACTTATGTTTTTTTTTGAGGTCTGACTTATCGTCCTTCTTTTAAATTGACATGGTAGTCTGATTTTGTGCTTAAAAAGCGAAGGTTAAAATAACGGGTATTGGGGCGTTTCGCACCACGAGATTTCTAGACAGGGCGAATTGCCCAAGTGCTGTTTCAGAATGAGATTTTTCGCACCGCAGTGGTTTATGAAATGGGTCGATTCACAAGATACCTTGGGCGATTTGAACCGCTGAATCACTGGCGGTGCGAATGACCCCATTCTGAAACAGCACTCGGGCGATTCGCACCGCGGACCGAAAACTTTGCAGTGCGAGTGCGAAATACCCCAGTAATCCCTAAACGTTTAGATGTTATGAATGAACTAGGCCCTAGGTGAACAAAACTAAACAATATTTCCCTCGCAAGAAACGAAACCACAAGTTGTTATTTTGCACTTAAAAAAACTAATACGGGTTGTCTTTCATTTCACTTGTTACAGTATTCAATGAAACACACAATTTTCGAATTTTTACTGTAACATGTAACACTAAGAGTCAAATTCTAATGTACGTCCGTTTTATTAATTACAAGACCTAAAATATTAAAGAGCCGGCAAGGAAAGGCTGGGTAAAGTACACAGTAATGAACCTACAACAATGACTTACGTTTTCGTACGTGATTATTTAATGAAATAGTGTTTGTTTTACTCTAATTGAAGTTTGAAGTACTTATATCATATCAAAGTCAGGACGCGATATGGTCATATTATTTCAGTACAGATATACTGAAATCATATGGTATGTTTCAAAAACCAAGTAGACACGGTCATCCTTTTCATCGATATTTGCAATATATATGCTGTATAAACACATATAACAAGAATTATAACGTACACGTTACCGTATCTATATACTTTTCAGGTTCGGGTAGTTAGAAAAGGACCATTTGCAAATTTTATGTGTTTATACAGTTAGGGCTAATTACACAATGTCTTAATAAGTTTATTTTAAATTCAAATTCAAATTCAAGGATCATTATCTGCCATATTACAGGCCCTTAGGATTGTAAAACACAATGAATAGGTAGGACCTATTTTGTTGCATGTAAAATAACTATATTTCCTCACCTTTGCAAACCAGGTATTTCATCATACGCCATGATAGGCTGCGAAGATTTCTTCTTATGATTGTTTCCGCCGTTGATCTTCCTCCCTAACGTTGCAGCTAACAGTCCCCCACCCACATTATTGTTATGCACTCTCGGTAACGTGCCTAGCGCGTTATTCAACGCGTGGTTGTTTGGTATCCTTCTGTTTAGCGTCTGAGTGTTGCGAGCCATGGTTGAGTTGTTGGCGATAGTGTCGAAATGGTTGTGACTGTTGTTGAGCGTACCACCGTTTTCGTTGACACTTGACGCTCGTGCTGTTGTTGCTGTTTCGGAAAGGGTGGGACTGCGCTCTCCTGATAAAAATAAAACTCATTAAAATAAGCTTAATTTCAGCTTAATTAACAGGTACACTCATATACAGGGTGTAAAAAAGTACGAGCCAAATTCAAGAGGGTTGTTGCCAATCGAGAAAAGTATACAGGAAAAAAATATATATATATTATTTTTTACACCCTATATATTCTATCGAAATTCAGCGACCAATCTTATCCAATAAATTGACGCATGTTCAGGAGATATTAAAGCACAGCAATAAATATTAGAACCAACTATTGATAGAGATCTGTGGTAGAATTAGGCTCAAGCGATTATTTTGATAAAATATTGAAAGATCAACAAATATTGCTATTGTAGTGTCTCAAGTTATAGTTTCTCGGATTATTTACAAGAGCATTTATAGATACGCTACTCATTTTTGATTGAGGAAAACGCGGAGTGCGGTGGTGTGGAAAAATTAAAAAAATATAAAATAATAAGTTAATAATATATCAATTATTATACTATCAAAATTGGCAAAAGCTTGCACATATGTACTATCAATGATTATGTCGAATGTCGCGCGGGCGACTTCGTGGATGGCACTATCTATATGGCTTAAGTATGAGTCTTAATTACATGTTATCATAATTAATATTTGCATAAGTATCTGTCTTGCTAGCTCATAACGTTTCTTTTATTTCCCCAACATATTTACAGAACTGTAGTAACATGTCATTGTTTACGAAAAAAGAGGTTTTCATTGTTTATGGTAGTGCACTCACCGTTGTCTTTGGATAAATATTGCACGCTGTGAATGTTGAACGCGTGGTTGTTCGGACTAAAGTCTAGTTGCAAATCTGCATCATCCACCGCCATGTTTAAAACCTGAAGACAAAACAATTTGTTTAAAAAAAATATAGCAATTTGTTAAAAAATGTTTACGGTTGTGCTTGTTACCAGCGATTTCATGCTTTGCTTGCTTTACATTGATTAATTTATTTCACAGTCGTATGAGTCGATTCGTCACTATCATGCCCGGTTGCTCAGGTACTTTTGGGTGACGCTTTATTAGATAGCTATTTAGGACCAAATAAACTACTTTTATGATCACCAACTAGTCTATTAAGTTGCTTATTAAAATAATAACCAACCAGGTACACAGTATTACCAAAATTGCAACGAGTCCGACAGTATGAGTGGCTGAGTGGTATATAGGCGATAGCCCGGTTTATTTATTTATTTAAGAAAACCAACAGCTAAAAATTACTTATACTAATTTACAATGTACTAATAAATAGTAAGCCAATACTAGGTTTTCCATTTGTTACAATTAGTATAAAAGTTGTGAGACTTAACTTAACTTAACGTTAACAATGAATATTCCGTTGCATTCATGGACATAAAAAGTGCTTTCAATGAATAATTTCTGTTCAAAGTTTTAGCGCACGGACAATCAAACATCAAGGCAGGCAAAAAATAAATCAAAAGTGAAACAAAACTTAGTCAGATTTGTCTGGTGGGCGACTGTATAAGAGCGTGTCCAACGGGCGGCCCGAAAACAACCTAAAGTGTAATTTGCTACATTCCCCTAATACGAGAATAGGTAAAAGAATAAAAAAGAAGAAGAAAAAACGTCAAATTTTAAAAGCGCAGTTGTTGTTGTTGTAGCCCTACGATTATGAATAATCTTGGGATCGGCTCTTAATGACCGTATGCGAAGGGTGTGGCGTTCAATTCCCCTTCACATTGACCTTTTCATATAAATAAATAAATAAATACGCGCCAGACAACACTCTTATTGTTGTGGTTTCGATGTAAGGAATTTTCTTTATTAACCACTAACATACAACGTTTATCCATTACTTAGGTACAATGTTCGTGCTCATCACACAAACATTTGCCCCTTGCGGGATTCGCACCCGCGACCGCCGGCGTAGTAGTCAGGAGCGCTAACCACGTCACTAAACGCGTTGTCAAATATATTTATATATTTAATCATTTGTTTCAGGCAACAAAGGCCCATAAAATATATACCTGAAAGACTAACATAAATATTTAAATAATAACACAAAAAAAATACACTATTTTGTCGGCGTAGTTTTGCGCAACTTGGTGTCAGGTAGCCGTCCACGAAACCGACGATACGACACCCCTCGGCCAAAATTCTTCTTTCGTGAAGGTCGACAGCTGTTCGGTCGGAACCCTTACCACAAATTCAAATTCAAATTCAAATTATTTTATTTGCAGTAAATAGGGTATAATGTTGTTACAAACGAATTGAAATTCGTATTATGACGAGAATCCAACCGTTCGACCCTCAGTGTGAACTTGGTTTTAATACGGATGTACTCCACAATCTCCTCGACCTTCGTAGAGTAATGCAGCCGGGACATTTTGTAGTTACTAGAAGAGTTTACCTGAGTCTCGTATCTCGGCGCCGGTTCGTCCTCGCTCGACTCGTACCCAGAGGGCGGTCGCGGCGGCGGCATACTCATGCTGAGCGTGCCGTACTGTTGGATCGCTTGCTCTTTGTGTTTCTTGTACCTGAACAAAATAGTGGGGATAAGTGAAAATGTATATTTTTTTATTAATTTTAACTTTATTGCTTTGTAAGTTGTACAATTGGCGGACTTAATGCCTTGAGGCATTCTCTACCAGTCAACCGCTTACCGCTACATATAGGTAACTGCTCGATGTAATCGCGCTCGCTATATGTGTGATTGCACGATATATTGTGTAACGATAAGTACCTATTCCAAAAAACGCAGTGCACGTGTATCGTGGCTGCTATAGTTGCCACCAACACTAAGTCACTAGGGGCGCTCGCACTTGGCAGACAGCTAGACCGTGGAGACTGGCCACTACTATTTAACTAACTGTATAATAGTATCAAAACCTGTTCCAAGAATCGCAGATGGACATATAAGGCAACTGCTGTAGTTGCCACCAACAATAAATTACTAGGGGCGCTCGTACTTGGCAGACAGCTAGGCCGTGGAGACTGGCCGCTACTAATTAACCAACCACATCATGTATGGTATCATTAACTATTCCAAGAACCACAGATTTATATGGTAACTGCTGTAGCCACTACCAACTCTAATGCCGCTAATGATGCTATCAAAGTAGCCGTAGAGCCGTTGATAAGATGCTGTAGCCATGTCAATAGTTTTCCTAAATTACGGGCGCTTATAATAAAAAGTATTTTAAGATCATATACCTATTCCAAGAAGCGCAGATGTATATCGTGGCTGCTGTAGCCGCCACCAGCACTAATGCAGCTAGTGCTATCAGGGCAGCAGGTAAAGCCGTTGCTAGTGGTGCTGCAGCTACTTGCGTAGGCCTTCTAGGCTGTTCGGTTGGAACTAGGGGCGCTCGCACTTGACTGACAGCTGGGCCGTGGAGACTGGCCGCTACCGCTTTGTGCACCCCGCTTTCGACGGCCCTGGAAGTGGAATTTTATTAGATATGTAGAATCAGGGCGTAAAGTAAATATATACCTATAGTTAGGATGAAGAGAGGCCATTTACGCTCGAATTAGCAACTAACATAGCTCCTAAGGAGTAACTAAATACACATGTAAGAACACAAGGCACAAATAATTTCTACGGATGCGAAATCTAACAACCCTTATGGATGTGAAATACTTCTATGAACCTGTACAAAATTGTAAATTGGTCGTGTGTGTGTAAAATTGTAAAGTGAATTTCTTTAATTTAACAAGTGCGTTTTTTTATCAGCCTATCATAGTTCACAACTGTTGTAATGTTCTTACCTCCACGTCAGTATCTCTATGATTCAGTGTTCAAAAAAATTGTTTGTTATGTTTTCATAAATATAAAAAAACAAAGAACTTACTTCTTAGCTGTCGCAGACTCTCTAGTCAATATCCGGCCCGTATTCGGATCGACTAGGTACAACCACATATCTGTCCCCTTCGTATCACTTTCCAGCGTCCCGTTTGCACCTAGATAATGTCTATAGGTTAGCTTCTCCAAACCAACGACAAGACCGCTCTCTTTTTCGACGGCAGCTATGATGCTGCGCGCGCGCCGGCCCATAGATTCAGTGTTTACATCGGATATTTCTAGTACTAGTTGGTTCTCTTTTTGGAGTAGGTTTACCTAGAAAGGAACGAAATTTTATTGCCATTTTTGAAAAATAATTGTTAAAGACTTTAGATTAAATAAGGGTTTCCTTAATGTTGGGTACTAGCAACATTAGCACTGGCAGAAGGCTGAAGAAATAGTTTATCAGGAATGGATTTTGACTGTGCATTAAGAGGCAGAAAACCCCCGCAGTTTTTGAAATGCGGTGTGGGAGGCATGAATAATATATTTCTATCTCTAATGCTGTTTTAGCTTTGTTTTGGCTCTGTATTGTCCTAATATGTAAAAGAACGTTAAGGGCTATTTATAGCGGACACAATAGCCCTAAATGACTCCGTCTTCCAAAAACGACCCTTTATTAAAAATATTAAGGCTTATAATACATACCACAACAGAAACCCTCGCGATATTATAATCTTGCGGCGAGTTAGGATTATCTCTCGCCGTCACACTGAACTTGAAAGGCAGAACATCTGAAGGCACATTGTCAAACGTTTTGATGTTGCTGATAACACCCGTGTCTGCGTCTAGGCTGAAGTACTCCTCAACTTGCTTCGGCCATGAGTGCTTGTGGTATTCTATCTTGCCGTAGTCGCCACTGTCTTTGTCTTTTGCCTGTGAAATAAGGCATACAAAGTTATTAGGTGTTGACTCATAATTACTTACTTACTTATTTGGGGATAAGGCCCGCCATAAACGGACAGCTTCAAGCAGTCAGGACGGACTGCTTCAAGCTGCGACAGTTGTGACTGCTCCGGGCGGTTAGCAGCACGATACGGGCCTTTATTAATGGCAGCTTCAAGCTGTTCACTACGACTGCAAGAGCAGTCTGTGAATTTCTTGTTGATCAATGGCTAACTGCTCAAGCTGTCAGTGTATGGCGGGCCTAATACTTGTTCTATTGCTAACTTTTAGATATTAGATATTATTTTATATAGTAAAGTGACCATTGTCGATACGTAAAATCAAATCATTTCAGATTAATGACTAATGCTAAAAGCGGTCGAGGTCTTTGGCGCCTAACCACAAAAATTTTCGTGAACATCACACAAACTTATGCCCCTTTCAGGATTCTGACCCACGACCACACATAGTAGTTAGAAGCGCTAACCACTACACCAAACGCGTCGTCAATTAATAATCAATAAAAGAATATTCCACAAATATACTAACCTTAACCTGCACAACATTAGTATCCAAAAGCATATCTTTAGTAACAATCGCAAAGTATTTCCCCACAGCGCCAGCAATCGTGCTCTGTTCTTTAAAAACAAACGCCGGCGCATTATCATTCACATCTGTCACGTGGACTTTGACCACCGCTTTACTGTTCTCAGGGTTGATAAGGCCTTGTATAGATTCTAGTTGGACTTCTAGGGAGTATTCGGTGAGAGTCTCGTAGTCTAGTGAGCTGGTATTGAGGTAGATAGCGCAGTCTCTATCGTCTGTTAGCTTGACGTAGAAAACTCCTGAAAAAAAATATGATAAGGTCTACAATAAAATACAAGAAGTGTAATTTACAGTGCTATTTTCTAAAGATAAAGAAGGCCTGTTTCACATTTAATAAGTCCTGGTTGACATTGTGTATTTAATTTTATTTTAATTTTACTTATTTGTATGCCAATAGGGCTGGTTACAGCATATACCTTTTTTACCTTATCTGTAATAAATAACACCATATCTACCTATGTTTCACAAATAAAATTGATTTGATTTGGTTAAATACTTCATACGAAATGACGTTCTATACCTGTATTATTAACTGGTGCTTATTTAAGGATGGTAAAACAGGCCCTTACAGAAAGACCCCGCTTTATAATAACTCTTCATACTAAATCCAATGCATTTTTATTATTATTAAGCGTGCTAATGTGCTAACTCGATTATGATTCAGATTGATAATGAGACATCATGTACATATTCATTTCTACTAAAAAATCTAACTTTTTTTTAGTTTTATGAACGGTTACACTGAGCAGCTTTGATATTTACCCGAAACCACTATACAATTAACATAATTTAAATATGTCTAAGTATTTAATAAATTACCTGTCTGCGAAGACTCCGTAAGCCGACACTTCAGTGGTATATCAGGCGAGTGTTCTCTCTTATTCAGTAACGGCAGCACTCTGACTAGGGTTCCGTTGGGAGAGTTCTCAGCCACGTGTTCCGTATACAGGGTGTCAGCGAAACCGAGCCCCACCTGGAATAGTAACTGATTTTGCGAAACTGTGATGAGAGTGCCTTAAGCCGGAGTTTTCGAGGTTATGTGCAGGTGACCGGCTAAAATTAGGGCTGTGGTTGAAACATGTTTACAAAAGAGAAGAGAAACATCTGAGAAATAGTATATTAATTTTATTTACTGATATTATTTTAAAAGTTATTGAAAGATTGTTTTCAAGATACTAGCATACAAAAACGGTTTTTAGTTTCACTATCTAACAATGGGTAAAAACATGGAGAGTTGACTTCACCATCAATTTGTGTGTTAAAATTACTAAGGTCACAATAAATTTAATAATCGACAGCATAGTGAGAACATATAAACTAATGTTTAAATGTCATTAAAAATAGCCATTCTGTCAATGCCAATCACTTTGGTTAAGGTATTGTTTCTTCAAAACACGAAAAATCATAACTATTCAAGCGCTGGTAACGACATTTCAACATTACTTGAGTGAACTATCGATCACGAAACTGGCCCTTAATCATAACATTATTTGTATTGTATTATGGAAATACCTTACACTTAATTTATACATATGTATTCATGCATTATTTATATTTAGTTAGGGTACTATGTTACAGATACTTACATCAGGAGGGACAGTGGCGGAGTGACTGACATACACAGTCAGACTAGTGACCGAGGACATCACCGGTTCCCCTTGGTCGAAGCTCTGGACGTCCACCTGTAAAATATTAATATGAGTATGAAAATCGAGACTATGATGATTCATTTATTAAACTTTATTGCTGTAAAGTGTAAGTTGTACAATTGTCGTATATTTGGAATTCATATTTCGTTGGGCATTTTAAAAAATGCCCATTTAAGCTTAAACGTACACTGAGTACACCGTATTGAGAACATAGAAAACCTAGGTATCTAACTCTGTGTTGAAATCTTATGCATTTACTTCAGCTTAGCCACTTTTGGCATTTTCTTGTAATAGTAATGGAATGGACAACCGTGCATATTATTTAAAACAAATTATTTCAAAGGATATGGAAGCACAATACATCTTATGGCTAAAGTAAGTTTCACATATTATACCATTTGGCAACAAATAGTTTCAGAATAAAGTGGCTGTGACATACGGTCGGACAGACGGATAGACAAAGGCTATAAGTGTTCCGTTTTTGCCATTCGCTGGGACCCTCAAAATTCAGTAACTTCTATAGCTTACCGTGTATTCACTATCAGTTTCCTTCCTCAGATCATCTCTCACTCTCACAGCGCCCGTGTCAGGTTCCACGTGGAAGTATTTAGATGCTTTCCCCCTTCCCACCAGTTTGTACCGAACTCTGTTATTAGGCGACGTTGCGTCGGCATCTACAGCGGTTACTGTTTGTACCAGACTGCCTATGGGTGATGAGTCCTCGATTGTGATTGGTCGGACTACAGAAGTGAAAATTGGGGCGTTGTCGTTTTTGTCCTGTAATTAGAATAAATAGGTTTAATGCTTATGGACGTAGACGAGTGATCGAGATCGCTTATTTTGAATATGCTGCAGAACTAATTTAAATGGTGATTCGTAGTTCCACAGAAAGTTAACACGTTCCGGGTCAGTGAACGCCTACAGGCGTGAATACAATTGTGTCTGGAGTAGTGTCCCGGAACGTGTTAAGCTGTCAATAAAGTAACCTGGTACTATAGTCAGGTTAATGATAATAAAAAAAGGCAACAATAAAAAAGGCCTTAGTAGAGCCGAATAATAGAGATCTTTACTGGCATAGTCTGAATAAAAGTTTACCTAGCTAGGAATGTCAGGCAAAAAGATCTTCTTTGTATTGAAAACTATGACACTGTTCCCATTAGACCATTCCGTCACCGACCAACACCGTCATGTGTCATGCACAGAGCGTATGAGCACCGGCAAAATACGTCGCTTTCGCTTGCTCTCGCTCTAGCTCCATCTATGTAAGTAGTAGCAGCTGACTTAAAGATAAAGATCTACCTTTTACATAATAAGTACTTACTTTGTCTGTGAATTGTACTTACATCGACCAAAACCTCCACAGTAGTTGTAGCCTGGCTATCCTCACTATTATTCTCTTCAGTGCCAACAATGAGTTCATGTCGCGCCATCATCTCTCTATCTAACGGTTTGAGTGTGCGAATCATGCCCGACTTGCGTTCTATTGAGAATAGCTCAGTATCGCCCATCACTATGCTGTAGGTTATCTCAGGGGTGGTGTCTGGGTCTTCAGCCTGAAATTTATAAATACAAAATGAATCAATCTCGGAAATAAATGACGAAAAATCTGACTCGCAACTGGTGTAAAAACCATCAAATTGTTGATCTAAAATGTTATCACTCCACAGGGCATTTGTTTACAATTTACAAGTAATAGGAATCATCATCTACTAGGTATTCCGTTATTAATATTTTTGTTTCTACAGTTTTTTGTCATTACAGGACAATAACGTCATTTTATATGTATTCTGAGGTTCCATATTTTTGCAAAAACGAAAGAAAAAACCCTAGAAGTCTTTCTCGCTCTACCTAAGTAAGTAGCACGACAGGATAAAAACATCTTATGGACTTCTTCTTAATCCAGTTAAAGTTTCAAACAATCTAACACTCCTTAGTACTTCTTAAAGCTTACGTGCAACCAATAAGAAACAGTAGTACTCACATGAACCTTAACGACTGGGTAGTTAGGTGCATTTTCAGGAACATGCACAGAGTACAATGACTGAGGGAATATTGGCACTTCATCTGGTATGTCTTCCACTTGCACAGTCACTGATGCTGTTCCAAACCGTTTGTCTATGGCACCGTCTGTTGCTGTCACTACGAAGGCGTACTCCTGCAAAGAGTAAGTTTAAGTTACAATACTTGAGTGAAAGACAGTTAGGGTCATTTTCTCCTCGCCGATGTGAATGGCATGTTTCGTATGCAATCAACTACAGTGATTGGTTGGTAGATAACAGTTTAAGTTCTTATCCCATCGCAGTTTACCTTATTTGGAACAGATGATCACATTAAAAAGTGCGCGAAACCGAAGGTGTATGTTAGGAAAGGTAAAGGTGCTATTTTTATCCATTGATACCGTGTCCTTATTATTGTTTCTTAGTGTATCTATAATATTAAAGTGTAGATCGCTTTTTTACTACGTTAGAAAGATCGTACAAATAGCTCGTAAAGAAGTCTTGTTTAGTGTAGTCAGCTGGTGCCACAGATTAATCGCAAATATACAGATCCGTGGTATTTACAAGAAATGTGATCTATATTCAGCATATATGTCATATCATATGGCACTAGCTTGGTCTGCGTTCACTATAAATCTCTCTATAACTCTTTAGTGAAAATTAAACAAATGCCCACCAACAAGATGGACAGACGACCTTGTAAAGGACGCAGATCACACTGGATGCAGGCCGCTTGCGACCGGTCGCTGTGAAAAACCTATGGAGGCCTATGTTAAACTGTGGACGCCCTTAGCTAATAATGATTTTGACGATGAGAACTAATTAAGCCTACCTTAGTTTGTTCATAATCCAGCAAAGTGTTCGTGCTAATCAGTCCAGTGCCGTTATCGATGTTGAAGGGCAGGTGCGGGGGGATGCTGTAGCTGACCATAGCGTTCACACCCTCGTCTATGTCTGTCGCGTGGACGTAGCCGACAAACTCACCGGATACTCCTGAATGGAATAAAAAAAAAAAGATTTCATTGTGTGGCAGAACTATCTCTTTGATTTTTTCTTTTTTACTCCTTGACACGTTTATAATTTGTAAGTTATTTATTATTTTAGTGTAAAAACGATAACACATACAATTTCTTAAAAACCGGCCAAGTGCGATTCGGACTCGCGCACTGAGGGTTCCGTGCCAACTTTAACTGAATTAGGGATTCTTACTTCCACTCAGCCAAAATACCACAATATTATGTTGACCGCAAATATAACTTTGTTTTTCATAGTGTTTGTATGAAAGACAAAGTTAAATTTGCGGTTGATAAAAATGTGCTATATCTCAAAAACTACTTGTTCTATTTTGCTCAAACCAATTTTCTTTGAAAGTTTTTGTTGAGATCTACATTATATATTTTTATCAAAATTTTCACTTCATTAGTTCAAAAGTTAGATGGGACCCCCATTTTACCACTTTGGTAGCGTTCTCAAACGTTAGACTTTTAGAAAAAATGGTTTTAGAAACCTCAATGTCATTTTGAAAGACCTATCCATAGACACCCCACACGTATAGGTTTGGGTTAAAAAAAACAGGTTTTAGTTTCATGTATGGGAGCCCCCCCTAGAATATATATTTTTTTAATTTTTAGTACATGAATCGGAAAGCGGTGAACAAGATACATCTACTTACCAAGTTTTAGCTTTGTGATGCTTATAGTTTTAGAATAAAGTGACTGTGACATACGGACGGACAGAGACAGACAGACAGACTTGACGAAACTATAAGGGTTCCGTTTTTGCCATTCGGCTACGGAACCCTAAGAACGCTTCCCTCTGATCTCTCTCAACGCGTACAGATTCATTAAAGGATGGAAAAAAGTAGATAGAACGTTATTAATTTTGAAACAGCAAATACTATAAATGTAAAGAATTTCAGCAGTAAACAAATAGTCTCTTTCGAAAGTGTCGCATGGGAAGAAAAGTTACAGATAGTGTAGAAAGTCAAATAAGAATGGATACTCGGCCTTTACATTGTTAGAATGTAGTTGGTCTTGCTAATAAGGCAAGCGTGCACTTTTCTTCGTTGAAACAGACAACTTAGCTTTAGTTTTACATCGTTTTATAGAAAAAGGAATAGAGGTATCACAGATTCGCCAAGGATAGGTCCACCTATCCTTTTTCATTAGCTGATTTCAGTGGTTACTTTGCAACTATAAACATAATCATAATAATTGTGTACCTTCTTTGACTCGAAACTGATAGGAGTCCTCATCGAATTTCGGATTGTTATCATTGATGTCAGTCACTTTGATATTCACTGTTGCTGTGCTTGATAATTTGCCAGGATCCTCTGCTTTCACCATCTGAAAAAGTGACAAAATAATGAATAAAGTGCACTTAAATTTCAAACCTATTTATAGTGCAGGAAATTGTACTTTGAAATGACTCAAGAATATTCTGCTTGTTATGTTCAGTTTGTGCTTTTGTTTGATCTTCTTCTTCTTCGAGTCGACTGGTAACAATCGTAATATTTTCGCCCAGTGTTGTGCAACGTTGATTGCGTTGGCGTTTGCCTGCAGTAGGTCTTGAAGCGTGCATGAGCTAGGACATTTGTAGCAGGACAAGAGATGGCCCATTGTCTGCACCGCGCCACAATCACACTTGTCATTTCCGGAGAAACTCCACCTCATTCGGTTTTCTTGGCATCTTTTAACAACTGACCGAAGTCTATTGAGAGACTTCCAGACAGCCCAGGGAAGATCACCACCCGGTGGAAGTGTCTCAGACTCTGTTTTGTTTGATACATCAATGGTGCACGTTTTAGGTTAGGTTAGTTAAGCGCTTAATATTTTGTATGTAGATATTTTTAAGTATAGGAACCTGTTTAATATCTTTGAATATTTTTTTTAAACTTACCAATTGGTATCTGGTCAAGACTTCTCTGTCCAAGCTTCTGATAACTGTGATGATACCGGTCGTAGAGCCAATCGCGAATTGACGGAGATCATTACCGGATACTATTGAATACGTGACAGGCTCGTTCTCTGGGTCTTTGGCCTGTAACAAGATAAAATAAGAGTTTCAAAATATTCTAACTTCTCGTAGTGCAATGTTAGCAGCGCTTTGGTAGTGGTTACCGAAGTTAAGCAACCTACTGCACGGTCATGTTTGGATGGGTGACCATTCCAACCATAAGTGTCGTATATCTCCATCCTTCAAAACGCACATTAAGCTGTTGGTCCCGCCTAATATCAGTTAATGTTAGTCGTTTAATTAGAGGCCCTATAAAGAGGGCTTAATAAAATTTGAGAACAAGGTTAGTCGCGTGCCTTGCAACATCCCTCCAACAATCCGCACTGAGCCCGCGTGGTGGAGTATGGCTCGTAGTACCACCTTATATTGAGGTCTTTGCCCAGCAGTATACTATTGTTACAAGGCCCGGTTGCGTGATCGATACGTTAACTAAACTAAAGGTTAAATGTCGTTATGAATAAGGTATTTTTCCAAAACACACATTAGGCGCAACTATGTTAGGAAGGCAAAGAGAATCGCTTCCTACCGACCGGGTGTTATGGCCGAGGACCAAGGTCCGATGTTCACCGTCTTGGTTTATTCATATGTAGTTAGGTCCGATTTAAATCTTTAATATCTCCATACATCGACTTACAGCGCCACCTAGTCGTGTCGAGCCGTGTTAGCGTATTTGCGATAATATGTTATGACAGTGGTAGATCATAGATGTCGCTACACGCACAATTGGAAATGCCAACTGCTGGTGACGACATTTAACCTTTAGTTGATATAACTACCGGTCGCAATATAAGCCCTATAGTTACTTTACTCTATTACTTACAGTAACAGTGGTAACAGTAGAATTGATAGCAGCGCCCTCTGACACGGGCGCGTAGTAGTCCCTTGAAGAGAATTGCGGAGGCCTCGTGTTCGGGCCGGGGGCCACAGACAGTTCTACAATGCCTTGGGAACTGAGGCCTTTCGAGTCAGTCGCTCGGATCGTCACGCTGTATTGCTCGCCCGCTTGTAGGCGACCGGTGCTTGCTGAAATAATAGGGTTATTTTAGTCACATTTTTATATAGTACACTACCAGATATAAGCTAGCCTGAAAGACCTATAGATGTTAATGTTATACCATCTAATTTTAACTAAACAGTGAGGTTATGTTTCAGTCAATTAAGAAATTAGACTAGTGGCCACACTCAGATAAGTTTTTTAAGCTTATGTTTATTAACAGGTTCTAAATCATTATTTTACCTATTAACGTAAGTGTCACGTTTTCTGAAGTAATCATGATCATTTTTATAAATTTCTCTGACTATGGCGAATATAGTAGTATTTAGGATATATTTATTTATACTAAATCACTGTGTCCAGTAATTCATCTTAAAAATTAAAATGTTTAGCTTTAAAATTATGATTATCATCATTTTAATTAGTCTAACTATTTTTGAATCAATAAGTCTGTCTGAGCAAAGAGAAGTGAAAGATTACAACTACGTTAAAAGCAGAAAAAAAGTTATTCAACGTGGTAAAACGTGCGGTAAATAACATCAAAACTACACACATTGCATTATTATATCACACACAATAGGTGAAAAACACGTGCTTAAGAAAATTCACACGTGCACTTAAGATCTAACTCAGAATTGCGGATATAAACTTACGATATTTTCTCAAGCTAGAATCACTGCAACTAAATAGAATAATATTCAAAATGTATTCTACATTATACAGTCATAGCTTCGACTAATAAACGTTTGTAGTATAAAACTATTAAGATGTTCAATAAATGAGTTGGTCTATATGAATGAGACAGGCCAGTTGAATTACTATAATATACAGGTTGTGGTCTACAGTAGGAGCAAAATAAAGACCCTTAAGTTACTAGTAATCAATTCGAAATGGTTTTATTGATTTATTATTATAAAAAAAATGTCTTTTCTAACAAAATAAATCGAACCAGCAATGTATTGCAACCAAATTAATGTATCCAGACATAGAACTTGACATTGTCATTTACTACACCGAGTTAGCGAATTTGATATACATTTATTAGGGATTTTAACTTTGGATTTAAGTCAAAGCATTTTAGAGCACTATTAAGAGGTCAAAGTAACTACGTATTCTCTGCAGAATCATTGATTAACATATTTTTTTTTTATTACAGGCCACACGCTGTATATAAAAGTTTAAATAAAAGTTTATATGTGTTAGAAAGTGCTACTCACATATAACACCAGTGTTAGGATCGATAGTGAACTTGTTCGCTCCGTTGTTAGACACGTGATATATGCTGTACGTGATACGTGCGTTCTCACCCTCGTCTATGTCGTAGGCTTCCACCTGGAAAAGTAAAAGAACACGTATTTTAAAATATACACAACAAGGATAATTCGACTTTCAAGAACACAAGACGGCGTCCCTCATAGTTTTTACAGTGACAATCTGAAGTCTGCATCCAGTATGATCCTGCAATTTTTATAAGGTAGTCTAGCTTTCTTTGGTTTAGAATGTTTTTTAACACTCAGTGTCATATTGTTATCCTTAAAAAATGAAATAAGAAACCAAAGCCAAGCCCACTGCTCTTCCAATGAGGGCTAACGCGTATGAATTCGCCGCTAGGGGCGCTTGTGTAGCGTGAGGTCTCCGAAATGTCAAATGTCACTGTTTGTGGGTTAGATGTGCGAGTTTATTTCTATTTAGATTAATGTTTCGAATATTAAGCAACAATTTCCATTAATTGTGGCAAATACTGATTACGGATCAATGAATAAGAGTTCACAGTTTACAGTTCACAGTTGTCTTTTTACAAGTGCAATTTATATTATTAAGTTTGTATGGTGACAAAACACTATAAAAACAAAAATAAACAATGAATAAGAGTTTTCTAAAAGGGGGACTAAGAAAATTAATGTTTAATCTTTAATAAATTGTGCACTCACTCCTCTTTAACTAACAAATCCGGACTGCGGCATGCCCGATGTATTGTAATATTAAGATTTAATGGCAAACTTGATTTTTTATCTCTCCATCATGACATACACACCATAAATGCTATATTCTGGACCTTACGCGATAGTGGCGCCAACTAGTGAGCGTTAAAACGGTAGCCCCCATGGAGTGGAGCTACCGTGCACAGCACGCTCACACACACGCACACAACCTAACAAGATTACCTTGCCTGTGAATATTTGGCGAAAGATAAAAATGCTGATAGTTATCAGCCTTGGTAGTTACCAAGGTTCAGATGTTGATAGCTTTTTTACCTTATGCACAGCCGTCGGCTCCAAGCTCGCCGGCACTATTATAGGCTGCGTCTTCGGTATGACCGGCGCGTTATCGTTTTGGTCGAGCAGCTGAACCGCCAATGACAGCGGCGCCGACGCAGCTCCCCCGTTTGCTTCTCGCGCCACCATCTGGAAATTAGTTTATGAATGTTCAGTTGTTTTGCTAACTTATTAAACTTATGAAGTGAACACTTTTCCCACTAGACCGTTTCGTCACCGACCAAAACCGTCGCGTGCCATGCACGAAGCGTGTCAGCACCGACATAATACGCTCTCGCTTCCGCTGTATATAACAGTGAAACAGAGCGTTCAGTGATCATAGTAGAGCGTATCGAGTTGCTTTTAGTGTCTGATACGCTTATAGCATCGTCATGGTATGATACCGTGTAGTGGGCCCAGACCTTATTGGCGATTATCTGACTTTGTAGGTAAATAAGATAGCTAGATATTCCTCCATCAAGGATCGCTCAGAATTTTCTGCATCCATCTCTTGACTCCGGACTTTTTCTTCAACTTATGGCTCAAAGTCGAGAGAGTAAATAGCAAGGGCTTCTAAATTTTCGATAGATACGATCGAGACCTCTACCACCTAACCACTTTCAAAAGAAAATCGCTTGCACATAAGCCTACGACATAAAAACGGGCGTCACTTCAAACAAAAGACGACGCAAGATGCAAGGTATTTTGGCTCTTAAGGTGGTTAGGCGGCGGTGACCTAACGGTACCTAGGTCAATTAAGCCATGTGACTATTTAACGTTATAGAAACTGTACCAATTTTGAAAGTGTCTATCATACAAAGTGCCTAATGCGGCGTGAATTTGCTTTCATTATAACTTTTCGGATCATTGAATAAACAATATGAACTAAAAATACTTTTTTACCTGAAACCTAAACTTGCCCGGGTTGGGCGGGTCTCTGTCCAGGTTCTGGTCGCTGACTACCAAGTAGCCATCTTTGTCGATGTCAAAGAAGCTCGTCGTCAGCTCGAACGTGTAGATTGGTACTGGATCGCCGGGACCCTGAAATATGGAACAAAACCAATGCAGAAAACTCCATGTAAAGGTATGAACTAATTATGGTCTAGTTAGTCAGCGTAGTCTGTTATTTAGCATAAAAAATATATTTAACCCGGAAGAATAGAAATTAATTCAGAAATACAAAAGCTCAAGGGTGTAGAATAAGTACAGTTGAGATCTCTCGTGCTTAAACAGTTCTCATCAAAAAAAAATAGCTTGCACACACGAAACAAAAACGGATGTCACTTCAAACAAAAGACGACATGAGGTGCATGATATGATGGTGGTTAAAGCGCGATCGTACTTCCTATTATCGCATTATGCGGCCATAATTCACAATATCTTTCTTAAGGTCCGCGGCTTTATCTCGAAAAATTAAATACACTATGAGAGAACGAGAGGTTGATCCTTAAGTCAATTCTGGGACGATCTTTCTTTTCTTGAAGAACTATTAAATACGATGTCCTTCCACGTCATATAACTTACCAAATCAGGATCCGACACGCTCATCTTGATCGGCGAGCCGTTAGCATCGAGGACTTTAGTCCCTTCTGGTGAGTTCTCCTCCACCTGCCCCTCGTCAGACGACGCCTCCACCACGGGCGGACTCGCGTCTACCGGCCGCACTGTGATGGTCAGCTTGGCCGTGGTAAACCGCTTCGCTTCTGTTACTTCTTCTGCCTGTAAATTGGGAAACAAGCGGTAAGGGCCATCTTCAAATTATGCAGCAAATTTTCATTTGGTGCAAACTACAGATCTACAACCATTTCAACACAATAGAATACAAAATTTGGCATTATAATTTGTTGCAGCTCCAAGAACGCTTACACACAGCATGCTTATCTGGCTAACAGAGTAATTTGGTAATTAAATTGAATTATATGACTAATTAAGAAAGAATAATGGACTAATAGTAGTCCCCCTAGCCGATTTCGATTACAGTGGCCCATCACAACAACTAACCGACTGCGCGGGACATATTATAGTGCACAAGTGTGTGCGCAAACACAGGTGCACTCTCTATTCCTTTCACTCTCATAGTCCGTAGTTAAATCAACTTCTCACCTTTATAACAAGCTGAAACTTCTTCGCAATACTAGTGTCAACAGGCATAAGCTGCCTCACCGCCCCACTTAGAGGGTCAATTGAGAAGTATGTAGCCCAGGAGTCTGGTTCACCACTGTCGATGGTGTAGCGGATTTTGGCGTCGAGAGTGTCCATGTCTACCGCCTGGATTTTCTCTGGCTCTATCGTTAGAATGCCCGCTAGAACACCGCTGTTTACCTGTGGAAAATATGAAAAAGATGGTATTAGAAACAGAATCTGACATATTTTACTTTACAAGTACAGTCCAGGAGGCCGATTCTCGCATGATCGAAGTTATTTCGTGTGGTAATTCGATTACGAGTATCACTATTATACCGAAAAAATCACGTAATATATCCACGTAAAAAAATCTACGGCACGAAAGAAATCAAAATGCATAGAAATCGTGACCCGAATAAAGCGATAACTGTATTTTCTTCGAAAAAGAAAATTCGATCGGTGAACTTTTTTCGTATACGAACTGCACGAGAATTGGCCTCCAGAAGTTACTACATTCAAACAAAAATCGCTTGCACATTGCACTCACAATAACTCAGACAACGCAAATAATATAACTTAAAACAAAAGACAACGCGAGGTACTAGTAATTTAGACTCCTAAACTGGCAAGGCGGAGTGTTCTCGATAGTACTTAAGCATGAATATCAACCAACGGTTCATTACTTAATTGGCATATAGATGATTCTATCTAACTTTTAAATTTTTAGGGGCTAAAACTGTTACCAGTTTCAGATTTGGACTAATTAAAACGATATTGATGTTACTTCAAATTTCTAGCATTAAATTGAAGCTGGATAACTCATAGGTCCCATAGTACTTATCCGGACCAAGTTGTATTATAAATAAACTTTTGTACTTTATATTAAGCTGCACTAACAACCATCAAATAATAAACATATATTATGGCCTTTAATCTTCTTCTTTTCGTGTCGACTCTGGCGTTATATTTCTGAGGACCAGTACTCGGCGACTGACAAAGCGTTGTCAGTAGCGTTGTACGGGTCCGCACGTGTGCAGGTATAGGGACACATAGGGCATGACAATAGGTGTGCCATCGTCTGTGGAGAGACACCACACAAGCATGCGTCGTCCGCAACATAACCCCATCTGTACAAGTTCTCCTTGCTTCGGCCGACTTGTGTCCGCAGTCTATTTAAGGACTTCCAAGTCTATGGCCTTTAATAAAATTCAGATACTTACAAAACTAGAATACTCAGGGTTGAAGCAAGCCCCCTCATGCAGCGTGCAACCCTTGTAAATAAACGACGGGTCTTGGTCATCATCATCTTGGACGTTCACAGTCAACGTTGTGGTACTTGACAATCTTCTCTTGGTATCTCGCGCACGATCCTGAAACAATTATATTTCAGTTCTTAGAAATTGCTAAGACCATAGCACATGAACCTTAGCACAGAAGAATCTTATGCGGTTGCAGTAAGAACTATTTTGGTGCGAAATTGTTAGTTATATGTGCTGTGTTAATTGTCCCCTTGTTGTCCAAGTTATGTAAGCAAGAAATTAGTTGTCCTGTAGCTACTGTCATATCGTGCACGTAGATCACGGAAACAAATGAAACTCCTTGTATTACAGAAGCTAATTTGGAGAAGTTCGTGACAATAGCTTTTTGCATTTCTAAATTAGATCCTTCAAGAGACACGCACGTACCTACAGCTCAAAAATACAGTTTATGTTGTGAACTACATAAGGTACACACAAAATAAGTAGAGTAGCAGCTATATTTTGACGACCTCTGAAGCACCCTTCCGCGTGAGGAGCCCGCCAATCCCGGGTTCGATTCCCGGTAAGGTCAATATCAGAAATAATAATTTTCTACATTTTATCGGGTCTGAAGGCCTACTACGAAAAACGAAACCCGTCAATACGATAATCGTTTTGCGGATCCGAAGCATTTCGTAGTAGGGATTCCATACTAAAAACCTTTCGGATCCGAAAAACTATAATCGTATTGACGGATTTCGTTTTTCGTAGTAGACCTCCTGGTTGTCTCTAATTGTTTGAATATTTACGGTCGTGCGTGTTTTGAAGAAAATAATACCTTTACCTTTCAGAAAGGCTATTTTACTGACTATCGGTTAAGGTTCTCCAAAACATGTACGATTTACATAATAAACCACTAGTAACGACATGAAGTGGCAGTGGGCTGGCCATATCTGTCGCAGAACCGATGAACGTTGGAGTAGACGGGTTCTTGAATGGAGACCACGTCTCGGCAATCGTAGTGTTGGACGCCCCCCCTGCCAGATGGACCGATGACCTAAAGAAGGTCGCTGGTAGTGACTGGACGAGGAAAGCAGGAGATCGTGTACTTTGGCGTGCCCTTGGAGAGGCCTACGTCTAGCAATGGACAGGCTTATTGATAGTAACGACATATAACCATTAGTCGAGTTAACTATCGATCACGCAACCGGGCCTACCTCAACTATTTAACGGTTTATATATTTTTAACACTCACAGTGTTAATTGTTCAAAGTTATAAGATTAAACAAAAAAACAACTATTCAATACTTACAGAAGCAACAATAGTGACTAGATACTGCTGCGTGCGTTCATAATCCAAGCTCCTATTCACTGTCACTTGGCCTTGATGCGGTATTGGTATCGCGAAATAGCCGTAGCCATCGGCCGCGTTTGTCATCTCCAGCGTTTTATTGTCTCCTGGTATGATGAAGTACTCGGCCAGGCCGTTGACGCCCGCATCGGAGTCGAGGGCGCGGACGCCTTCGAATATCGTTGTGCCGATTGGTACCAGCTGGAACAGAAATAGTTGTCAATGACTAGTAGAAACTGCATAGGAGACCAAATATGAAAAACAGGTTTATTGTAAATGTTTTTTTTATTATAAAAAATCCACATTTTTCATTTCTTATACATAATATACAAATCATTCATAAACTATGTGTTCATCGTCCACTTACTTCGGATATGCTAGTTTCATACGGGGTGCCCTGGAAAATTGGCGCATTATCGTTGATATCTGACACCCTGACGATCACCGGTATGGTCCTCCGCTTTTTCGTGGCTTTGACTTGGCAGACCAACTGTAAAAAAAATACATTCAGAAACAAAACGACACATGTTTTAACGTAAATCAGTGAAAGTGAAATAGAAGAGTTTAAATACGCGGAAAATATTAGACGAATCGTGATGTTATTTGCACATTACTTGCTTTTGCGGTTTCATCGTTTTTACCGTCGCTTCCTATTTCTGATTACTGCAACCATTCTTATAAAAGTCAATAGCCTACGCTTAAGTGTTTTTTTTTGTTGATGAAGTTCTTGGATATATTATGATTGCTAGACGTAAAGAAAGCGCTTTGGTTAGCAATTTTATTTACATTTGCCAATCATCAGCAATAAGTGACGGGGTATAATGTTTTCCTAATTGATTAATCAGCATAAATCTGCCCTCTAGCGATCACTCTGTTATCCGCACTCTTTCATCCAATAAAGTAACTGTAATTTTATATTTTTTTATAATGCAGTGAAAGCAAGATGGCTGCCGTCGCTGTGGGCGATCATTAATTAACTGGACCACTTGGGTCAATTAGAACCGATACGAAGACACGCCTTA
Organism: Pyrausta aurata; assembly: GCA_963584085.1. Classification (NCBI taxonomy): domain Eukaryota; kingdom Metazoa; phylum Arthropoda; class Insecta; order Lepidoptera; family Crambidae; genus Pyrausta; species Pyrausta aurata. The sequence continues at coordinate 9,820,030 of OY757258.1, read as the reverse complement.
AGGCGTGTTGATAGAGCTTGGTGGGCAGATTTATCTTTGCTAGATGACAGTCTAAAAACAAACCACAAATATTGGGTTTTATGTTTTGACACTTCTTAGTTAAGTATGCAAAGCGATGACTTACGCCTATGGCTTATTAAGTCGGTTGTGTAATAAAGTCCTTTCTTCTTCTTAACAACATTTGAGGATGATGATGATAGTGTACAGTAATACACATAGCTATCTGCTGAATCATGCAAAAATACAGTTGGTACAACCAAGCTAAAATAAGGAAACATGAAAATGTTTGCGAAATGGAGTAAAGGAATCCGTCACTTAAAATAAGGCAATCAAGGTCAAATCAGAATCTGTATTCCAACCACCTCAAACGTCAGCTTTCTTCAATATCTTTCTAATTGCTTCAGTAAAACGCCTCAGCTTCACCAAGTCGAATAATTAGCCCAGCCCAATCACTTTGGCGTCCATTAAAACCCTGAGGCGTGTTGATAGAGAAGTGTAGCAAACAGATTTACGATTACGAGATGACAGCTAACGCGATTTGCGTACCTAATTGCGGGATCGATATCAGAAGGTTGAAGAGGAGGAGAGAGAAAAAGATATGGCGCTAGAAGAAAAAATAAACCAGCAAAGACAATTTCCTAAAATTTAACGCTATAAAAACCATTTATTTGGTTTATTGATTGATTTTTGAGGATCTAATACATATATGAAGTTGTAAAACATATCAGATTATAAATAAATACAAAAGGATACAGATACTATCAAGGTCGTTTTTTATGAATCAGTTTTTTGTTAGCGCAAATTTCAGAAGCAAAAGAACCAAGACTAAAATAGAAACACAATATATCAAATGTATACTCATATCATTGAATCAGTTCCAATCTCAATTAGTATTTGACATAGGTAAATTAGATTTCTCCTTCTAAGGAACATGTAATCAATACATATATTATTCATGGAGATATCTCACTAAACACGTTTGATTCCTAGTCAAGACCAGACAGTGTAAAGTGTTTAAGTATAAATTACTAACATGAATAAATGTTAGAAACTAAAGTGGATCAATTCAAAGATCAAAATGTTTCCTTACTAACTCAAGTGGCTGGCAAAGATGAAAGTAATAAGCAACAAATATGCGCCCGACAACACAAATTGTCTGGTTTCGAAATAAGAAATTATCTTCCTTGTATGTATTATTACGTACGAAGTACCAGACAACGATTATGACGGGGGCGTCTCCCATAAATATTTAAATGCATATAACATCCATGACTTAGATACAAATGTTCGTGCTCATCACACAAACATTTGCCCCTTGCGGGATTCGAACCCGCGACCGCTGGCTCAATAGTTAGGAGCGCTAACCACTGCGCCAAACGTATGATGGATTTTATTTTTATTTGGGACAAAAAACAATTGTACAATCTTCTTAATAATATATCTTAATAAAGATGTTTAACATTATTGCACAACCAACAACTTTATCCACATATTGTGTGATTGAAAAGACAATCTAGTGTATTTCTTAATATAGTGCGACTCTGCAGCGTGCCCGCGGTACCGTGAATGCTTGGTAGGTGCTTTTGCCAATTCGGGCCGAGCGCAGCACGTTAGGTGTTAATCAAAACAATTGCCAGTGCCAGTAGGTACACTCAGCATTCACCCGGTTAACAGCAGAGCGCACGACGGAATGGATGATCAATAGATAATCAGTCTAAAACCAATGGAAATGTCTAAAACTCAAACTCAAGCGTTCGGTTGCCAAGAAAACAGTTAATAAACGAACAGCACATTACTAACCTGAAAAACCATATGCGATAGGTTATCAGCATCTCGATCCAGCGGCTGCAGTAGCTGCAACCGCTTTCCATCCAGCTGGAACAGCGTTGGACCCTTCGGAAAGACCGTGGACAGCACCACGTCTACATCTGGTTCGCCCACTATAGGCAGTTCTGCTGGCACTGTGCTTTGGTTTACTTCTGCAAGTTGAAATAAACACTGTTTAGAGATAGGTTTGATTGGCATTAGACTAAATAGGCACTTCGTCATCATCATCATTATCATCATCTTTTTTACCTGCGACGGAATGGAGTAGGTGTATGTAGTTGAATTGAGAGGATGTTTTTGTTATTTCATTTGGTACACATAATAGAGTTACAACCATTACACATCTATACTAATATTATAAAGCTGAAGAGTTTGTTTGTTTGTTTGTTTGTTTGAACGCGCTAATCTCCGAAACTACTAGTTCGAATTGAATAATTCTTTTTGTGTTGGATAGTCCAGTTATCGAGGAAGGCTATAGGCTATATTACATCACGCTACGACCAAAAGGAGCAAAGATATAGTGGTAAATGTGTAAAAAACGGGAGAAAGAAGTCACTATTCCACGCGGACGAAGTCGCGGGCAAAAGCTAGTTACAAAATAAAAGTATCAATTCCAGTGCCTTATGATTTGTTGCAGCTAGTTGAGTGAGCACAGAATAACAAAATTGTCAGCCAAAGGGCGTCCACACGATTTTGGCAAGGTCATCAGTCCATCTTGTCGGTGGACGTCCTACGGTGCGTCTTTGGTCAAAGGATCTCCCAAGATAGGCACTTGTTTCTCGATTACTATCACTACTTTAGATCTGCTAGCACTTCGGTTTACTTCTGCGAATAAAAGAAAAGTAGTTTGGCATTGGTTTTTCTTTGGGGACTATTTAGCTTTGCTGATTTTTGTTACTGTGCTTTAGGTTTTAATTTATATAACTAATTGCAGTCTAATTACTGATTTGTAATGAATGAGTTAATGTGACAACATCATAAATGTACTGAGCAATTCAGAACTAAATCAGACAAAGTCGTTGGGGTATTATATTTGACTTCATTCTTCTAAAGATAAATTGGCACAATAAAACCAAAGACGAAGTGAGTCCTCAAACGTCGAAATAATCCACTTCGTTAGATCGCAGACCTCAGGGCAACTCCTTTAATTACGTCAACTACTACAACCCTTACCCAGCTCGAATATAATAGTCCACCAATCAAATGGCAAAGCGAGGAAGCTTAATAGCACGTCCAATACAGTCCTATCAATGGATATAAAACGAGATAAATCTAAAGGAACAGTGACACTCCAATTATCTGGGCCCAGCAAGTGCTGGCTGTAGGCTATAAGCACATACTTCTAATTAATGATCCCTAGGGCAACCAATCATCTGGTTGTCAAACTGTCTGCCAATACTAACCGTTTGTTACTACCGTATAATAGCGGCATAATAGCACTGTCACTGTGATTATTTGTAAAATTATACAAGTCATTCCGATGCCGACAAGCCCTATAGGAACCCTTGGGTCAGAATTCATTAAATACCTTTCTTATTTCAAAATTTATAAATGGTTTTAAAATAAACATGATTGAATGTACTTACGATTCCCTCTACTCTCTTCTATATCTACTATGATGCTGGACTGGCCGGTTTCCACTTCACATGGACCTGAAGCAAAAGTAACACTGTTAATGAAATGCTTAAAATTATTTACTAGATAAATCAATATCATTTCATATTTGACCGTTGCAAAGAGGATGATCGAGAGAAATATGTAAGTAACACCAATTCTCTGTCGCGACGAAGAAATATCTACACACTAAGAAGGAACTACACAAGCTCATCAAATAGAAAGTCACACGATAATTGCTCCAGTCAACCTTCCTATGTCACATGAAAAACGAGTAGTGAAATAGCCATCATCGATACTACATCCATAAACCACCGACTCAAATAATCTTCCAAACGTGACACCGGCATTATTCGAACATAGAGATATTGACTCCGTGCAGGAAGCCATAAAAAGTAACATTAAATTGTAGAAGCAACGTCTATTTGTAACGAATGCAACCACGGAAGCTCAAGCCGGGAACGGAATGGGATCGTGTTCTGCTAACAAACGGTCATAAATAACTGAATCGGCAGGTGGACTGCAAAATTTCGCTAGAGCTTCGTTAGGTTGTGTACCTAATTAACACTTCTAGGTTTCCTCAACTTGGGTATAGTTAATTGTTTACCTTTCGTGCCCACAATGAAATCATTATGCAGAGATTGTGTAAGAGATGAATAATCTGTGAGATCGGGAATTGTAGAATTTGTAGAGTTGATAGGAAGATAAATGTTTATCGGCAGAAAGTTGGTAAATGTTTCACCAGTTGCAGATTAAGATCACAAGCTGCAAATTATTTCAATATTAAACACTTGAAATTGAATTCAAAATAAATATTAGCCAAGTAAAGAAGAAGTTAGTATTAGTTAGTAAGTACCCTACGATAAGTACTCATCTGATCTGATCCGATCTAAACAGCATTGCTTGAATTGCATTATCCTTACTACAGTTCACGGAATGAGTACACGAAAAACACCATGCGCTCTTATCCTTCCCTCAGATAATTTCGCTTGTAAAGCTGTCCTTGTCACATGGTAATAAGGATTCCAATCACACCATACATAGCAAGCCTATGGTTATTGCATCGAGCATGATTTCAAAGACGGAAACTTTAATCAGACAGCTCTGAACTGAAAATGAGGCACTGGCAATTTCACTCGAGGAAGTTTCTGTATTTACCCAAATTAGCATATGAAACCAGAATTACCGATTTGGTCAGACAACACTGAATACTAGCATTACACGAAGACATATGAATAGAATAGTTTCCTTGATAAATGAATTCGTGAGTCGGTGGATGTAGAGCAAATTCTAATGCACAGTTATTTATGAATATGCCATTTAACTGCTAAAAAGAGAACTTGTAAGCTAAAGTGAGATCAAGTAGCAAAAGTTGCAATGATAGTTTCTCAAATTTAACTTATTTTTAATGACGAATATCGACTACTTTTAATCGATATTTGGATAACCATCTGCATCTATTTCGCCATGAAACTCATTTTCAGATCTTCTAATCCCGAGGGACAAGAATCGATTGAATTAGGTTAAGTTTTCACAAGACGGTAAAATTTAATCTAAGAAAGTGACCTTCCTAAAACTATGTATCTTTTATTGTACATGATAAACATTCACTTAATACAGTTATTATTTTAATAAGTGTTTCTTTAACTGCTGCGATTTATCTCAAATCATAACCATTACTGACATTAAGTAGACACGCAGGTCGTTACACATTTTCCAATAAGAAATTAAACATAACTTGATTAACCTGATAGACATAACCACTGTAACTGGTTTAACTGTAGAGTTTATTTCTGTGGATTTACAAATAAAAGTCAATGTTTACTTGAAATCTCTATTTACATCATGAGGTAATGTAACGTCATTTATTAATTGCTTAAGGTTATGTATAGCAATAATAGCAGCACTCTCATTAATATGAAGTTTGATAATAGAGACACAGTATTTATCTAGAGTTATGATAAGGCGTTAGAATCTAATTTTGTACATCAAGCTTTTGTATCATGCTCATACATGCATTTATTGTTACTCATGTAACTAGTACTTTCTCAGACTGATATTAAAATCACAAATTTTAAGCCATAATTTATAAATTACAGAAAAACATTGTAAAATGAGAAATTTATAGTAATGTAATAAAAACTGAAGAGAACGGTGTCGCAAGCTTTACAGTCCTAAATTCCAAACATATGGGAGTGTCTGGGAATCGTTCAATTAAGAACTTATTTGTCACCAAAACTGTAATAAAATATAAAGGTCCCAGTTCCTTTAGAGACTGTGTTAATTAGTACACTTGTACGCAATAAGTGCATCATATTTTATCTCCATCCGAAATGGTAAGGGCAGGTACTGACAACCATATATGAACTGTTCCAATTAGAAAGCAAAGTTCTCTAGTGGTTTTGACAGATATATTGTATACTTTGTGCACAATTTAACATTAATAGCAGAGTTCCGTAATTAGTATAAATTAGCTTTGTAAGTTACTAGTCTTTGCTGTCTACTTACATGTAAGATAGAGTGGGTACATAACTTTGCAGTTTACAATATTTATCACAACATTTTCTGCTTCAATAGCTTATTCAATATTCGACATTCGACCTGTGATTCAGTAACAGAATTTATTGGATTCACATAAGTTAATGACAATAACATGACCGGGACATGACATTTACCCACCGAAAGGACGGTTTTTTTTAAATAACAAAGAGTCAAGAATAACGTGGTCCGTAAATAATGAGCCAGTGAACAATAATGCATCACATGTAATTGTGGATTCGAGGGTTTACAGCTCTTCCACAAATTGAAATACAAGAACCTTAGAACTCGTGTGAAAACCACTATCAAAGGATCCAGTAGGAAGTTACGTGATGATGACCAATGAGGTTCTGTATCAGAGCAGAGAAAGTGTCTCATCACGTCAATCAATAACTCTGATAACTCATTCAGAAAGCAATGATGAAGCAACCAAATTTCTAACAGCCCAATAAGTATGACTTTAAAAAGACAATCGTAAATAACAACGTTACATCCGATTGTAATCGAAGTTACAATTCATCTTATTAAACGACCGATGAAGATCATAATCGAAACTTTCACTGACATCATCATAATTTAGTCAAACGGAACGGGCCGTTGTATGTTTGTTCAGTTAACAAACAAACTATTATGCACCGAACAATTCTCAAACATTACCATTCAATGGAAATGAATGAGACGCGTCATTATTGTCCGCAGTTGCAATCCAATGGTCCAATTTCTATTAGAAAATAATTCAAGCCCACGGGATTTTGCGTAAGGTGTTTTTTGTACATTTTGTCGAACATAGTGAATATAGAAACTTAAAAAAGCAAATACTCAATTTTAATGACTGCTTCATCGAAGTAGATAGCAGCAAAGCTACCGAAACTGGTTTCACGTAATATGAAGATAATAATGTACGCAGTAGTCATTAAAAACACCACCTTTATAAATGAAGGTGTAGGATAAGCCACAGACGATAATAGTAAGAATGGCGAATCAGAGTCAGAGTCATTCAGCGATGAAGTAGATCATAGATAGTACAATAATCCATGCTCTATTATTGTATTTCTGATAATTAATTCTAGATCAACTCACCAGGTGTCGCCCAAACTGCGTGCAGGATGCAAAACAAAATCCAGATTGTTTGCCCATGCTGCATCAGCGCACCCCACCGCGCCATCTCACTGAAACAGAACAAAAAGTTTCCGTAAGCCTTAGGTTGTAGGTACTCTTAATACCTTTTGTAGTCATATTAATTTCCGACACAATAATAATACACGATGCAACAACCATCACAAAACATGAGCAATGTCATAGCTTTCCACGAGTCGGCTAGAAATTGAAACGTTAACATAGAGCATCTATACGGCAGCTTACGGCAGGAAATTGTTGACAAATACAAATGTGATTGTAGAATTATAAAGTGCAGAATAGAATACGATGCGAGCATAAAAACGTAACGACCATGAACTGGTAATCAACAAATCAATTATTGTGACTAATCAAATTAGAATTAAAATATATCCAATTAGACTAAACCAGAAGCTAACGACTACGAGCTAATTAGAAAACACAGTAAAAATAGCGACATGTCAAACTTGGAAGTTAATCACGCGGTTTTGCTGTTCCAAGAAAAGCTTTACTGCAATATAAGGGTAGGATGATGGAATTATTTCACTTCAAATGTGAAGAATATCTTTGAAAATAACGAAGAATTATCAAGGAATGTGCTAGCCATGTAATCTAATGTTAAACTTGATAAGGTGAATATAAAAATGAGCTAGGAACATAATACCTAACCATATAGTGATGATAACTAACATCGTTTTAGACATGTTATCAATTAGCTCGTAAACGTTTATGTAGGTACGATGCTTAAATATCCTTATTTAACTGACATTACAGTTCCTTTAAATTGAAATTCTCTCTACACGGAAGATTAAATTAATTCCCGCTTACGTTCGTCTTATCTAGTTTATTATACTTCGTATAGAGCCGAGTACACGCCTCAGACCGGTTAAAAGTCGTCCGCGTTACTCATGGCAAAAACTAGTCCGAGTGAATTAACCACCGACATTATCTCGAATAATTCCAGTAAATCATAGGGAAACGTTAGTTAAAAGAAACCTCCATAGGATGGAACAGCTAACACTGAGTGGGAGGGGTCGCCAATAAATAAGATAAGTGACGATATTGCAAACGTCTAACGAAGGAAGGGATCATCAGATTACATCTACCCGATTAGCCTTACTATACGTTGAATAATGGCCTGGGATGCTGAATTAATACATCACGCCCGGGATTAGCATACCAAAGGGATTCTTGCTGTGAGCCTAGCTGCATACCCTGTAGCGATGGTACGACATTAGAGATGGCATGTTTTATGAACATGAGATTATGAATGAGCACACCCAGGGCAACTCAAAAATTATTACGTCATCCATGTAATAGATTGTTGTCTCCGGAACTCCGGAGTAAAAGTCGGTATTTATAATTAGCAAATCTTCATTAATTGCAACGTAGGTAATATTTACGGCGGTTGGAACTAAACGAGGCAATAATGTATTGGTAATAGCAGAAATTTTTAATACATAAATTTACAATCGTATTCATTGATATTTGGTTATAGTTGCACATTATATCAATAAGTATCAAACAATAGAAAATCACATATTTTTCACGTGATCAAGTTTGCCCTTGATTTCAGTGAACTAATCCGTTAACAGTATTACGATTACTGGGACAGAACACACACGAGTCAACAGTTGGACGGCAGCCTTAATCCTATTACTATGAATATGTTTCTCATAATGTAGAAAGTAGGGTGCCGCCTGCAGATTTGAAATTTTAATGCGGTTTTCTCACATTCAAATCGACAAAAATATGAGAACTTAAATAGGTCGGACATTCGATGGTGCAAATGTCTGTAAATATTCAAGAGCAATAGGTCTAAGAACTCCAGTAACAAAAAGCTTACAGGATGTAATCATTTTAGTATAAATGTATGAACATTAATATTTCATGTTGTAGTTGTAGAGAATCCCAAGAATACTAAGCTCAGCAATAAATTAAGCATTGAAGCAGCTATTAAGTTATTGTGCCAGTGACAAGCAGTAAAAGTTCTTTACTATGATCAGGACACCAGCACGCTATTACGTACGTCATTTTTATGGTTTATTACAGCTTCGGACCACGTTTTTACATATTTAACGAGCGATGCAACACAATTCTAGTCCTGTGGGAGCATTCAGTCCTATCTTTATGGAGCCTTGAGGCGACTTAAAGAAGTAATCTACATGCATTAGCGCATTTTGTATGTTTGCGATTTAAGCTATTTTATTATATAAACAATTTTAAAACACTATTTTGTTGCCAGCATGATGCTTATAATATATTCAGCGACTATTTTATGTCTCATGTTTACAAAATTTGAGATTAATAGCGTTCATGCACAAGGAACAGGAATTACTCATGATAGGCTCATTTACACTTCTATAAGAAATGAGCGACAAACTCCAGATGAGCAAAAGGCGCATGATGAGAAATGACAAAATCGTAAAAGCAATAAAACTTCAATGGACATTGTGCTGTATAAATACCGCAAGCTTACCATTTAACGTGTGCCCATCAGCAATTTGCACACGGCATTATAATGGAAAGGGAGTACCAGACAGGCGTGGAAAACTATAATTTTCGTTAGGAATTCGTATTGTAATTCTGCAGTTACCCATCGCCATTGTTTAACGGACCTAACTCTCCTGCGCTTGAGCACGTTCAAGCTCGAACACAATACTATGGAACACCCAACGAATGTAAGCAAGCTCTTCCTGTGAAATGTAAGATTAGATAAGGAATTTAGAATCCCTAAACTGGACATTATTCCGCTTCGTTGTAGAATAATATTGACTTTACAATGTTGAAACACACGGTATCATAAAGATCAAATAAATTGGAAAAGATACAAAGTAAATGGAAAATAGACACCTATTGCAAAGAGATAAAGATAAAACTGTAATTTAACATTAAAATCTATGCGTAATTTATTTTAATGTCTCGTTTAATATTCACATAATTGTTTTTAAGTGCTAATGAAAATTTAAGTATATTTAGATGTTTGTTAATGATAAATACGAAATGTAGATATAGATCGAGTGCATAAAATATTGAGTCCAATGATATAGTAAATTGTTATTACATGGAAACCTCAGAGCACAGAATCTCTGAGTATTATCTAGCCACAGCTTCGTAGAAATCGGACCCAGATAAGCCGAAGCTATCTCACAGATCATTCCCCCATCTGTTTCCGCATCCTCCTCTCGATTTACTTTGCTAACGGCGATGAACCCGCGGTGTGTGCGAGCGCAGCCATGATCGATGGTTTATTGTAATGGCCACACGCGCGTGAATCTATTACATTTTACAATAACATGCGTGAGACGGAATTAATCTTAGACCATTCGGCGGTTTAACAAAAGAACATCGAGCGTCGGTGAAGAATTCACTTTTTATCACGTTATTCAATATGATGAACAAACATCAAGGAACCTTCGCCGGCTTATTATAACTATAGTAGGATAGCAAAAGCTCCATTTTTAACTTGTTTTACTAATAAAGACATCGATATTGAAAGTTGAATGTAGAACTGAAACGAGTCTCATACAACCTGGCATTTAGCTTTATCTCCACTACGATCTAATTAAATTACTCGAACAACGCCCTACGTACAACGAACGGTGAGAGGAACATAGAACCTTTTCAAATTAACCGCAGTCATGAGCCAGATTAAAGTTTCTTGATCCTTTAAAAGAGACAGGTGTAAGAAACTCGAACGATTCAACATTGGAAATAGGATCTCAGCGTGTACATTACACGGTTCAGATTCTCTTGAATTCTGTACTGCATGATTTAAGTTCCCTTTTATTAGCAAACTCCCGTGCGATTTCGTCACATTCAACGTTCTTAGACACGAGTGTGTATTTCTCAACAAAAACTGGCAACAATTTTGTTCGCAAAAAGGGGTTTTAAATATTTGCGTCAGTGATAAAGTTGGCTGATTTAAAAAGCCACCCAGTAGAAGGGCTACTAATAAATATGGGAGACTAGACGTAAGGTTAGGTTATCTACTTTTGTATCTATCAGGCTATCTCGCCGGTGACTTGAATTTTCTGATGCTATCATCACATGCGACATGCTGCATAGTTTGACGGGTACAAGCCATAAACCACCATTTAAGGACAGCGGTTTGTGTTATATCTTCCGTTGTGTCTTCATTGATATTGTTTATGTTATGATGGGAGATTAGGTTTATTAGAAGTCAAATCAATAACCTCGTCAATAACTTTTTCTCTGGGAACTATTCGCTTTAATGTTAAAGACTGAACTTAGTTGTGCAAATTATTATAATATGTACTGTTAGTTTATATTAAAGTCAGTGCAAAAGTAAAAAATAGACTTACTAAAGAATCTGGCTGTTGTCTGCACCAAAAAATTCAAAACAACTGAAAACTCTCACGATCGTTAGTCACTAATCACGATGTTCTACATAATGACAAGCGATGATTGAATGGTTTCACAATGAGATGAGCATCAATCTTATTAAGCATAAACAGTCGAAAACAATTGACGATTCGTAATGTTCACGCCTCCAGCATTACTTTTGAAATAATGAATTTATCTCCAGATCAGTTTATGGTCGAGAAAGTGTTTACATAAAGTGGCACTCGGCGCATCTTCGAACGATTTGCATGATTACGTAACAGCCTCATCTCAGAGCGAATGGTCAGTGCATTAGTCGTGAGCTATCATAGTATATACAAGACTTTAATGATAGCTACATTCAAACCCTAATTTGGTAGTGCGAGGATTGCACTTCTGTTGGCTATTATGACTGGATTTTGACATGTTTATGAAACGTTAGACGTTTCTGGTTGAATATAACTTCAACGACGGAGACATTGATTTAATAGAATGCAGAGCATATAAAATCTGAAAAAGATTGGCCGTTAAGAAGCATTCCGGAATTTTGAATAAAAAATAAAACTAAACTCTATCATATGTTGAAGTATCATGTTTCAAAAACATAGCTTGATATTTATTAGTCTAGTCTAGATAAAAAATAGTCACCGAATATTAATAACGCTAGACACAACTGAGACGTTATTTCAACGATTCTTATTCTACTAGGTGAGAATGAAATTGCCATTCTTAAAAACGATTATCACCTCTGTTTGCATACAAATTGCTTCATTTCGCTTAAGATGGTTCACGATTGCTATATTTTATGTGAATACATAGGTACACAAATAATGAAGAATTTTTGCTTTATATTTGAATGTGATATGTCACATTCCGCACTGGTTCATTATGATAAATATAAACAAGTATCCGTGGGAGTTAATTCTCATTGCATTATTTTGTATCATTTCTATTAATTTAATGCCACTTCATTACACAAGTTTGCTATTGCTATTTTTCTAATCATTATCTACCAACACTAACAGTTACAATTATTTGCTGTAAAATTGCAATTAATTAATTAAATTGCTAAAGCCCACAAGCAATTCGAACCAATTAAATAAATATACTTAGCCAAGTAACTTTATGCGGCGATGTTCATTATTACAGAAGTAAATAGTTTCGATTACACTATTATTTCGTTAATAAACAGCACTTAAAGTCGTTTATTTACTAGTGTTGTGTCTACGTTTATTTTACTCGACTCGAAATCGACTATTCAAATTCTTAGATTATTCAACTCATCAATGCGGTGACACCAATGTCACTAGCATCGTGGTTGTATTTTTTTTCAGTTCTTAGCACTCTTATATTAAATTCATTAGAAAACACTTAATCAAGATGTTCATCTTTCAGCTCATATTTGAGTTTTATACCCACCCTTCTACATTCGGAGCTAAACGTACTCTATTTTAACCTGATACAAAGAGCATCGAATATCGATAGTCCCAGCACCGATACAGCAGTTGTCACCGACTATAGCTTAAAGACCCTGATGCGATCGGCACGCGAAGTAGATTCTATCAGATGGTATCGACGACAACGCCAATGGTACTCTTAAATTGAATCAGCTACTGGTCCTGATTTAGTTTCGTTTTATTTGCACATGAGATACATACTTAGCAGGCTGGATGGCGCAAATAAAACGGCTTGATTACCACGAATCTAGATAGGAGTTAACTTGGAGCATAAATATTGTACAGAGAAATAACAAGAGGTAATGTAAAAATGCAAATGAATAATAATTAATTATATACCTCTTCTAAAGCAACACAAGTTACATTGGTTTATAAAAAAGTAAGCCGACAAGCAGTTGAAACTGAATTTAAAATGTTACAGAAATAGGCTACACACTGAGTGCAACTTACAAGATTATTCTGATTATTAATTACAGAGTAAGAAATAACTTCCACTTAGAGATGTCTAAATATTCACAGCTTAACTAGATAAGCAAAAAATTGACACATCATCTGCAGCTAATGTGACGGCAATGCCATAACTGAGTTTAATCCTCTATTAAATTAGACAACAAATCTCGTTCGCAGCTTCACGGAGCTTTTGCATGCCAACTTTATGGGTATTGGATAAGCATCTGTCAGCGGATAACTCGATAAATGAACACTCAAATCACGTGGCTTAGCACATTAAAATAGGAGCTATTTTTCTGTGGAATCTCTAACCAATGGTTGAATATCAGTTGTAAAAGGTACCGATGCAAACGTCGATGAAGCGTTTAAATAATGACTAGGCTTCGTAAATAGGTAATGGGTTCCTTAAGCTGAGCAGGATAATCGTAGATTTATGGAACAGGAAGCGAGGTGACATAAAATCTGCAGAATTTATAGTCTTGTCGCTTATCTTCGAAAAGATAAGTTATTGGATCTATTCAAGTGAGTAATTACAGATCGTAGTTAGCAGATGCTAATATATAATTTTGCTGTGGGTTGTCATAGCTTTTAGATTGCTTTAATATATTTTATAAGCAATTTCATGCCGCGCGTCTGATTTGTAAATGATTTCATAAAAAAACTTGAAGATATTTCGCAATTAAATTGTAAAATGCCTGTTCAATGCCATGCCCAAATAATCCGTAGCCTGGCTCTAACTAAAGAATATTTGCAATTCACAATTGTGTTCCATTGGTACAAATGCGGATAATTCCCAGGCTCCTGCTCGAGTTCTCGCCTCATAATAGTACGAGAGCCCACGACCAAAATTTTTGTCTCATAGCAATATGACCAAAACCGCATCAAATCGATAGATACGATTATCTTGAACTCAAAAATACCAATATCAGAAATTTTCCGCGTAGCGTTTGATCTGACCGAATTTTCAAAATTGTCAAAGAATTTTACCGAACTGCATCATAGCAATATGTCTGATTTGCAGACTGTAGTTAAATGATAGATCTGAGATACCAGAAACATATTTTTCAGACGTTAGTGGTGTAGCGCAAACCCGTAAAATCACTTACAAAAATAAAAAATGAGACAAAAAAAATGTCTCATAGCAATACGTCTGAAAATCTTTTTTATTAGTAAATTTTGGTTATTTGATGCGAACAAAACAATTTTCAGACGGAAATGTGAACGCATTAAATTTTGAGACCGTTTTGAAAATGTTAACAAATTTTACCGATCGGTATCATAGCAATATGTCTGAAAATTGTTGGACATGATAAAATAAGTTGTCCACATGTGCAAAAAATTTATATCAGACAAATTAAGTGTATTTTCAAAAATGCGCTCAGGCTATATGCTACGCGCAAAATGTCTGAAAACAGGTTTTTGGTAATCATGGCAGCAATACGAAAAGTTGAAAAAAAAATTTATCCGTATTGCTATGATACAGGTCGGCTAAATTTGTTGACATTTTCAATAATGCGCTCAGGCTATATGCTACGCGCAAAATGTCTGAAAACAAACTTTTTCGTAATACAATTATAAAATCTATGTACATTTTCACTATCAGACGTATTGCTATAATACCGACTGTCTTTTTTTATTGACACAGCAGAAATGGCCTCCCACGCAGTTGCTACACTTTCGACCGTTACTACACGCGTAGTCGCGTTCAGAATCATACAATCTAACAATTTTATAGGGTTTTTGCCGTATTGCTATGAGACATGGTTTTGGTCGTGGGCTCTCGTACTATAAGGAAACGATCCATTAACATTTTACCCGCAACTACATATTCAACGTACAATCTGACCAAAGGTAAAGCGGCAATCCAGACGCGATTAAACGGATGAATTTAGGGACGCGGCTGATGCTGGTATCGATGACAATTTATCGACAGTAGTATTTTATAAAGTCGTCCTTATCAACACTAAAAATTTGAGAAAAATTATACGAAGGACCTTCGTAGAGTAATGCAGCCGGGACACTTACAGCAGCGTCACTGGTATCGCAGGACGAAGCAGGTGGTTCGGTCCAGTCAGTGCGGTGCCGCACTGATTACGATATTGCTATTGATATTGGTGATCGTATTTAACGCATGCCGTACGAAATAGCGGGGCCCGATTTATTAATTATTTTAAATAAGGCCATCTCATCGGGTAAGTCAGAGAGACCTGTGACACTGAAGGTTGCAATAAAATAAAATACATGTCGAATAGTATATGTATATTTTGCAAAAATATTATTTCCTAATATACGAAGCCTGCAGAATTATTTGTATTCAATCTAACTAATGGATGAACTGAAATATGGCAAAACAGACATTACACTAATATAAGACAATGATCTGTTTGTGTAATTTTTAAAACTTAAATATAAGTATGACATCGATATCCGTTCGGCAAAAGTTCTTAGAGATATGTACATCCCTACATTAATTCCAAAGGATGGGCACATTTACATGGACGATGTGGTAGTATTCACGGCATCTCGTGAAGAACGCAGATAAATAAGGGTAAACGGACAACGATGGTTGGCAATTCATTTAACACCATGACTATGAGGGTAAAAAGTTCGATTTCCCTTACTTGGACTGGCTTGAAACGTATTGTGCTGTGATTTCTCACGTGACAAGATGTAATAACTTTTTTGCCACATTCTCGTTGTATGTACCAATTTTATGAGATGAATAAAATTCTTTGAGTAAGTAATGTTAGCTCTCAACTAGTTCCATTCGGTAATTAAAAAGTAATTTTCTCGATAACCATCAAAGATCAAGATGATATAAATGCTACTATTTATGGTATTCAATTAAATCACTCGCTACGATGAGAGCAATCAATCATAAATTACAGATATTTAATCGATGTATACTCATTTGGCAACGCAATGGTGTCGAAGACAGTGTATTTAGCCGAGAACAAAATTAATGAAGGTTGCAATCTATTTTGCAAATTGATATAACCACAAAACGATACTTAAAACTCTTACGCAAAATTCAATCAAAGAATGTCTCGTTGTGTAAAATGCTGGAAATTTTAAAGTTACATGGCATTTTAAGCGACAATTACAGCATGACTTTAAAATATAATAATACTTTCACCCCCTTATTCATAATAACTCAAACGGTCCTTTATACCTTGGCGCTGTCATCATTTTATAGAAAGTGATAAAACAGTGTAATAGCTAATATAGGTTTAAAAAACAGTTTGAGTTTTTATTATGAATAAGTGGGTAAGTTTGTACGAACCTGAGCTACGTTTAAGTTTTTGATGATACATTTTGTTTAGTCAGGGTTTGAAGGATCCCAGAAACAAAAACATTTTCATGTAAAATGTTGCCAAAACCTGAGATCGTCTGGCTTTCAGTGTCAAAAAGTTATGAGATCTCTTGTAGAAAATTTCTTACCCTATACGCCCTAACTTTAGTTCACAAACCTACTTCAATATCTTTACACTCTAAAATTTGTTAAGTCAGGGTGATAATATCATAATTAAATATAAGGTAAGCAGAAATGTTGTTGGACTTCTAAAGTTTTATTCTCCTCTACTTGGTTGAGTATTTGCAACAAAAGCGAAACATTCACATCAACGGGTCAGCTCCCTTCTCGTGCCCTTTATCACTTAGCAAATAGAACAGTTATCTTTTTGCATGTTCGATTCTTGCACGTTTTCAGTGCCCAGGAGTACTCCAGTCCAGTTACACTCATTACGCTAGACAGAGGTACCCAACCAATGGTTCGCGGGCCATTCGTCTGTCCACATCCTAAAGTGCTAAAATATTCCCAGCAAAAGGTTTTGAGTGTTATTAATAGTCTATCATCATAAAAGTGAACTCCTGAAACCTTAGTGGTGCTAGCGAGTACACATAAAAAGTGGTCGTTGGACACAAAAAGGTTGGCAACCCCTGCGATAGAAACAGGTAGCGTGGAGTTTTAGACAGACTATTATTGCCTGACTGGACTATCGTAATTATGCTCTACTTTAGAAGAATGCAGTCTAGTTAACTTTGGATAGGCACGTAATGTTAGAACCAAGAGACCTATAGATACTGAGATTAATATAGCCCAAATGGAACAAGACGACATGAAAGAATATAATAATACTATAACAAAAAAAAATATATGAATTAATGATACGATGATTGTCTTTACTGAACTTCAATGAAATTTATATCTTAATGAAGGATAACACTGAAGTCACTGAGTTAATAAATGAGTAAGTATGACTAAATACTATTCTATAATATAAATAATGTACGTTTTAATTCAAATAACTCAATTAAGTGAAGTACCTACTCATAAGCATAATACCAATAAGTGATTTGATTACTCTACTTTAATAAGGAATACAGAAAAAACAAGTGGTACAATTCAGAACTTACTTTTAAGTGATCTGGTTTTTATTTTCATACTACGCCAATAATGCCAAGTAGAGTCGTGGAACGAAAATGTTAATCAGTAACCAATGGCCGAGAACAGTTACGGGAAACTTTAAATGAATTCCCTTGAATATTCTTTGAGCCCTTCCCCTTCCCTTGAATATTTCTTTCGCATCTTAATTGGCGAGACACGAAACACTGACCAAATTAAATATGTAGATCTATACAACGAGTAGAATGATTCACTACTTTAGTCGTTCATAATTAAGAACGAACTTGTTAATAATGGGTTAGTAGAAGTCATGCAGATGTGAGTTATGAAGTGTTTGAGCTTTTATTACCAATAGAATGTCAAGATGACTAGACTTCAACATAAGTCAAGTAAAGAATCATCAAATTCAAAAACCTTCAAATTTCCATAAGATGCCGATGAAGTTTTGGACACATTTTTTGACACCAATCACATACATTGCTCTGATCCCAACGTAAGTTGACAATTCCTGAATCTAATACGAATAGCTAGTTCATCATCAGGCATTTTAGTAAGTGGTTTTAGCTCCGCAGTAGGGTCAGACTATATCTCACAATCTAGCTGTAATGTCTCTTCCCTGGACACGGTAAATGTATGACTAGATTACCGAAGAGGTCGCAACCCCGAAGTTTCGTATTTCATTAAATTATATTAGACCATTAAACGGTATCGAATGATTTATATGGATACAAGTTCTCAGTTTCACAGATATGAACGCGCGATATAGCAACCTGGGATATCAAATAGACATACGACTTTCAAATATGTCTCGAAGGCAATCGACATTACTTATACGCACTTCCTCTGACGATTATGAGATTTATATTCTTTCAATTAGATGGTTGTTCTACTTATCGTGTATTTAACACGTCTCACGACTTAAATGTAAACTGTAGGTGGGCCGAAAAAGACATATTAATCAGTTTCCTCTAATAAAACACAAGTTGCGCGATCATAAGTTAATGATCACTAAAACGTGGTGTTAATTAGTTTTGGAGTAATTAAAATGCGCATGACATTAGCGTAGTTACGCAAATTTTATCGTTTTGATCGAATTCGAAATGTTAAGTGCCATTACATAAAAACAAGTCGAATCCTTAAAGCTAGTGTTCCAAAAAGAGTTTTGACCGGACCGGTTTTGTACGTAACGTTTAAAACCAAAATGTAGCATTTTGAATATAATAAAAAAAAGGAAACTAATACTACCGCATAAAATCAAAATAAAATGTTTTGACAAATCCTAACTCAGAGATATCGTAAAAACGACTAAAGGAAACGGTTATATACAAGTACTTATTGTGACTATAGATAGAAATTAAGACACACACTCTTGAAATATACTTATTTCAAGAGTGTGTGTCTTAATTTCTATAGAGATGCTAGAGATGATTGACCTCCTCGATACAAAACTCAGATGAGAGAAAATATTACGCGACAAATAGAAATCACTTGCTACGTGAGAAACATAAATACTGCAGTCCGAATCTGTAATCCGAATTTCTTTAGTAAATAATAAATATATCTTTCAAGAGCTTATTTTTATACAAGTATGTACTCTTAGATATTCAATTAGTATCATCATTATAAGGTACAAGAGTCAAATAAATATTCAAAATAATTATATAGAACTTTGTATTACAAATGAAATCCAAGATTACTAAGCCCTCTATGATGATAATGGATTAGACAAAGGAACACCTTTAGCTAACATTCGCTAACCGATAACGCTAACATCCAATTTTACGGTATGTTCAATTCATACGTTTCCAATATAAGCAGAACTCTCACTGAACTTGAAACTATGTTGGGAACTGCCTGTTTATGAAAGTCCATCAAAATATGGAAACGTATAGACGCAAAAGCTGTGTGTAAAGCAAAATGGTTCAATGTGTGGTGCCGGTGGAATACCGTTACGTACATATTGAATGACCGTGATTACGTATCGAGATACATAAATTTGAATGACGTAAACACGCTGCTATCCGCAGACTGCAATAGATTGACGCATCGTGTGAACTGCTGAGCACATACGAGTATATGCATGTTTTACACTGCATTTTGTGTTTTTGTTTGCTCTTGATCAGACATGATGCGTATTGCGATGTTTCTGTGCCGGATAAGCAGCTCTGCTTCTGAACTGATTACGAATTCGTATAATCTATTCAGCAAATAAGTGTGGGACAGCATTACACGAGTGAATAAATAGAAATACTTTTAATTTTTCTTAAGTTGTATCGTAATGCCTAAAGATAAAGAAAGATCGTAATACGCCTCCAGGTAACTAACTATTATGATTATAAGGGTAGTTCATATTTAGGAAACCAACTATAGGTCGACCGCAAAACTGAGACGTTTCTGACGTCACTTTTGTCGCCTTTATTTTCATTTCCCTGCCAAATAATGTACTCCATAACATTGATATGAATTAAACGATATTTCTTTTACCCTAAAAAAGAACATTTAATTCATAATAAAAATATAGAGTACATTATTTGGGAGAAAAATACAACAAAAGTGACGTCAGAGACGTCTCAGTTTCGCGGTTTACCTATAGCTGTCTTGTCTTCTCAGATCTCAAAGATCATCCAATTGAAGAACCAACTTTCGACGAACATCTTCCGATTCTCCAATACCTCGCACAGTAGATGCTATTTAAAGGTCAAACCATTTGAACAGAGACATACAACAATTTAATGGGAAACTAACACGTAAGCCGGTGTTAGGTTTAGAAAGCAAGGTATAAATTGGCAGAAGACACGGACTGAAAGCGACAGAGGAACCAGTTCCGATTTCAATACGATACGAGCATGTTTGGGTAATAATAACGGGTGAGGAAGCGAGAATGCAATCGCACTTTCTCGCAAATATATGTGAATAGAATTGATATTTACTATAATCATGAGCATGTCAAGAAAACATGAGATATGACCAAACATTTGGACCCTGATATATGCCAGATAAATTTATTATTTAATCTTATATAATTTCTATTGTATATTTCTCCAAATTTAGGAAAGAGAGTGTGGTGTTTTCTCTCTTGCCTTTCACATCGCAGTGTAATCAGTCTGGTATCAAACGACACCCGGGAGTCGCATAACAATGGAATTTATATTGTGTCTCGTTTACACATACTTGACGAGTTAAGAAAAACCTTTCCTGATATACTATATCTTCAGCCTTCTGACAGTTTTTATGTTACTGCTACTCAAGTTTACTCAACACCAGGGGAACGCTTATATTGAACGAATTTCTAGCTTACCAATTAGCACGATAACTGTACAAGCGACAAGAATATTGTTTATTACTTTTGCTACTTAGGTACTCGGTTCAGTTTAGCACCTGTTTCAATACGCCCAAACAGGCATCTCTTCCATTTAATAGATCAGTTTTAATACCTAGTACAATAATGTTCACAAACTCAAGCCTAATGACCTCCAGGAAACATTCATTCCACTTCACAGTTATTTGCAACAACCTTACCATGTAAACCAATACAATTGGGTCAACCTGCATAATATTATCATAAAATCCGTATTCCGATACAGTGTCACTTCAACTTAATTTATCTCTATTATGATCATTTATGACATCAGCCAGATGTTTTGTGAGAGCTCGCATAAATATGTATAGGCGGTAATAATTTAGATGTGCACGCGGAATATTTAAATATGATAAAACACCTGAGATTATAACCTATAAGTTATGAAACACAGTAATAAAGCTAAAGATAATATTAATCAAGCAACAAAATAATAAGAAGACTAGTGTGGTATGTCAGAGTTATCGATAATCTCCCCTGGTCAATAGGCAATTTATTGTCCCACTGTGTCGTGGTATGCAATACGAGTCCAACCATTTTAAATCCTTCCGATGCTATCGATGTTTTACCATACCCTTAGAATAGAATTCGAAGAAATACACCTGTGGGGTAGCACGAAGAGTTTGTAAAAAAGTATTCATATTTTATGATTGGCGTTATTTTATAGGTGGTGTTGTCGTTTCAAAAGTCAAGGACTATTTGGTCTGTTGGATGATGGATTGTAACGGGATACCATGTACCTTGTTATTTTCGAGTTCCCGATATTTCGGCACTGCTGCAAGTGCCATGATCACGGCGTAACTACAATTCCGTAATAATAACCAATTCTAATGTTAGTGATTCTAATGTAGGTTGAAATTAATATATTTGGTCTGTTTCATAATAAAACTAATCTTAATGCAATTATATGAACGTTCAGTTTTCACGTTTAAACACTAACGAATAAAGACAGAGATTAACCATTAATCGGGTCATGAATACCGACATAGATAGTTTTGTTTCCTTAAATCGGGGAAAATTTCATGCAGCTAGTATTCTCATAAAAGTGATATGACATGATGCCATAGATAGGAATGACACACATTTTTGGATTGTGCAAATCTTTGAATTAAGCAACCGTATAATTAGTAACAAGGCGTATCGCAGCTAAGATAATAAGAATGAAAATCAGATGTGCCAACGAGACTTATTGCAAGCAGTTTAATAATAATACAGGTGTAATAACTTCATTATGAGACAACCACTTCATTATGAGGCGTTTTCGTACCACACCCACATATTAGTCAATGGTTTGTGTTTATAAAAACATGATCTAGATACGTGTAGATTAAAAATTCGGAAATGCTGTTACTTTTATTGAGTTTCGAGGTGCTTAATTCTGGAACTAATATATCTATTTAAAAACCACTAGATACCTAATTTTTTTCTGACTCACTTTGCTCGGAAGCAAAGCTGTTACGGATTGCTAGTATTAAATAAACGAAACTGTCATGTCAGATAGTTATCACATCCAGGAACGTAATAATTTTCAATAGCAATAAATAGCTGTTCACTTTATTTCGTGCCCGCTCATATCATTCTAATAAGATCGCTTTGTAGAGCTCTCACTTATCGTGATTATGACGTACTACGAACTACACAATATGTAGCGATAACGTTTATATACGTCGTTATATTTTATCGCAATCGTTAATAAGACTTTCATTTTCATGGGTTTCGACAGCGCAATAAGCGCCTACACTTTTCGAGCGTTGAAAAATAGTTCTACATTTGATTGAAAGATTGATCTCAGGTCGGCGTGTGTCGAGTAAATGGTTTGTTATTAACTGTTAATTGTTTTCCGTGTTTGCACTATGATTTATGTCGAATAGTCATTATAGAGCTTACCGCACGCATGATGCAGGCCAGCCGGTATCCTCCCTATCCTCAAAGTAATTACTGACAAGATGTAATCTAGACGTTGTCATAAATAAGTAATGGTATTGTCCGCTCGTTCTCATTAATTGTCGATAGCTTCATTAGCAGGTACGACTTATTTGCTTTGGCTGTTTGCGTAAGCTTTCTACTGACAGGAAGCGAGAATGTAGTCATAGGTGCTAATACTTTTGACCTCGATATCGATAGCGGTGCCGTATCTTTTTGGACAGCACTATTAGCACATTTGCGCGCGAAAGCGTCAAGGTGTGTAATTTTTTAATTTGTTTTTACACTACTAGTTTAGTTTGTTTCCGAAAACGGTATAATTGATGGATCAAAATTAGGTTTGCTTGCAGTCATAAAAGCTTTACATTACAATTATATTTTTTAATCAGTTTAGTTTTCCGTATATAAAAGTAGATAGACGGTGAGACAAGTAATAGGTATTAAAAGTATCACTCCGTGATCATGGGCGCTTGAAACAGTGCCGAAATATCGGAAGCTCATAAATAATAAGGTACATGTAGTAATCCCGTATCTAACTATTCTAATGTTAGTGACCAGGAAAGTTTAAAACAATATATAATTAAAAGTAGTTTTAAATTAATGTTGATGGTGATGATGATGGGTGTTCATTTGGTACAATAGTATTTTGATAACCATTACTGTAATAGCCGTATCTTGTGGCTGTGAGATCTTGTTCGAAACGCCAAATATCCAGTTCGATACGCTTTTTCGAATAATCAAAGCCGATGATCTCCATAATCATACCCTGCCACCTGTAAACCGCCTAGGGCTGTATAGAGAAACCGTTTATTAGTTTTTACTTCCACTGGCTAGTGCTGGCTTCTTGTTTCAACGGCTATTATCTTAATATTAAATGACAAGCAGGTTAAACAGATGCCTATATCATGGGAAAAGATAATTTATTATTGTGCCTCATCAATAGACAACGAAAATCAAAATAAGAACAATTGTTCATCAGTTTTTTTATGCATGGAGAAAAATAGAGCTAACAAATAACTAACAACCATTACATCCATTAATACTAAGCAAAGGCGTATGCACGCTGAATTTGTAACAATAGAACTACAAGAGAACATGTTCTACAAGTACACTGAGCTAAAGAAAATATATACAGATTGCAAAATTACTAAATACAAAACAGTAAGAAAAGTAAACTCCAAGTACGTACTTAGATAGGACATAGCTCTTATTTTACTCATTTAAAGATTTAGAAACTGTAGCCAAGCCTGTGTAAGATACTTCTACAATTAATAAATAAAAAATGTACTTATTAAGGTTGAAGAATATTCTTTTCCGATGCCGACTGTATAATAATTAGCAAACAAGCATACGTCGTTAGCTTCAAGGAATAAATTACACAATTACAAGGCGTATTTCCATCGTGCGAAAAAATTGTTAAACTAAGCAGATATTGAATAATTGACGTTAATAAGCGAGAGAAGTGGGAACTGATACACAGATTACAGATTCTGTGAAACGGTTACTAAACGGATTCTTTTAGAATGCAAAAAATAAATAGAATGGGCTAAATAAAGCAAAAATCAATTTTTACAGTACTATACGAAAAAAAAAAGTTAAACACACTGCGCCGATTGCCATTTCGGATGAACATGGCAGATGCAGAAATAAAGAGAATCATAAAAAATATATGTAGATAGAGCTGAATGAATTACCAATTAATATAACGATATTGATATGTCTAGAGATGGTGAACCACTTCTTTTAATGCAATTATCAATTAAGTCGAACCATGTGGAGCATATCGCTCTAACTTTGTCAAAAACAAAAAACTACGAAACGCAACAAAACAAGCGAATCGATGTCACAGTATCCACCTTGTTTAATCCAGATACACATTTTAAAACCACTCGTGAGAAAGTGTTAAAATAACGCGACCTCGTAGCATGCAATGGGTTAACAAGCGGTCCGAGGTTATATTTTATCTCAAATTTAAGAAAACAATGCAAATTGTTATTATAATCTTTCCATAGGAGGTACAAAGTTTCGCCATTCGGATAAAAATTGAGATGGACTTGATGATACAATTCGAATTAATAAGCAATTTGTTCTCGAATTCAAGTCGAAATGAAGCAATAAATAAACTGACATTGTTTCCAAATATGTTAATCAAGTAAAGTAAGCCATTATCGGATTAAATTCAAATAAATGGACCGCTTTAACTTAAATGGGACGAGTCTCTTTATTACATTTGAATTAACTGGTTTTGCTTGTAATAGATACGTGTGCTAATTTTTTGTCTAAGATTAAACTGTGACAGGAACCTATAAATTTTCAATCAATGCTAAAGAATTGTAATTCACAAAAAAAAACATATTTTTGTATCACAAGTTGATGAACAAAGAATTGACTTAAAATTTTCTCACCTGTTTAATAAAATAACCATAAAACAAACATATCATAAAACCAAATCCTTAAAAAGTAATTAAATGGGCAATGTAATGTGATATCAATCCATTCTACGAGTATTCTACTTTTAAGTCAATATTTCAAAACTGATGAATTAGACGAAAAGTGAGAACTCAAGTTACAAAACAAACATAATAATAAATTCAAACACGGTAAGGCAATAACATAGCCATTAAATATACCAAAACCATAAATACGAGGAATAGATGTCCGCCTTAAAAGTCAACAGAAGCTTAAGGAAATTTACATAATATAGAAAATGAAATATGTGCTGCGAAATCAGATATAGGAGTGACGACCGCAAGGCGTGATGTTAAATTTATTGAGCCCTACCGCGAAGATGATGCTTGTATACATAATTAAGAATTGTTATGCATTTATAGGAATATAAACTTTAATTACTTTATTGCAAGAAAAACTAAACATATCGCATGGAAGTTGTTTCATTCTTTTGTTTTTCCTTTTGTTCTTGTTTTTTGTTCTTGTTTTTTGTTTTGTTTTTTGTTTATAGGTTGTAAAAGGAATGCATCAAGTGTGTCACCTGCCCTCTCTCTCTTTCTTACTAGTGCATGTTGTTAGCCTTGAGAGCTAAGGTATAGCCTTCATGTAATTAAACTCTCATTCTCTCAAGACCGGAATACGACAATATACGAGTACGTCACACTGCTTTAGGTTATGCATTATTCAATTAGTTGCTTGCATGAAAAAAAGTGTATATCTTTTATTTAATAAAGAGATGACAAAAAAGTTACACAAGACGAGACAAGAATTTCATCAATCGTTTAATATTTCGCCAAGCAATCAATTCACATTCTTGAAACCAGCGTTATGCACATATGCAAATGATGGAATCAGATTCCAGGAATACTAACAAAGACAAGAAATACTTTCAAAGAAATACCATGTCATGTCACTGGTGTTGAGCAAGCGTTTCATTAGCACGTAACATGCTACATCAAACATTCTTGGAATATATTGACACATTTCTTATAAGAATTCCAACAAATACACAAATTATGTCCAGATAATGTAGAAAAAAAACATTCATCTGGAAGGTAAACATAGAAATAGTTCTTAAAATTTTCATTTGCCACAAACACATAAATCAAATATACACGTCATATCAATCAAACTATCCAACTAACTGCAATAAATCTCAAACACTTATTGGTAAGTCCATAAACGTCATGTATGGACCACACTTTTAAGTTAATGGTAATGTTCATTTATTCTATTACCACGTTACAATACGAATAACATAAAATACACTGGAAATTACTTGATGTTAATGAAATAGAAGTTGTGGAGCCATAACAGGTATTCATGGTTTATTATTATTTTGCTTTCATTTGATCAAATATCACAGACTGAAAAATGATTTGTCTTCTGCCAAAATTAAGATAAACAACATATTAAAGTGAATAATTACATGTAAACGTAATAAAAATACAAAGTTATATTCATGTAAATGCAGAAATATGCATTTTGCGTAACGAAGGTAGAGGAAAGTCCGAATGAGATGTAAAGGTTATGTGTGAAAGTGGAATGGTTGGAAGCATTCTTGAACTTGAGACCGAGGACGACCTTTCATTTGAAGTCGCGCCGCTTGACTTCTGAGAAGGGAAAATTAATAAACACCAGAGTTTTATATCGTTTAAAATGGAACCTAGGTTAGTTACTGATCACTGGCAGGCAAGAGAATGTACTGACAACAATACAATACATTGAACCATTATAGAACAGGATGCCATTTCACAATACCTTGCATGACAAATGAATGCCAAATATAAATTGACCAATTAAAGTGACTTAGACGAAATCACTCAATAGCTGACAGCCAAAGTTTTTAAAGTATTGTCCTTGACGCTTACAGTGGGAATATAGCCACAAAAGAACAATAAACCGAATATACTACCACAAAAAATACGGTAAGTCACGAAATCTTGTAATTATATCTTAAAAAACATTCCATCGCCCCGCAAAGGCATTCTTCTCGGCTTGACAAAGTGGTGGCTGTACTTAGTTGAATGTTGGACATAAATCTGTATCATAATAATGGAGGAGTGAGACTAGTTGACGCTGTATTTGGTATACAAGAATTGGAATGCGGCTCAGGCGGTTGCTGTGACGAAACGCAAAGGCCGCAGCCCGCTGGGTTTATGATCAACATTGTAATAAAACTGATCAAACATGATATTTGTCTATTTAATTCTATTTGCATAATGCTGGACGGTGCTGGCAACGAGCTCTAAAGCGTACAGATAACGACTGGAACGAACTGTTGGCACGAGAACCGAAGCTAAAAGATTATGTGTAGGATACCATTGCAATATTGACAACGCGAACGCAGCCTGTGAAACTGGAGTTGATATTGCGTTCAATGAGACTGCATTAAAATACTGACCTCTTGTACAATACTTAGTAGCTTTCTATTGAAAGTAGATACGTGTCTGGTTCGAACAAGAATTGTGAATTTTGTATTCAAGACCTATTCCAAGACGTGGACTATTTGTGCAAGTCGCGTGTCAAGTTTTTGCCCATCCCTTTTTAAAAACAGTCGCAAATCAAGCCATACCATCAATAAATATGGGCCTAGCACAGGTCCCTGCAGCACACCTATATGTAAATGCAAACTAAACATATTTTAATCCCGATGGCCCGCTCACCACCCGTTGCGCAGCCCACCTACGGCAGGCAGGTGCAGGCGTTTCCTTTCACATAACCGTAGCAGTTTTTTTTTCAACTTTTAGCCCATGGATGAATATAGATGTCTAAAGTATATTATGTATGAGTTAATGTTGATGCTCTTTTGGCCAGAAATCAGGCCATGGAAGCGGGGGTAAGATTGGACGATGGCAGCGCTATGTTTTTCTGCTATTTGCAGAAAATGATAAACACACCTCTAAAATAGCATACCTAATTTTTATAACCAAATTAAAAAAATACGCATTATAGCTAAAAACTGGACTTTAACTCAAGCTATCAATATAAAACACTCTGTAAAAACATCTAAAATGAAACCTGTTAATTCACAGTATGAAATTAACCTTTGACTATGTGAATGCAGGGCCCATCAATGGAAATTTCGATATCCATAAACCGATTTACTACACTAATGATCACATCATCATCATAATAAAAGTGGAGATTGCGTAAACTTGGTCGAGAACTTCAAACTTAGTTGAAATAAATTAATAACTAATGAGGCACCGCTTTACATTTATTTACAGCCGATATAAATAACTTAATGATGCGAAAATTTCTCAAAATACGATCAGTGTCTTCTTAGGTAATACATTATTTCAGCCAGAGGTTCTAAACCTTATTTCGTTGCTGCCTAGTTAGTTTTTTTAAGAACCCTTAGCTTTTAATTCCGACCCGATTTCCTTTCTGAACCTTTCAATCTTCTCTTTGATCATCAGCATCTACAATTGACCAGAAGTGTAACTTGTTGGTTCACGTATTTTAATTACGAAATCGCATTGCAATAACTTATTCAGCCAATTGATAGCTGTAGGCGTCAGTGAGTTACATCGATTTCGTTATTCGACCGATGGACGGATCGGGTTTCGATTGGGGTTTAAGTCGAAATTAATTCACCAGATTAAGGACATTAATTTAAGATGGACGCTACAAATGAGTGGTTAACTGCTCGTTAATATTAATTGGTCGGCAATCCTGTATGTCAATGACTGATGGGGTGAGGACCACCCTAGAACTTGTTTGACGTCAACTGCATCGGAAGTAATACCACACAAAAAGATAATAATCTACTGAATATTTGGCCCCATTAAAAACGCAAGGGACCATCTCTTGCGTTTTTATCAGTGTCACTTTTTACTAACGAGGTGTGGCAACCAGCCAGGTCACACATCGAAAGTGGCGTTTAAAACTTTCTTTAAATTATAGTTTAATAAATCTAGGCCTTTAGCCGATAGAAAAACATAGTAGAAGTCTTTTAACCAGAGAGTTTGAATGAACATTTACTGGCAACTGAAAAAACCTTGGCTAAAACATTAAATACATCCAAGTGTCTGTTGCAAGAAAGTGTTAAAAAGCCACGATAATCAATTCATTTGCCCAAGGACTGGGTAATAAAATAAGAGTTTTATAGTCCAAGATTTATCTTAAGCTGGACTCTGTTTTGCGCGAAAACAATTGATCCGTATTGCAAATTGTTTGAATATCTCGTTGAGTAATGTCTAATGAAATACAATTGCTAATAAGTGTTCGATAAGCTCTAAGTAGAGAAACATAGGCAATGCTTGGACGTGAAATATGGTTATGGTATTCCGTTAATTTGGATTTCAGGCATTTGAATTGATATCTGAATATCATGCAATGTCGTTCAACGACCATTACAAGCTGTTTTGGACGTTTAATTCAATATTAAGTAAGACTTTGGCCCCGTGGTACCGGGTTCGTTTTCCGGTCGTGTCATATTTAGAATTTTCTACATTTTTACGGGTTTGAGTGTAATGGTACTACCGTTGTTGCGGATTTCTATAGGCTATAGGCATAAGCTACTTACTTTGGGACCAGAGCAATGTATGTGCTTGGTGTCCAACATATTTATTTATTTTGCTGCAGTTGTAGCGACCAAAATAATTCTTTTACATCCGGAAGAAGGTTGGAATAGATAAATCAAAACTAATAACCCCAACGGTGTAATTAAAAAATTAAATACAACACGCAGCGCATCAATTATTTCTCAATTAATGATTTGTGTTCGGGATGTATCTTTATATGTGATCTCTGACACCCACGATAATTCAAACAACTTGAAACAGAATTACAAATAAAAATGTTTAATGTTATTCTAATATGTTTTGTAAGCGTTCCGTTTAATCAAACCAAAGAGCTTTCAATGTCTTAATACTTAATTTAACTTACTTAACAAGTAAAACAAGAGGGGGACATATAAAACTTGTCTCATTTAGTATCTAGTAGCGTCGTGCACGAAAGTGTTATCAAAAACTTATTTGTCTTTAACTACTTTTCCATTTGACTGTACTGGTGGAAAATTTGTAAGCACACGCAGTCGTTAACGGTATTGTTAAGAGTGATTGAACAATAGTCATTAAATTGAGAACGTTGTTTATCACCAAGTAAAAGTGGTCTGAGGTTGCTTTTGATTTCCATTGCATATCTACCAAAAATATGCAGATAACCTTATTAGGTATGCAAACAAAAAAAGGAACGGATTTTTATATGTATTCATTTGATACACCTGTTGTTAAAACAATAAGAGTATAAATTCGCCGCTAGGGGCGCTTGTGTAGCGTGAGCGTGATGTTAAATCTTTAAATACGTGTTTTTTGAATACTTACTCCCCTTTTCCTAACAAAGCTGGACTGTGGCATGCCCCATGTATCAAATTGTAATATTAAGATTTAACGTCAAACTTGTTTTTTTATCTTTCCATCATGACAATTACACACCATAAAAGCTATAATTCTGGACCTCACACGACAGTGGCGCCAACTAGTGAGCGCGAAAACGTTAGCCTTCATTATGCCAGCTCTAAGAAAAACAAAACTATTGAAATATTTTTTCTAAGAAAATTAAGGGCGTGGTTGCAACAAACACAACTAAGGATGAAGCGACATGTGACTAAGTGTGCTACTACCCTAATTATCAAGTGAAACTGGTTCTTTTCCTGATATTAACGTTATTAACATAAATCAGCGCTGTAATGTAACAGCTATTAAACGCTAAGTGCGCGTGGCGAATCACAAAACGATGTGTCGAGCAAAACCGCTTATTAAAAAGTTGCGTAAAATGTGTGCGCATACGCTCTTAAGTGTGATTCCGTACTAAAAGATTATAAGCAGTATTTAGTATTACATATTTGTGACATCAACGTTATCTATCTTTTGCATACAGCTACTGACTGAAAATCAACTAACACTATCAAAAACTATTATTTTAAGGGCTGGAGAGTCTACCATCTTTAATATTCTTAACTTTTATAACATTTTCCTTTCATTGCAGAACCCTAAATAAATATATTATTTAGCAGTACTTACCCAGCAGTTACGATTCCGATGTGTTCGCATTACTCAAATTATCTGTTCCAGTTGTCCATCTGTAACAAAAAATAAGTTGTTACAAACAGGTTACTAGGCAAGCCTATAAATAATCTAAATTAACACTAACAAGCTACTTGTAGACACACGTATTGGTGTTTTTGCGAAAGTGAAATTGCTTCTAAATATATTGAGATCATAACGAAGAGAATAGTAAATGGTGTTTGTTTATAGAAACAAAGAAAATTACAGTATCTATTAGATAAATAATTACTACGTGTTGCGATTTCGACTTGCAAAGCATTTCAATTTTTTTTAGATCCCATGTATGTAACTACACAATACATCCAAGAAAAGGGAGTAGAATCTCCAATCATTATTGTTACAAAGGAATGTTAGCAACATGGCAACCAAAGTACAAGCTATTATCACAGTAGGTGTGAACCACAGTTATGAATGAAGTAGAATGACTCCAAAAAGCTGTGAAGTCTTCATCACGCAACCATTTGTTCCGTCACGTAGTTCTACCTTGGGCAGAAAAAATCTGCATGCACTTTTTGTACCGGTGTCGACGTACTCAAGATCGGATCTCTTCCTCGATTGTCGCAAAAAGGCATCGCCTTTCCGATCCTGACTGAGGTCAGCTCCCAACATTGTCTAACCACAATGCCGATTGTTAGAAAGAAACGCAACACAATGGAATGGTCGACAATTAGCTTTGCCAATTAAATATTTGTTCGAGCCGTATTGTTTTGGAACGCAAAACAAATAAAACAGATGCACTAACAAACAAGCAATTGATGAAGCCGTATACGGAGTCAAATTGCACTGCAATCACAGTTGGATAATTAGGGAGGGAATTTACTGTTTACCCTTTTAGGTAATGTCACTTACGAGTGTATTCACGTGGTGATGTAGACGGAGTTGGATGTGGGCGTCAGTTTAAGATTTTCAATTTAACGGTCTCTTTTGTTCAATGCATTGGGATTCTTTGGATCGTCATGTGGAAATTGTTGCCCAACTTTAGCAAACTCGCGATTATTGTGACATCATGATTCAGGTGTATCTATTTCTTGACGAAAAAGGTAAGACTTTGTAATAAACAGAAAGTAAAATAAACTACAAAAATAGTGAATGATGGCAGTTTGGACTGTATGACAACCGTAAAGTTTGCAGCGTTACACGTCTTCCCTCATAACGAAAGGCACAAATCTGATACAAGACTTGCATACAAATTGGGGAAAGTAACCCAGCTTGTTGACCATTAAAAAGCAATTTCAACACATTCGGGTGCAAATTGAATCCTTATGCAACAGAATAAAGTAAAGTAAAATAGCACCCCTTGCATAAGTGATGTCAACTGACCGGTGCGTAGGCGCACAGTGGGTGTGGGAACCGGTCCGGAACGAGACACGTGACTCACTGATCAGATTCTGAATTGGATCGCTTCATTTACCTTTTTTCTGGCTACACAAATTGGCATATACATCAAATGGTAGGAGACAAAACAGAAAATAATGCTGGACAAAAGAGCAACACATTTCTGTTTCGAGAAAAAGATACGGTTGAAATGAATGAATATCTAGCAATTGATGCGGAATACAAGAGAATACAATATTAATTAAACTATAAGTCAATAATATTAATAACAAAAAAGCCTGTTTTGTTCAAAGATTCAAAACAAATTCTGAGAATCATAGACAACAATCGATTCAATCTTTCGACATCAATGTAACTGTATAAGAAATCGATTCAACTATCTATGCGGACAATCAAGTCATGTAGGGGACGAATCGTAAGAACAAAAAACATAATAAAGCACTTCTCATTATTTGCACAATGGTACTATAGTTATCACCTTTTTGTGTCTCTATTTCTAAGACGTCAAAGATCAGAATTGTATGAAGATTGTGGTTCTATGTTGGGCTTTGCCACAGGCGTGGGCGATGGGAGTAGCTTGCCCCAAATCGGTCAACACGAACAGGTTGAATAAACAAACTACATTGAATATAATTACATAACGAATCCAGTGAAATCAAGCAAGTCGACTTCAGTGCATTGTCCATTATGGAACTTTGGATTAATCGATACAACCTTTGGTCACGATGAATAATCGACTGGCAATATCAGAATTGACATTTATGAATTTCGTAACACTGATAATGATAGTATTTGTAACGAAGTAAACACAGGTATAACAACGCAGAACTAAGAGTATGTAGAGTCAACTAGATTGGAGCAAAGGTACAAAGCAAGCACTCCCTAACTAGCTGCGAAAGCGATGAATGAAGCTATTATAGATCAAATTATTTCATTATGCTTACTTGACATCAAGTGACACTCACTCACGTATTTCGTCTTCGCTTCACGCATTGTACGAACCACCACAGTTCATTGTACTCATGCAATAGCCATTGACTGTATTGTTTTTGCCAGTATTTAGCAGAAGTTGCAAAATATGACCTATTTTAAACGCACGCCTAAACGCAGAGTCGTGCTTCTGACGAGAATCACGGTACTAAATTTTAAAGTGGCACGTGATCGTAAAAATTGGACATTTATTGGTTCAAAATGATGATACATTTCTACAACCTGTTCTGTTCCCCTATCTTAAAAATCGTTAGTTACACATTTAGATACCGTTAAACTGCGATATACGATGAACCAATTTTTGCAGACATTTTTATGGCAGCTATAATAGACGTTGTTGGATAGATTATGTGATATAAATCAGGTTACTTACTTACCGTTACATTTGTAATTTACTATCATTTTATCCTTCTTTTAGCATAAACCTATTTTGTTGTAATATTTTATACTGCTACAAGAATACATAGCTAATAAATAGTCACCAATGTGCAATAACGTCCCAGAATGGTGGAAGCAAGACATCAACATAACGATTACTACTCGAACACGATTCTATTAAAATTGACAATAGTAAAGTTTTTATTACACATTTAAAATTGATGCCAAGACAAATTCTGCTAGAACAGTAGTCTAGCTTTTCCAATTATTTCTTTCTTTTTCCAGTTCAACCAAAGAATCAGAGAATTAACTCAAATTGTTGAAAAAGGAAAATAATATGTGTAAGATCATCATCATCTTCTAGTAACAAACAAGCCAAATAATAAAATTAAATCAACCAAATAATTAAATAAAATATCAAAGACAATATGTAAGAGTCACATCGGTAAAGCAAATCTTTAGGAGTAGAAAAGACATTGTAGCCGCATTCAGAATTGCAGTGCAGGTGATTTGAAGAACTTTACAACACTGGCCGGTCCCTTAAAGTCTATGAAGAAATTCATGTAAATCAAGAAACTTTATAGTGTCACTGCTACAAACAATAGCTAAGACCGAGGATTGGAAAACAATTTCTCAGGTACATTCGGTTTGAAACTGCTCGTAAAAATGCAGTAAAGTTGAAATATTTCTGCTCACTGTAGAAATAGGAGACTGCACTAAAATGATGTATTTGAAAACACTATACCTTTTTCAATTGTAATAAAAACAGATAGTGTACTTGGGTTGGTTACTTAAGTTAGTTGTGTCTTTCAGGAAACGTTATTGCATAATCGACACAGGTCTGGTTTGTTTCAATAATTCATCAAGTATTACCCTCTAGTTTGTGTGCACATTTTTCTAAACTGCTGCCAGACACATTGTCGGCTCGATCGAAGGCGTGACCAATCGTTAGGCCCTACTTGTCTCACGTTGCGCGTGCGAAAGCGATGAATGAAGCTATTATAGATCAAATTATTTCATTATGCTTACTTGACATCAAGTGACACTCACTCACGTATTTCGTCTTCGCTTCACGCATTGTACGAACCACCACAGTTCATTGTACTCATGCAATAGCCATTGACTGTATTGTTTTTGCCAGTATTTAGCAGAAGTTGCAAAATATGACCTATTTTAAACGCACGCCTAAACGCAGAGTCGTGCTTCTGACGAGAATCACGGTACTAAATTTTAAAGTGGCACGTGATCGTAAAAATTGGACATTTATTGGTTCAAAATGATGATACATTTCTACAACCTGTTCTGTTCCCCTATCTTAAAAATCGTTAGTTACACATTTAGATACCGTTAAACTGCGATATACGATGAACCAATTTTTGCAGACATTTTTATGGCAGCTATAATAGACGTTGTTGGATAGATTATGTGATATAAATCAGGTTACTTACTTACCGTTACATTTGTAATTTACTATCATTTTATCCTTCTTTTAGCATAAACCTATTTTGTTGTAATATTTTATACTGCTACAAGAATACATAGCTAATAAATAGTCACCAATGTGCAATAACGTCCCAGAATGGTGGAAGCAAGACATCAACATAACGATTACTACTCGAACACGATTCTATTAAAATTGACAATAGTAAAGTTTTTATTACACATTTAAAATTGATGCCAAGACAAATTCTGCTAGAACAGTAGTCTAGCTTTTCCAATTATTTCTTTCTTTTTCCAGTTCAACCAAAGAATCAGAGAATTAACTCAAATTGTTGAAAAAGGAAAATAATATGTGTAAGATCATCATCATCTTCTAGTAACAAACAAGCCAAATAATAAAATTAAATCAACCAAATAATTAAATAAAATATCAAAGACAATATGTAAGAGTCACATCGGTAAAGCAAATCTTTAGGAGTAGAAAAGACATTGTAGCCGCATTCAGAATTGCAGTGCAGGTGATTTGAAGAACTTTACAACACTGGCCGGTCCCTTAAAGTCTATGAAGAAATTCATGTAAATCAAGAAACTTTATAGTGTCACTGCTACAAACAATAGCTAAGACCGAGGATTGGAAAACAATTTCTCAGGTACATTCGGTTTGAAACTGCTCGTAAAAATGCAGTAAAGTTGAAATATTTCTGCTCACTGTAGAAATAGGAGACTGCACTAAAATGATGTATTTGAAAACACTATACCTTTTTCAATTGTAATAAAAACAGATAGTGTACTTGGGTTGGTTACTTAAGTTAGTTGTGTCTTTCAGGAAACGTTATTGCATAATCGACACAGGTCTGCCTGTCGATTCATGATGTACAACTCGACTCTGATCCATATATGCGGCATATATGGGCGTTCGCTTGAGTAGAAAAATTGGTATTCACAAACTCACATCGATTCTAGCGCTGTTCGCACCAAACGGCGTGAGTTGAAACTAATCCTGGGCGAATTATTTGACACGTTCCTATGGATTTTGACGTGTTTGGCAGCTGTCAAATCACAGCCTTCCAAAGCTGCAGACTCGATTCAGTCGATGTCACAGTAAAGTAAGGTCAAGTAGTATTTAGAAAAAAAAATGATGAAATTAACCACTTTTAGCACTCTTTTATCGGATCCTTGAAGGTAATAAAAATGACAAACCGTTGAAATTAGGGTTTTTTTCTTGGAAAATATCGCAAAATTTATATGACTTATTAAGATTACGTTGCAAACGTGAAATTCGGTATTTAGGCCTTTAGGTAAATAAGAAAAGCCTATCTACTTGCTACCGGAACTAATTCCAACAGCAACGGACACAAAAAGTTATGTCTTTATAGCCAATATCAACGCGACATACACGACAGCGCTCAAAAACATAAAACATTGCACTGTGTCTACTGACTATAAACTGCACTGTGAATACATACATCACCGTATTCACAACATCACTGTGAGATCCGTCTGTGAAAGAGTTCTGTCAAAATTATCAAGACGTCAATACCTATTTGCAGAAAAAAATAGATTTTTGCATTAAAACGAATAATATTTCGTGCAAATCTGGCCATCACTAACCTAAAAATAATGCCATACAAGAATCCGATTGAGCTTGTGGTAGGTACTCTGCGTCGCACAGTGGATCGACGCCATACTAGCAAAGGGACATAGGCAACTTAAATATACAAGTGTCAGTTTTTGAAAAACAAATCATACCATCGTATACGCCTACTTATAGGCTGTAAAAAAGATAAGTAGCATTTTCTTATTAGAAACTTATTTTGAGAGCTATGGCACCAAACGTGATTTATTTGTATGGGAAATGGCATAAAAAATAGTGTAGCTTCCGATTTTCTTCGTGTTTCGATTTGATTTTTTTATATGTTATTAAGGCATACATTTGCTACATTTTCTCCAAACAAACATGGTGCGCCACACGCACCCCTTAAGAGGTAGGGGTCCACTTACTTGACAGCAAAAATAACTTTGCTTTTCATAGTATTTGTATGAAAGACAAAGTTATATTTGCGGTTGTTCAAATTGTGTTAATTGACAAAAATACCGGTTCTATAAGCGTTGACTGATGTTTTCCTTCTTGTGAACAAATTGATTAATAGTTATTATTTCGACTTCAATGGTGACACTGATAAAATGGTCAGACCATAGAGGTAAATCATCGGTGCACTGATAAAAGATTCCCAGGTTCTTTTTTACTGTACCTATCTCTGGAAACGATTGTGTTAGTTAACAGTGTGTCATATCATCATCATCATCATCATCATGAAAACCTTCCTGGTCTTATGCAAAGACAAGACAGTGTAATAAATGTGTTCTACAAACTAATCTTCCTGTTAATAAATGTGGCTCCCATACATGGAACTAAAACAAAATATATATTTTTTGCTTAAACCTAAGCGTGTCCTAGACATTAGTCTGTCGATCATCATCATCATCATTATCAGCCGAAGGACATCCACTGCGGTCGAGTCGGTCTGCATCCAGTTCGATCCTGCGATCTTTACAAGGTCGTCTGTCCATCTTGTCGGCGGACGTCCTACGCTGCGCCTTTATTCGAAGGGTCTCCAATCTAGGACTTTTCTGCACCAACGGCCATCAGTTCTACGCGCTATGTGCCCTGCCCACTGCCACTTGAGCTTACTGATTCGCAGGGCTATGTATATCTCCTCGTTTCTGCATAGCCCTCTTCATCGCTCGTTGTGTGATTTTGAGCTTCTTTATGATGCCCATAGTTAGAGACCACGTTTCGGATACGTATGTCATCACTGGTAACACACACTGGTTGAAGACTTTCGTCTTCAGACACTGAGGTAATTGAGACGAGAAGATGCTCTTGCGCATTTTCCCGAACGCTGTCCAGCCGAGTTGGATTCGTCGATTGACCTCTTTCTCAAAGTCTGTGGATAGGTCTTTTAAAATGACAGGTGAGAGGAGAGGTTCCTTAAACTGTTTTTTCTAAAAGTCAAACATTTGTAAGATAGACGCTTCCAAAGTGTTATAAAATGCGCGTCCACCCTTTAACTTTTGAACTCAGCAAGTGAAAATTTTGAACAAAATACATAACGTATATCTTTACAAATACCTTAGACGAAAATTGGTGTCAGGTGTCAGGTATCAAACGAATGCCGAGAGTCGCATAACAATGGAATTTTTATTGTGTCTCGTTTACACATACTTGACGAGTTAAACGAGATAGAACTGTTAGTTTGTTTATGACCAATAACACAATGTCAACAACCGCAAAATATATGAACTTTGTCCTTCATACAAATACTATGAAAACAAAGTTATTATTGCTGTCAAGCAAGCCCTAAAAGTTGGTACGGAACCCGCAGTGAGCGAGTCCGACTCGCAGGTGGCCGGTTTTTTCTGTACTAAATCTATAGTTTTGTGGTTAACAACACAATTGTTTCCAAATATTGGGTGCACTAAGACCGTTGTAAAACGCTTTCTGGTAGTCTTTTATCAGTGCACTCAACTTTAACTG
The DNA here is from genome assembly GCA_963584085.1 of Pyrausta aurata. Classification (NCBI taxonomy): domain Eukaryota; kingdom Metazoa; phylum Arthropoda; class Insecta; order Lepidoptera; family Crambidae; genus Pyrausta; species Pyrausta aurata. The sequence continues at coordinate 9,780,795 of OY757258.1, read as the reverse complement.
TATCGGTGGCGCAGCGGTGAGAGGGTCGCATTTTAAAGCGACAGCTACGCCGGAGGTCCCAGGTTCAATTCCCGGGTCGGGCCAAAAATATGTACCGGAGTTTTTCTGTTCAGAAATTCTCAGGGTAACCCGGAGTTTGGAAGTTGGCGGTGTTTCACCCCCGTGTCTCGGAAAGCACGTAAAGCCGTTGTTCCTGCGCCTGATCTCTCTCCGGTCGTGTCAGATTTCTGTCCCATCGGGCTATGAGAGTGAAAGGAATAGAGAGTGCACCTGTGTTTGCGCACACACTTGTGCACTATAATATGTCCCGCGCAGTCGGTTAGTCGTTGTGACTGGCCACCGTAGTCGAAATCGGCTAGGGGGACTATTATCAGTGCACCGATGATTTATGGCCTGACCATTTATCAGTAAGTCACCATTGAAATGAGATTTGGAGATAAAATATGTCGAAATAATAACTTATGAATCAATTGGTCGATAAGAAGGAAAACATCAGTCAACGCTTGTACCTCTTAACCGGTATTTTTGTCAATTAACACAATTTGAACTACCGCAAATATAACTTTGTCTTTCATACAAATACTATGAAAAACAAAGTTATTTTTGCTGTCAAGTAAGTGGACCCCTACCTCTTAAGGGGTGCGTGTGGCGCACCATGTTTGTTTGGAGAAAATGTAGCAAATGTATGCCTTAATAACATATAAAAAAATCAAATCGAAACACGAAGAAAATCGGAAGCTACACTATTTTTTATGCCATTTCCCATACAAATAAATCACGTTTGGTGCCATAGCTCTCAAAATAAGTTTCTAATAAGAAAATGCTACTTATCTTTTTTACAGCCTATAAGTAGGCGTATACGATGGAATGATTTGTTTTTCAAAATTTGACACTTGTATATTTAAGTTGCCTATGTCCCTATGCTAGTATGGCGTCGATCCACTGTGCGTCGTCGAGACTCCTGCAGCCGCCACAGTAATACGAGCCGGATCTCGGAGAATAATTTTGCGAAATACAAGTTTTCTCCAAAAATACTGCCTGAGCGAGCATCAAGTTTACACGGAGCAGTAATTAACAACTTTTTTTAACGGATAATCCTCGTGGTGTGGATTCCAAAAGAGAATGAAGATATGTTAATCCAACTATATAAAAGTATATAATATTTTTGTGTATTGTTTTAAGGATGCTCAACTAACCATATTGAGAACATCATAGTATCTAGACAAACCTGCAATAGGCTTTAAGATACTATTATTTAAGGCAATATTTGTATATTTTTGGAATAATAATAATAATAATAATAATAATAATAATAAATAATAACTTTTATAGTAAGGGCCTACTCTAACCAAAGGTACTGAATAGAAGGGCTAGAGCCTATACAATACTTTGGATAAGAAGTAAGCACGTGATACGTGTAATCAATTACTTTGTAAAATTCGTCGGTATATGAAATAACCTATATGTATCGTTTGCTGTTGTTTCAGATTCTATGTAGGTACAATACATTGGAATTAGAGGGAGTATAATACAAAATACAGCCCAGTGTTAAATATCGTTTCGTTTGTCTTCAATATGCAGATGCCACGTCCTTACTTCCAAGATGAAAACTTTATTATTTGTGCCAACGTAAAGAGCGAAAGAGCTAGAGGAAGTACCCCACTAAAATTATTAGACTAACTGTCGGACTAAATAGAGCACTTCCTATAGGTTTGATGAAGTAATCTATATTGCTACTAACCCCAAGAAATAGAGACCAAACAAACCGCTAAGGGCAGTTGATGCATGTTGACCATGAGCTTCGTGATGCAGGATAAAATAAGTGTGAAATATTTATTGTTATAAATAACATAATAAATAATAGCCATTTATCCAAATATTTTTTTTAATTTATACAGGTACTTAGATGTAGGAACTGCATTAACTACAGCACGTGCCAAATGCTGTTTTTCTTTTCCACAAGTTTCATCTGGTTTATGCAAGTTCCTTTTGTTCCATTTGTTTTCAATTTGAGATCATTAGTATTCGAGCTACTGAAGGACTCATACAATGTAATTTATTCATGCTAATTTAAATGAATATGGAGTACCAAATGATGAGCAAATAAAGTATCACTCTGATTTGAGCGTAGTAAGTAGTACACGCAAGGACGCGTAGCCCGCCCCCGCACCACGCGCTTAGCCCTCTCAAATTTCCGAAACAGTACTAAAGACATGATTTTAAACATTGTTTATTAAAGACATGATTGAAATATTTTTTTTACTATTTGTAGGCTAAACTGAGCAGGCTTGACCTGGAAGTCTTGCTGGATTGAAAAGATAGATAGATAGATAGATAATTTATTTATTAAAAGTAACAATGACTCATAGATTGTTAGTAGATCTTATAAACTATGTTAGTTAAAAATAATTAAATTAAATCAAATAAATTACAATTCAAATTCAAAATACAATTTAAAGTGGCCATTTCTGCACCACTCCCCCCGAAATGGTACGTGAACGGCCAACATATAGGCAGTCCAGTCTGCTAGCAATCATTTTCTGGATGCCGTTACCACTCGCCTGCACCCTGCGTACCAGGGACGCGCATCGCTTGCGCATTGTTGCTCATATTGGTCGTAGCGTGATGTTATATAGCCTATAGCCTTCCTCGATAACTGGACTATCCAACACAAAAAGAATTATTCAATTCAAACCAGTAGATTCGGAGATTAGCGCGTTCAAACAAACAAACAAACAAACTCTTCAGCTTTATAATATTAGAAAAGACACTGATCATGTAATTTTTTGATGAGAGATTTTTAGTTTTCTTTGGTACAGATCAAAACCTCATTTTTCATACCTTTTTTTTATTTTCTCTATGGTTAAATACACCTGTCATTTGTTCTCGCTCACCATCTCGACTCACCTCGCCCTCGCCTTGTGATGTCACGGTTATGCATGCAAAAACTAACTTTACGGATTTACGTTTAAAACACTTTTTACTGTAACGCATTATTGCGATTCAGAACATCGACTGAGTCGAGTTGAAATACATACGTGACATTGTCAAATTAATTTTTACGTCAAAAGCTATTTTCAAGCATATTTAATTTTCGGCTGTAAATTCATCATATTATTTCTTCAACTCTAGCCAGCACAAACCAAAAAATAATATCCTTGAAGTTGCCAATCGAGTAAATCATGCTCCGTCGTCAAGACGCTAAGGGAGTACTTGCTGATTTTCTAGAGCATATTGTGCTAGGTACTATGTCCGTTGAACTCTTCGAAATGATTTCATACATTTTGTGAATTTTTAAGGTGAAATACATATTGAGAGAGTGACAACTTGATTTGTGATAAATATAAATATGCGCCAGACAACACACCAATTGTCTGGTTTCGTGGTAAGGAATATTATCTTCCTTGTGTTACGAAGTACCAGACAACGATTATGACGGAGCGTCTCCCATAAATACTTAAATACATATAACATCCATGAAGTGATCTGTATTGCAACCAACGACTGCCAGAAATAAGGGAACCTAACAAACCGGGAAGGTTAAGCATGGTGGAAGATCATGATTTTCATGATAAAGGATCAGCCACATAAAAGAGAGGGATAGCGTGAATGCTTAGGCATATCATATCTATTATAAATAATATATTTATTGTAATGTAACAATAATTTTATTTGTTCTATTTTAAGTTTAAATACTTTATATATTTTTTTATGTTCGGTGGTCTTAGTAAATAAACATATTTTTATTTGGTTGACAGTGTCAAAATTTGATTTTATTGAGTGTTGCAATTTCAACAATCACGGTTCAGCCCCCTTAGGCTGCGTTTCCACCAGAGATGTGCGAGGATGCGTAGCGAGGAATGTGTTTGTAAAGAACCAATAGAATCGCTTCATTTACCTCGCCTCGGTCAGCACATCTCTGGTGGAAACGGCTCAGCGGAGCTAGGTTTTTGCGCATACAAAACAAGCGAAGAATGTGTGCGAGGGATGTGTACGAGGAATGTGTGCGAGGGATGTGTACGAGGGATGTGTGCGAGGGATGTGTGCGAGGAATGTGTGCGAGGAATGTGTGTTGAATAGGTTTGCGCATATACCGCACCCCTGTCGACACATTTCACAGCTTCGCAACGCATCCTCGCACCACACATTAATGCGCATTTTCACAGCTCCGCTACACATCTTCGTAGGCACATTTTCACAGCACAGCTTTGGTGGAAACACCCACACATTTCCACAGCACAGCTAGACATCCTCGTACGACACATTTCCATCGCACATCTCTGGTGGAAACGCAGCCTCACTCTGGACACAAAACCCGATCCAATGAATATAGCCATCCCTGTCTCACGAATACACAGCCTGGTATGAGTGACAGGGATGGCCATAACCATTGGATCGGGTTTTGTGTCCAGAGTAAGGCCTCAGTTTTCACAAGCCAAATTATACCTATGGTTATTACCTATGGTGTATCCACATTCCACACCGCCCGGCGGCATGTGCTGGCGGTCGTGCCGGCGGCCACACCGCTTATGCTTTATACATATTATTTTGGACGAAGCATAATATTAAAGTATCTGACAGTTCATGACGTATACCGCCGGCAAAGCCGATTTGGATGTGTGGATGCACCATTACAATTTATGTGGGCAAATGGGACGTTTTAGTTGTGATTTATAACTTTTTTTTGTAAATTACGTGATTATTGGTCTCTCTCTACCCTGTCTCATTTCCAATGTTTATAAAGTATATAACTATTTTTTGGAGTTTATAATAAATTAATTTTTGATTCAGGTTTAGGTTTTTCAGATGAGCAAGTAAAACCTTATTTTACTTTTTATTTCAAGTTTTTGCTCTATGGTTTGACAAAACTTCGTATACTAAGTTGAAGTATGTATGTTTGTTTGTTGTTAATAATAAAGACCAATTTTATCTTTACGCAAAAAGTATACAGCTGATGATGACTTTCAACATATTTAGAAACAATAACAAATAAAATAATACACCTGCGAGTGCTGCTACATTGATGGCAGTACAAGCGTCCTTGAAAGTCACCAGTGGGTAAAACCGCGTGACATTGCTAGTTGTAAGTTAATTTAGCGACGATGTTGTGAATACCACGCATCACTGGGATCTGTCCATCGCGGTTGTCAGTCTGTCCGTGATCTATTTGTGACCAGTCAGCTACGAGCTTTTCACGGCGATCTGGCCGTGAGTTTACACGTTGAATTGACCTGCTGGTTTGTTTCAATAATTCATCAAGTATTACCCTCTAGTTTGTGTGCACATTTTTAGGGTTCCGTAGCCGAATGGCAAAAAACGGAACCCTTATAGTTTCGTCAAGTCTGTCTGTCTGTCTGTCTGTCTGTCTGTCTGTCTGTCTGTCTGTCTGTCCGTCCGTATGTCACAGCCACTTTATTCTGAAACTATAAGCATCACATAGCTGAAACTTGGTAGGTAGGTGTATTTTGTTCACCGCTTTCCGATTCAGATACAAAAAAGTAAGAAAAAATAATATTTAAGGGGGACTCCCATACATGAAACTAAAACCTAAAAATTTTTTTTTACTCAAACCTATGCGTGTGGGGTGTCAATGGATAGGTCTTTTAAAATAATGTTAAGGTTTCTAAAACCATTTTTTCTAAAAGTGTAAGGTTTGAGATATAGACGCTTCCAAAGTGGTAAAATGGGCGTCCCCCCCCATCTAACTTTTGAACTAAGAAAGTGAAAATTTTGAAAAAAATATATGATGTAGATCTCAACAAAAACTTGCAACGAAAATTGGTTTGAAGGAGATCGAACCAGTAGTTTTTGAGATATTGCACATTTTTATCAACCGCAAATATAACTTTGTCTTTCATACAAACACTATGAAAAACAAAGTTATTTTTGCTGTCGCAATATATTGTGATGTGAAAGTAAGTGGACCCTGAATTTAGTTAAGGGTGGCACGGAACCCTCAGTGCGCGGGTCCGACACGCACTTAACCGGTTTTTCTAAACTGCTGCCAGACACATTGTCGGCTCGATCGAAGGCGTGACCAATCGTTAGGCCCTACTTGTCTCACGTTTTTGCACTACTTATAGATTCCTATTATTTACGTCGTGTTAAACGGGCAAAAACTTAAATTGGATTCTGTGCAACCTGGTGACATTTCCGTCAAAGGAATTTTATCAGCCGTTCTCTTGTTTCCTACGGTTCTCGAAACGTACACTGATTTTTTAAAGGTGCAGTTTGTGGTGTGTAAATCGTTACAACCAGTAGCTACCTAATCAGAAATATCTGTTCGATAATTTTCTAGCTTCACTGAAATTATCTCAACAATGTTGAAAGCACGTTCTGCACATACCTTACGTAATTAGCTTCCCATATAATCTCTAATTACTTAGTATTTATCCGCCCATTAACTTTCAAAGGATGCGATGTGATGATGATGATAAAATCTTTAATTAATGATTAGTTAAAATTTCCGTCACTTATAATTTCCGTACACCTGGCAACCTGTACACTTTTAAAATCCAAAGGATGAAAAGGCAAAACCCAAACAAACTTCATATTTATGCAGCAACTACTTTGGTTCCAAACTTTATCTCAATTTCTCAGCCATAGTATTTGATCTTCAGAAAGAAGATAAAAAAGACTATCGATGTATCGAACGAAAGCTACCTGTTGGGTGATAATTTAATAAATCAATATGACACAAGACGTCCACTGACGAGCGAAAATTAAAAAGGTGGCAACGTTATTAATGAATTCTGTCGCTGGGTACATGTAATCGAATTATATCATGTCATTACATTTCACTTTTACTTTTCAGCTAGGTTGATTAAAATTACCGCAGGGGGCTTACACCATTAAAGTCAGAACAGTATCTAAAAATAAAGTAGCTCTATAATGGAGCTACTGAGTTGAGAATTGAATCATTAATTCGTGTAATTAGTGCAATAACTGCAATAAAATTTATTCATAATAAATGAATGACTGAAGGTCTTTGACAATTAGAAAAGATCTTTTGGCACCATCAACCGAAGGAATCCGAACAATCAATTGTAAAACGGCTACAAAAATACGTGACAAAAGCATCTTACATAACAGCCATAAGCGTGATTACCGGCAAAATGTGAATCTCCCACGTTGGCTCAACCGATGGCATTTCAAAGTAATAGACAATGTCTGGATTTCGCATCCGCGTGCAATTTAAACCTAGGATTACAGCTTCATTTGCGGTAAGACCCTTTATAGAAATTGTTATGCAAATAAACAATATCTGGGAGAACACTTTGTAACTTTGCATATTGAAATATGTATTTCTGCATCCTGTGAAATTAACGTGTCAGTGATAGAGATAACACATTTCGTCGTGAGGAAATCAAATTGTTCACGAAGAAATAGAGATTTACGCTTACATCACGGACGTGCTCTAAGTGGCCACGAATATTTAACTTATAAGAAAGAAGGTTTATATCACAGTTCGGTATCGAGGTTTCAGCTGATGGCATCTTGAGAAATTCGCATAAATGATCTAATAAAAACTGTTATTTATGAACAAACAGAGCCCCGAGGTTATTGATAAACTATAGATAAGAAATATATTCGATCTTAATTGAGATTTATATCGAACGTTATCTCCATAAAATTGCAGCCTAGAGTCTAGCTTTGAATAAAATTTATAAATCATATCTAATTTAAAAAAAAAAACTAAGCTAGGTTTTAGGCTGCAATTTAACTATTGTTGTTGCACATAAAATGTAGAATGAGAACAAAATTAAAACTTCACGTTCGTCACACAATGAAGTTATTGACTTGAATTCGAAAAAAGAACAAATCATGAACAACCTAAATCACATTTACAGCCCTCCAAACGGCAGAACCTCAATCGGAGACGAGTTAGGCGTTTTATCCCATAGTTAAGTCGATACTTTCCACTTAACTGCTCGCTTGGCATGATTCACAGGTCTGGCAAAGTTCAAACCTACCCAGTCAAGGTCTTATAATCCGTTATCGGAACAGGAACGTCACGAAGGGGCGTCACTGCTTCACCGTCCTCATGATGCACGGATGAGCGAGTTTCCATTGCCATTTGATTTTCTTTATCTTCATCAAAAACTTTTTTTTCTTCGTAGTCTTACCAGCTATTATCATTATCTGTTACTTTTTTATCGACAAAACCTAACCAGCCAGTCTTTACAACATATTAAGACTGGCTGGTTAGATTTTATCGATATAAATTATCACTAATATGTTTATCTTCGGAAGTTACCGTCCGAGCGTTAATATATCGCCGTTAATTTCAAACTTTAACGGTACGACGACGATCCAAGTAATAAATAACTTATAGTTTATTACTAATTTTCTATAGTCGTTGAATCCCCGCACGACGTACCTTGAGCAATATTAATAAAATGCCATAAGGAAGTCGGTGGTATAACTATCGCGAACAATAGCCTCTGGCGTTAAATCCTTCCCGTTTGTAATGGAGTAATGCATTCATATGCACTTATGCTTAATAATGTCCTCAATATGTCCCTTTATAGATCTACTTCAGTAAGTCGTAAATGTCCCGGCTTATAAAAGCAAAGATACTGAAGGCGGGTAGAAAAGATGTTATGTACAATTCAGAAGATGAATGAATACTTAGCATGAACTATTTCTTTTTGTTATCATAACAGGATTTTCTAAAATATGCCATACTGCAATGAATTGAATTGAAGTGACAAATTGTTAGAACTGAGCTGTAGGCTTCTAGCGGGGTCATAAGTGGCTGATAGTAAATAGCCATCAGATATGGTGGTTAGCTGCAAATATGTTGCATCAGCAGTCCCTGAACAAACAGCGCCAGGATTACCAGAAGTAGTAGGGAGTCTAATGGGATGGGTTTCCCTGTTAAAAGCTTCAACATTCAGAGACGATCCTGTGACATGGCGATTAAAAGCGTCCCTCTGGTGGCTGAAGATATAGTAAGTATATCAGGAGGTTTTCGACTGGGCATTGAGAGGCGGGAAACCTCTGGTTCCTAAACTCTGAAGGAAAGAGGGTTCTTCCCTAATTTGAAGTATTGAAAAAACCTCTACCGACAAGAGCCAAACTCTGAAATTTGATCATGATCAGACAATTGAAATCTAATTTGCCCCAGTTGATTCCTATTTAACCAGCATGAAACGAACATTCAAATACAGGAATACCCACGATCTCAACTAACCTTTAATTGTTGTCTGCGGCATTTAACTGGATTTAGTTAGCAATTGAAACAATTAAGAGTGTTGCTGCATATTTATCAACATTTCGATAGCACTATCTACTGTCAGACGTGCAGAAATGGAAACACGCTGCGACTCACGAACAGTTTTACTTATTATCCGGCTAAGGGTTCTTGGGGTCCTATTTTTGAATCACTAGCCTTACCATTACGTGTGATTTTCTTGAACTATTGTGAAATTCCGTTTTATATTGAGATTTCCGGTAAAAAAATGGTTGATATTCACACGGAAGTGATTTAAAAAAGATAACTAAATTTTATTCCTACTCACGTATAAGCTTAGCGTCATTTTCATTGACTTTTCATTGATTTTCGATCGAAAATCACTCAGAATATTGACGCGAGTGATTCAAAAACAGATCCCCTAATTGTTTCGTGGTTGGGGTATGCGTTCTTCTAATGAATCGAGGACAGCTGGCAATTGCGGAATAGAAGATAAAGCTGAAGGAAATTATGAAATATGGATATTAGTAATGGCTTGCGTTTCCTGTTTAGATTTAATAGAAATCTGAGCCGATTTATGGAAACGTTGCGAAATGTGAATGACAGAAGTTATATTAAAGGTTTTATGTGCATTCGATCTCTTAAAACAACTGTAAGAGAAACCGATATTTGAGGAAATAAATTGTGCAGAGTAGATATTGCATTTATCTTATATGTAATTTCATCCGATCTAGTAAAAGTACGCTCAAGGAACTACTGTACAATACTAAAAACATTACGTTGGGCACAATGAGCTGAAACATTCCGAAAGAAGCAGATAACATAAAAAGTTACCAGCGTAGTCCAAAACTCAGCTATCTCACGAAAAAAAGTAAAAATTTAAAAGTAAAACTCCGTGTCCTCAAAAATGTCGGCACATCTAAGACCACACAGTCGATTTCGTTTACAGGCCAAATGGAGGCAGTTTAGATCCGATAGCCTTTTGCGTATGAATACAGACGATAATGACTTTAGATTAAGATCTTTTTCCAATGAAAACGTAAGTCGCACTGCAACCTTTTTCGGTCACGCGAACAGATGTAGGCTGTGTTGATAGATCGTTGTACGGACAATAGCACGTCAAGATAAATATTGTGGTATCTTATGCAGTTGTAATAAGGGTTATTTTCCAACAAAAAAGGTAAAGTCTGATGTGCTGTCAGTACTTGTTGATGGAGCTTAGTTATCCTATCACAGTGATCAGATTGTATCTGGATAACACTATGCAATTGTTAATTAAAGTCGGGTAAGTCGTTCACAGAAACCTATTGTAGATTTAGCCTTTGGTGGTGATTGTTATCCGAAATTTTCAACGGTAAGTTATTTTGCACTACCACGGCTTTTGATATGCTGTTGTTGTTAAATGAATGCCATCCCTTGAGCAACGCTTTCTATCCAAAAATTTATACATGACAAACACGGCTTGACAAGAAAATAGGCTCATCCGTTTGGGAGCTACTATAATTTCAGACAAATACACAGTTTACACGTTTAAATCATTACACCCTTCTGTCTTTCCATCGGGGGTTAAAAAAAGAAAACAAAAGGGTTGGCGTTCAAATCTTTACAACAAACCAAAATTATCTTAGACGGACCTACTTCTTTGGCACCGGACAAAAACAGCACAACATCATTACACGCTGTTACACCATACTTAAGCCGTACATTAGCCGTATCGCCTTACACCGTAGCAGTTGTAGGACAAAAACTAACACCTAGTGTACAAACCGAACAATTTCTCGAGCCGAGGTCGAACCGTTTTAGTTTCGGCGAGCCACGAAACGGTAATGTCACCGGTTGCGAAAGTCACGAGGTCTGTTCTAAATCACATTTGTGAGCAAAAACGACGAAATTCAGACGGATAATTTGGCTCGCCACAATTATGGTGACGAAACGTCAGGAAGTTTTTTGCGGGAGTTTCTTAAAATTTGAGAGTTGTGCGGTTATGCCGGTTTGCATTCGGGTCAGAGTGCGTGAGCCCGATCTCATTGTTGATCTTTGATGAAATTCGAGTCAGAAAAACCAACAATGGAAGTTCAATTTATGTAATCGATTGGTCTATTTTCTGGGTCCTATTAACTTTAAATTGATAAGTATTGTTAAATTGGAACATCAATATGTAGGAACGAAACGATAATGAAGTTATGTTCCGTTCAGTTTGAATAAAAATAACTAAATTTTTACGGTTATAATAATTACACTAATGTTTAAAACTTTAGTAGAAATAAACGGAGTGCTAGGCTTATGATCAGCAATCTATGAGCTATCGACTTTAAAAAGAAATTTAATCGCACCCAACTTATCGAACTGGAGCAACAGTTTTCGGCTCCAACAGATAAAGGTTAATGAAAGTGAAAGGTTCAGCCTTGACTCCTTGCACCAGAGGGCAAAAGTTGAGTAAGCAGTTTCCGATCTTTTCACGGCTGATATTTATAGACGTGTATACTTATTCTGTAAGAAATTGTATGTTAGTATTTTTGAATCGATGAAGCGCCTTTCCTATTCACGCTGCGAGGACAACTTGAATGAATCAAAGCCGAGCGTCAAATATTGTTTAATTTCCATTGGTCGCATCAATACGAGAAAACGCCTTAAACGGTTTAATTCACCCTTTAAGTTTCTAAAAGATGCTGTGTTGAATGTTTTTAGGGAAAGAAATAAAGATATCGCAGATAATTCGAAAATAAATTATCTAAGTTGCAGGACTTCACTAGTATTATTATATTTCATAGGAGGACACAGTGTCAGCAGTAAGGACATATCTGCATCGTTGTACCGCTCTTCTGTGGCCCCAGTTGGGAAAGTGGAATGACCCAATGATTGAATGAAAACGAAACAGATGTCACCGCATAATAACAGACTATGTATGACTTTCGACTTCACGCTTTCATGATTGATAACACGTGCTTTACGTGTCTTCCCTAATAAGGAAACTGTTTTGAAGTTTCTTTTTGCAACCTTCCCTTTCGTTTCTATTGAGTTATGACACGACGTACATTATGTCGTCGACCAATTATTTCATAGCCACAAAAAATAAGCTGTCCTTAAATAACGAGAAAAATGTAAAAAAACCTCAACTAACTTTTCTATTTATTTTCGATGATTAGCAAAAACTATCACAGATTTATTTAGTAGGCACCAAGTTATGAAATAAAAACCGGTTAAGTGCGTGTCGGACCCGCGCACTGAGGGTTCCGTGCCACCCTTAACTGAATTCAGGGTCCACTTACTTTCACTTAACGAAAACATCACAATATATTGCGACAGCAAAAATAACTTTGTTTTTCATAGTGTTTGTATGAAAGACAAAGTTATATTTGCGGTTGATAAAAATGTGCAATATCTCAAAAACTACTGGTTCGATCTCCTTCAAACCAATTTTCGTTGCAAGTTTTTGTTGAGATCTACATCATATATATTTTTCAAAATTTTCACTTTCTTAGTTCAAAAGTTAGATGGGGGGGACGCCCATTTTACCACTTTGGAAGCGTCTATATCAAAAACCTTACACTTTTAGAAAAAATGGTTTTAGAAACCTCAACATCATTTTAAAAGACCTATCCATAGACACCTCACACGCATAGGTTTGAGTAAAAAAAATATTTAGGTTTTAGTTTCATGTATGTATCACCCTTAAATAATATTTGTTCTTACTTTTTGTATCTGAATCGGAAAGCGGTGAACAAAATACACCTACCTACCAAGTTATGCTTATAGCTATATAACTATGTGATGCTTATAGTTTCAGAATAAAGTGGCTGTGACATACGGACGGACAGACAGACAGACAGACAGACAGACTTTACGAAACTATAAGGGTTCCGTTTTTTGCCATTCGGCTACGGAACCCTAAAAAGGCAATAATATTTACGTAAACAAGAAACGACAACGAATCATAAAACTGAATTTATGCACGATTGGTAACTAAACATAACTGTTGATGTCGAAGTGGCGACTCCAATCACTATATTTATGTTTATTTAAACGTATTTATTATTTAATTTACAATAATAAGACTCTAATTTTGGACCGTGACCTCACTCAATTATTGTGTTATAGAATAATCTACTCAGAAGGTCGAATTAAATCGGCACTAACAAAACGATGCACATACGGTCAGTATAATAATACCTAGAGCAAGGTAATATTAATCAATGCTATAGTCATTTCGCAAGACGCCATTAAGTTTAATTAGGCCAGCTCTAGTTCAAAATTACAAATACGAGAAACTTAATTACAAATAGTGCGTATCTAAAGTTTAATAGTCAATTTGTTAGCAACTAATAACAAAGTGATTGCAGACAGCACTGCATCAGCGGTCGGTTAAATTGTTGAATAGATTTTTTATTGAAAGTAAGAGTGAGGATAGAGAGTAACAGAAAAATTGGTGATTTTAGATTTGGAGGATATTAATAGCTGATGATTTACAGCTTGATGAATTAAAAAAAATAAGTTTGAAATTCGATAAAATACTAAATTTACGTTATTCATAATAATTTAAACAGTCTTATAAACCTGTTTTAACTATTACACTGTTTTGTCTTATTCTTTCTTGGCGCTGTCATCATTTAACAGAAAGTGACAAAACAGTGTAATGGCTAAAAAAGGGTTATTAGACTTTAAGTTATTATGAATAAGGGGGTCGGTCTTCCTTTGTACTGAAACAGTTAAATCTATACTTTTGTTTGTTTGAACGCACTAATCTCAAAAACTACTGAACCGATTTGAAAATATTACTTGTGTTGGATATCTTATTGATCGAGGAAGACTTCTGCGACGGGAGGAGATTAAGCAAACAAAACGCGTGGACGTAGTCGCGGGAAACCGCTAGTTATCAAATATTTACAAGCAACACATATTATATACCATGACAAACGTAACTTTTTTTTTATTAAAGAGAAGCAAAGAAATCCAAGCCATTTCGCAAGTTTTTGAATAATTATCCCTTTAACCAGCAGCCGGCAGCACTTTTATAATATGGGTACATTCAATTCATTGTAAATACTTTTTTGGTTTATACGTACCAAAAAATAAAATATAATCGGATGTCGATTTCCAAGGATAAAATATCGATTCAAGGAATCGATTCAGTCCTACGTATCGATTTAAAAAACCGATCTTTTTTCTTCGATTAATCGATCTCAGATCGCCATCCCTAACCATGACGTCTCTTTTAACGAACCATAACGATAGTATCTCAAGTTAAATTCAAACGCTGTAAGTGCTAAGTAATTAATAAAACAATCAGATTGAAATCGTTTATTCAAACTAAACTTTTTATACCACTCTCGTTGCCACACATCTTTCACGTAACTGGCAATCACACAAGAAACACAATAAACTTTTTGCTCTATTTTTCAATCACGTCAACAGCTCGACTGGTCAATCCATTTAAGTTGGAATAGTGACTATATTACGCCACTAGTCCAACATGCTAAACGGCTGTCTTCGTGAATATACATTAGGAACTGGCCTGAGCATAAAACAAAATAAAGAACGGCAGCGAGTAAGCCACAAGAGTCCAAATACTGACTCGAATAGAAAGTGGCTTCATGCGACTCTATCAAAGAGTTTAGTAGTCAATTACTCACTAAATGATACAATTAGGACGTGATGTTAAAATTAACACTCCTTATGTTTATTTAAAATGCATAATAATATTGTAAATTCAAGAGGACTTTATTCCAAAAGCATTTTCTGTTAGTCAACGATAGTTCTGATCAGGTATGAATTAAGTGATAGAGGCATGAAAAGGGAAGGTAGAGTAGCTTCATGCATGGAACATGAGTTAAGCTAAATTTTAAAAAGCTACAAAAAGAGTACAGTTTTTCAAATTAAGATAAAGAAACTACAAGTATATCAAATTCTTACAAATTATTACCAAAATTTCATATTTTCATACGTACGAGTAATAGTTACTAGGACTGAAGTGATCGACTACACTGGCTATGAGAGTTCGTATTGTACCCCTTCAAACAATCGATTTGCATAGATTGCAATACCTTCTCCAGACAGGCCAAGAAATGAACAGTCGACAAATGAAATCGTTAGTCCTATATCTTTCTTCCACTTACGAAACAGATATACAGCTGATGGAATGGAGTTAGTGCGAACGGGCTTGTAAATAAATCCTTCTATAGGTGAATAAACCGGACTATTAGATAAAGTACGTTTACGAAAATTTCAATCTGATAACATATTCTGGCTAAAGGGAGCACGTAGTTAAAGGATAGTTTTAGATGAGACAAATAAGCCAATTTAATTAGCGTATATTACGTAAACTACGTATAATGTTTCAAAAGTAATCTTGATCTGAGTTATTTGTATAAAGAGGTGCCTAAGCTGTTTGATTGATATCATTGCATTCATTAAAGGATTGGAAGGGCTGCATAATATTCACCTAACTGTACACTGTACAGTAGGCGGTACTCTCACTACATTTAGTATTTCTACCTCTTAAATTTCTTCAATGAGATTTTACTGATACTTTATTGGCCGTCACTAAATCACTGTTAATTTACTTTCCAAGACACTTGTTGTCTTTTCTCCTAAGAGCAAATCCGCGCTGCTTATAGGTTGCGTCATAAATACATTAAAATCGCCTTTCGCTTTAAAGCGACAATCACATATTAACAGAACATTTTAAGGTTTGAACTTTTAAAACTTTTACGCCACCGATTACAAAATTATCAATGTCTTTCATCGCTCTGTTGTAAATCGCATTTTCATGCATTCACGGCTCAAAATATCGAGCACTATATTACCTACTTACTTAACAAAATGGGTACCTCCTCAATCTACTTGCGTCGTAGGTACTCGAACAACCTTTTTTTCATCAGGAAATGCCTTACGCTTACCATACCAGTGGCGGGGGCTGCCAGTAGGTTATGTGGGGCTCCCCCACCCATTATAGGGTGGGTATACCCTTTACAACCTGACGGAGCCATTAGTGAGGAGAGAGCCACGAGTTAGCGCCCTGGGCGTTCTTGATTCAACTCAAATTCTTATCAATTAGTCCAAAATGTTGTAAAACTATAGTTTTATGATCCATCATAATCTACCTCGTGAGATAATATCTGTCTGGTTATAGCATTTGCACTACTCCAAGAGACATTGCCTATAAACGTTGTCAACGATCTTGCTATTAAAATATCCGCAACTGAGCCCACGACAGTTTTGAATATTAAAACCAGGAAGATACATAATGTCATTTTGTAATTGCTTCTTGTTGAGACAATCAGCGCTCGAATAGCTGCTATTCATTTGAATGTTACTTCAACACCAGAAGTTATGGTTGAAGCAAAATAAGATTTCTTTGCAATAAAGTTATTAGTAATAATAAACGAAGTGACAAATGAAAAACATCAGTAGCACCTCATTCAAGCAAACATCGTTCCTTTTGCGATTACGAGTATACAGGATGACATTGCAAAGGGGGTGCCAAATTTTTTGAGCTGATTCATCCATCAATATGAACAACATTTACTATGGGGCCATCTGGTCGAAATCTTAAATTAAAAAATAAAGTACAACTTTCTTCTGTACTATGCGCCCAAAAAAAGGATTACTTTTGTAATACCAAAGATAAAACGGTCAATCTTCAATCATCTCCACAATTTTAATATTCAATTAAAATCAATTTCGACCATAACCGACGTACACGTTTGTTTTACAAATGAACCATCGAACACATACAGTAAATCCACATCTAATTACGTTTTTAGACAAATGGTCGTGTATTATAACGATAATTGTTTGAGATGCCTGTTAGGCTCGGCCAATGAGTATTGCCTCCCGCTGGGCTACCATCGCCACTAACTTCAGACTATAATCTATTAAAGTGGTTCTCAACATCATGTTGAGAACTAGCGGTCTATCGACAGTATGTGGGTGCTCAGAAACGTTAACTTATTTTGGTCATTTAACTTTTAACTCGTCAAGTATGTGTGAACGAGACACAATAGAAATTCCATTATTATGCGACTCCCGGCAGTCGTTTGATACCTGACTGATTAAATATCCTAAAACTACTTGTAAGCGATCAAGAATGGACGTAGACGTAATCACCAGATCACCAGACATATTTTGTCTTTAAAAAAATTTGGATCTTTTAAGGAGAATCGGGAAGAGGAGTGTTAGGAGACCTCCAGCCAGATGGTCTGACGACATAAAGAAACAAGCCGGTCCAACCTGGGTTTCGAAAAACACAAAACAGATCGGCGTGGAGGAAGTTTGGAGAGGCATGTACCCTGCAGTGGGCAAACACGTGCTGAAGAAGAAGGAGAAGACGAAGAAGTTATTTATATGAAATATAAAAACTTGATATGTTTTTTTTTGTATTACTGACATATAGAGCAAGTTACTATGTTTTTAAAAATATATTTTCCTTCATCATTAGTAATGGTTTGGGAGTCTACGATCTCTGTCTGTGAACATTGTTTCAATTTATACTCAGACATTTCTTAAGCGCTATCAAACAAACTCAATACTTTATAGCTATGTAAACTCACGCTCTGTACTTTAATTAACAACAAATTAAAACGAGCCATTGTTCGTGAGCCCAGGAATTAACAAACAGTAAACTTTTCTCGATGAAACAAGTTTTCATATTCGATATTTTAGAGTTTTTCAACACTCACAGTGTCATATTTGAATTCTTAAAAGATGAAATAATTTTCATATTTGAATCGTAACATGGGTTAATAGTAATAGGGTATTGGACTAAAATTCTGATCTTTGAGTATTGCGATAACTTTAACAAAAGCAGGTTATAGTACTATGAAGCAATCTAAAATATCAGCACCAAAAAGGTCATACAAAAGGTATTGTACCTTAATAAATAGGTACTACACCGCTATCTGCAACTAATCTTGGTAAACTAAATTACATAGACATAGGAAGTCGCCTTTAATTAACAAAGTCATTAAAATACAAACGCACTAAATCAATGCATATATTTTGAATTCAGAATGCACAGAAAGCAATGGTAAATACTCGTAAATCTATTTAACAGGAATGAAAACCTGTCGAATCGCAACCACAAAGGATAGCTGAATGGTTTATTGAGAATGCATGTAATTTATTTCAATACACACACAATATGTATTGTTCAAACGCTGCTATGGTAATAAGATGAACTTTATACAATAGTTTTAAATCGGTACAGAGTACAGAACATCCAAACACTGAGTCGTACCGGCCATGAATCATTGTAAGGGACAGAAATGCATATTCAATAGGCCGACATTAAGGAATATGAATAAAAATAGACGAAGCCATTTCGGTTACCATGTAAGGAAAACCGCTTTAGTCGTAACTGTAAAATATAAGTAGCTTGTGAGAAACTAGTCAACCACAATCTCACATCAAGCTCTGAGCAAGAGAGCTCACTCCTTCTACTCGTATATTCACAATAATAAAACAAATATAAGATAAGATCACATATACTGAAACACTGAAAGTATTCCTGCATACACTTTCATAAGAATCCTTGGACTACTAGATGATGGTACCTCAATTTTTATTAAAGCGTTGTTTTGTTCAGCGTACACAATGCCTTCTGATAACTTTTTAGTAATTCAGCCATGTTTATAACTTAATCACCTTCACCAATCGCATTGATAAAAGCAAATATCCACCCTCAGTGTAATAGTAGACAATCTAATAAAGCCAGATTAATGAGGCTCTCTCTACCGTCCAAGTGACCTATCTAACCTCGAAATCTAGATAGTTCAGCACTTAGAAAAGACCCGTTTGTTATACTTTACAAAATCTGAAAACGATTTGTGACACGGAAAGTGTAGAGTGTAAAGACTAGTATGAGTAGTTAACGAACTAATGATTATTCCGCTGACTGTTTTAAATTCTATCGAACTTGTATTTCATAAGAGTATGTATCTTTTAGCTACTACAGTAATTGCTACATATCTATACAGGGTGACATTGAAAACATTGGCAATATTTTATATTAACAAACTTCTCACATTTATAGTCCCTTCCACATATTAAAATAAAAATCAATAGATTTGATGAAACCGAGAAAGATCATAAAGTAAGTATTACTCCGATTTCCGAAATCCGTTAAGGCGGAGTTTCTTTTTTTTATACTTTAATTGTATTTGTCATTTCAGAGATCTTAAACTGTAATTTATTAGTTTAATATGAAGCAATGATCAATTCTAAAGTATACAATATGTTTATTATCGGTTTCATTAAATGAGTAGGTTTTAAGTTTAAAATATGCAAATGTTTTCAAAGACACCTTGTATTGTTATGCGGCTGTGTATCAGACAAATTTAACAATAGGCGTGTCAAAGTAAGCACAAGCATAACTAATTCCTAATCCGTAAACACCTTAAGTGCCGATATCCCGTTTACATATCAAAATCAAGCGTGAGAATAGACTACGCCTACGCCTATCGCAAATACTAGAATAAACTAGCTATAAATAATTCAACATTATTTAGCTGAAGACTATTGTGGGCCTGCACCGATGCTGGTTCAGAATACTAGACAAACGGCGTTATAAACCATGCTGATTGCTTCAGAAACGTCAATAAATATGCACTAAGTGAAAAAGGGGATTGGTCTCAAACGTTATTCGGTTAGTTTGTCTGGCTATTGAATTAATTCTTACGCCTTTTGCAAGGCTCAACTTGTTTCGGTCGTACATCAAGTGACAAAAACGGGAGATTTATATTTAATGGCCTTATATGCGTCGAGAATGGAATCGCTTATCGTGAATACGATTATCGTATCGTTAAGGTGGTAACAGAGAAGGATGTATTGTATTTATCAATTTGTCAATATCTAGGACTAAAAGAGTAGAGTATTTATATTTATCAGTGTAACGGTATTAATTAGGACCGCTAGTTGCGGTATGTGGACGAGACACAATTATGTCACCGTCAGTAACAGGAAAATGTCGGGAGTCCACCTGCCTAGTCTATAACGAAGTGCGATTTATAGAGCTACATCGCTTTCTATGTAGGCGTGAGTTTAGCCGTTTATACTAAAAAGGAACGGATTAAAGGCATTTCACAGGTGTTGACAATGCAAATTGCTTCTGCATACAATTTGCAAGAGAGTTACTGGCTGGTATCATGAACATTGTAGGTAGCAACGTTAATTGTAGCCAGATTATGCAAAGCGGTAAAGTATTTAATATTTATTTGCTGTGAAAATCTAGTCGCAAACAGTGTTTCGCTAAAATATTTAGGTTAAGTCCACGTATTTCATATCACAGGATAAACAGGTTACCTACCTTAATAATCTATCTAGATTTTTCGTATAATTACTGATTTTGCAATGAAGCTCCTACATTATACAATTTCGAAGTCATTTTATGATGGATGGACGTGATCAATGTGAGAATCAAGTCAATACAAAACAGTGTTCATTTTATTATGATTGAAATTGAAAGCTGAAACTTGGAAAGACAACACGTAACTTTATGTTATGCAATCTTTTATTTCTTCTGCATATGGCAAAAGGCGAAAGGCCACAAGGAACACAAAATCAAATCGCAAATTGATTCATTAGATATTTGATTAGGTCCGAACGTTAGATATTCCTTTCTGATATGCAAATCGAGACTCGATAACTTTCAGCGGATAAGCGGCGTATTTACATTTTACACTCGGGTCTAGTGTATGTTGCTGTGCAAAGATAACGAGGTGATTATAAAGAATTGATTTAGATTTTTGGGACCGCTTTGCTTATGTCGGCAACCGACTCCTGGCAAACAAAGCCCAGTGGACTAAATAAAGACATCAATTTACTCCAATCTAAATGCCATTCATAACGGGACATAAAAAATCCCTTTCTCATTCACAAAATAAAATTTGGAAACTTAACGCTTCGCTGCGCCATTTGATTTTCCAATATCATAACTAGTTTATCTATCGAGTTCTTTCGAAAAATTTAAGACCATTTATAAACATCCTAATCTCTTCACTGAACCGTAACACTGTATCTGCATAAAACCTATCGTGCGTTATTGGCTACGCATTCACAAGCCCGAAAGCGAAGACAGCGACCCACTTGTTCATGTTATTTAAAGCTATGCTCCCTGTCTATGGCGTGTGAATCATTCCGCAGGGGTATTAGGTATTTTATAGCGACTGCGATAACGATTGCGATCCGTCTGTGTTTAATAGAAATAAGCGCTTAAAAGTAACATAGTGGACGCATGCATAAACCATGTCTAAGCCTTCTATTGATTCGTAAAGTATTCGTAAACTGATAAACGATCATCAACTAATAGGATACATTGATTACCATAGTCTGATGTCACGTTTAATAAAGTTAACATTGAATGCTCAATCTATTTTAGACGAATAACGTAGAATTGATTAAGAAAAACAAAGTGCTAGTTGCACTTATTCATGAATTGACTCCCCAGATAATTCGTCAGCGCACAGAGATGTTAGTTAGCGCTTATATCGGACCTATAAAATATTGTCATTTGTCATGACGTCATTAACGATTGCAATACGATAGCGATCGAGTTGCATAATCACCCAGCCGGTGTAAGAGCATGTACAAAACGATTTACATCCGAGTACCGCTAAATGCAAATCTCCAATTGAATATGCAATTATGATGCGCGTAAGGAAATGAGGGTCGACGTGTAACATGCCTTTCGTACTAATCACCGAGTTGGGTCAGGAACTAAGATAATACAGCGGTGGAATCATGTAAATCCTCCCACGACTGGGCAAAGGGTAATTGAAGTTGAACAATGATGGGATAATCAAAACGCTGCTAGGGTAACAATTTACAAACAACCATTCATTTAAACAACGTTTTTTAAAACCTCTGTGCTGTAGTGGTTAATCACGCTGGGTTTCAAGACGTCGCCACTCCAAAGTACCAGATTTGACTCCTGGTCGGATCAATTTAGAAATTATAATTTTCTATGTTTTCTCGGGGGTGATGTGGTACTACAGTTGTGTCTGATTTCTATTACACAAGTGCATCAGCTACTTACTTTGGAATCAGAGCAATGTATGTGTTTGGTTTTTGATTTGATGCAGTAGATAATCCGAGAATTAAAGTTTTCGGGTCAAAATGTATTTTTTCATTTTTTGTGCTTCAAACTGTGGCCAGTGATTTATTGTCGGTAGGTGTTAGGTAAAAATCCACAAGTAAGTACATTATACGGCTTCAGCACTGTTGCTCGGTCCTGATAAGTTTTAACATGTAAGTATTCTTAATTCTACTGCAGGTACCAGATTTATTTTAGGCAAACATTACAAAAATGCGGACAATACTAATTAAGCAGTCTTGAAAAATTAAGACGGTATTTATGTAAGAGTAATGGTAGTTAAACAAAAGGCATTATATATCAATAAATGTGAAGATGAAATGTATCACAATCAACAGACCGTTTTGAATTTGTTTCAAGCAATTGCATCCGCTGATTCGAAAACCAGTCAAGTAGTAAAGTTTCAATTTCTAATCGGCTAAATTGAAATAAAAAAAAGAACCTGTTTAATTGTTTCTTAATATACCATGAAATTGACTGCGCTACTTTTATTAAAAATAAATACAAGTCAATCGATAACGACAAGACTGACGTTGGCAATAAAATTATATCAGACATTTTGACACAAGAGAAAGATAGAAGCTTAACGCTACTTATCGCAACATATTTTACTTTTTATCAATGCAAAAACTGCAATAGAGTTTAGTAGAAAAAGTAATTGGATTCAGCTTTACAATTGGGCAATATTAATGTCTAAATTACTAGCTTCCCGCGGTGTTATTATGAAAAACGGTATAACGCTAATCTTTAGTGACAAACCATTCGCAGTTAGATTCTGTTACTACTATTACGTGACCGAAAACTGGCCGGCCAGTAATTCATCCGACGTTCCATGATCAAATAACATTGCTAACGGTTATCACAGTCTAATATAAATTAACAGAGTAACGTTACAAATCACTGGTCCGGTGGATTAATGGATCAACGTTGCGAATCGACGGAGGCGTAAAATCGGTTAATAAAACAAAGTCATTGGCGTCAGGGCGATAAGTACGGACGTTTACCGCCAATTCTACGAGTTCGCCCACTGAAACCTGACTAGCATTGTTTTGTGGAATAAGTCGGCTCAATCACCGCAAACCACCCGGTTTAACAACCTTGAATGTAGGAGCTTGTCACCGTGTCTTTCAAGATGCACGCACCATCGGCCAGTTTTTACGTCCAAATTGCTTCATTTGGGATGATTCTTTAACAATGATAACAATTATGATTCTTCTTAAATTTATGGTAAGTTTTGTTTCTGTAACTTTATAATAAACTTTTATTTTTATCTCTATATTTGATAAATATTCACTACTAGGTCGAATAGTATTTCTGAACAGATACAACTGGTGTTCGGTATGTTAAAGTTATAACTTTTTTTTAAAAAAAAGCACTGCCTTCTATGGACTGTTACTTCCAAATGAGGAGAGCTTTTTTCTTAACAACATAATAGCCCAATCATCTCCGTCAGCCCGATCTCCCTGTCACCTTACCAACTTGCGTCGTTACTCACCGTAACGGTGGCTTGCAGTAGCGAAACGTGAGCGATAATTTAACGATAGACCCTGCACTAGCGGGACTGGACAACCGAGATCGCTTTCCTATCGTTATCGAAATGGCCACGATTGGAATTTAGCGGTGCTATCGCCTACGAAAATCTATGCAGCGCATCGCTGTACAATGGCAGTTTAGAGATAAGTTGAGGTCCACTATCAGTTTGATGGTCAATGAATTCGTCAGATGCGTTTACTGTTAGCGAGGGTCGTAAAAGGTTTTGTTGGTAATATCTCAACGTTTCTCTTACGGTATTATGGCGCGTAACATTTATGTTTGCTAAGCTCTTTAGTTTACGGCGTAAGTTTCTTATTTGAACACGCTACTTAACATATTTGATTTGGAAATAAAACCTACGATGGTGATAACGCCTACGCAAAGAACATCAGCTGACTGCAGTGGGATGTATGTTAGCCTTATCATTACTTATTTAAACAAGTCGGTTTTATTTAAGGCAGTTCATAAGGCCCACGACTTGTTACCATCGATTGACACGTACATGATTTGTGGGGCTTATCGAAAATGTACAAAAACTGGTTCATTCACAATTCAACGAGCGAGCGAATATAGTATGAAAACACGTGTATCGTGCCGTATATGGTACGTGAACCCACGAGCGGTTTTGGTAGGATTGTGGACAGGTTGTACCAAATTTGGGACGCATATACTCGTTTGGTCGGTACACTTACTGCATTAATTAAAAAAACCAAGCGGGTTTTCGAAAGAAAAACGGAATATCGGGTGTGCTGTGTCGCTCGCTGATTACGGCCAATAAAAATGATCGGGGCCGTTGGATATGATTGATTACATTGAAGCATGATCGTGTTTTGGTATTTTTAAGCACGGAGCTTGTTTATTTACTAAATTGGTTGACTTTTTGTTGTGAAATCATAAGGAACGCAAGATAGGTACTACCATGAAAAATCAAACCGCCTAGCTAGATTAAATGCAGCCCAAATTGTATGCCCAAATAAATAAAAAGAATCAAAAGAGGTTCGAGCTAACTTTTTAATATTCATTTTATGATTGACAAAAATAAAAGCCAACGAAAGTAAGTTGATTGTCCAATCTTTATTCTGTCTGAATCGTTGTGTAATGCACCCGAATTCAATCGCAGACACTTTACCAAACACTTATATATCTGGTACAGTCAGCAGAGAAACGAAAGCAAAAAAAAATTACATGCCGCCACATTTTTAGGCTTTTGTGGCCGAATGGCAAAAAACGGAAACCTTATAGTTTCGTTAGTCTGTCCGTCTGTCCGTCCGTATGTCACAGCCACTTTATTGAATAACTATTAGCATTACACAGTTGAAACTTGGTAGGTAGATTTATGTACAAGAATGAATGTAGATGAAGTATTACATTGGACTTTACGTAGTGCAGTGCACTTATTAATCGGTTACGTAAATCGCAGCCAATCGACGCCAATTAAATTGGATTTTTCGCCTTAATTACGAGATGGATAATTACAGATCGATATCGACAAATCAACACGGCACATTGTTTATTCTGTGCTTCAAACTTACAATTAATATGCATGATTAATGGTATCGTTTTGGGGACATCGATATGACTCATCTGATTACAACTTTACAAAATTTCAGGTCACAGGATTTAAAAATTTAAGTATAGGTTCGGATGAAGACACTTTTGTAGATTTAAGATTTTTTGGTTCAAATATAGGAAAATTTGACCTGTACAGTACAGGTACTGACTGAACTATTAATAGCAAAGCAAATAATCCATATACACAAAATGATTAGAATGGCACGCTTTTGCCGATGCCATTCCGTTCAGCAACAATATGCACTACATCTTATCCTACAATGCTACACTATCATAATTTCAGAATAACTCCAGCCTAAATCAGAGAGCTGTTCGAACACACCTGGTCAGAGGCGTGACCCAGCACACCGTAAACTGTATATACGGGCACACCGACGAGTAAATATACACTATCGTGGAGATATCTTAATAAACACTCGACACTAACGGTCCCGCTGCATCCAAAGCCGTTTAGATACTGAAACGATCCGGTTATGCATCAGAAGAACATCAAACGTCATCTAGAGGTCATCAACCATTTGTTCATAATTAAAAACTGGTAGACTAATAAAACTGACGAGACGTAACCAACGGTTGATTCGATCAATGATCGTGACAGCAACGGTTAGTAGTCTACTTTTTTGGTAATCATTTGAACAAACAATCTATTAAGCGTTGTGCAATTTTAACTGTTAAAATATTCAAGGTCTAAGTTGTTGTGTAAATAAATCTATTCCGAAAGTGTTTTCAATACGTCAGTCAATAGCAAGATAAGATAAATCAATCAGACGCCAACCTATCAGAATTTATTTCCGAACACAGAAACGTATTTAAAACGCAATATTTTATAGCGACCACAACATAAGTCTGAGTGGGCTGTTTGAAAATGCACGGGAATATCACAAGGAAATGAAAAGGGCATTAAACATGTGGGGAATACAGATAAATATATGAAACGGAGCGAACGTCGGAATAGACTAGAGATGTAGAGTGGCAGCGAAAGAATTGATGGTGGCGGTCCCTGACAGGGACAAAAGATACGATTGTGGAGACGACGGTGTACACTTAGACACACATACATTACACGTACATGCATTTGATTTCATAATATAATAAGCCTTGAGAATAAGGATGCGAATCTTGAGGCAACACAAAGCTTTGAAGATCCATAGACATTTACTCCCACGTTATATCTGTATAATCTAATTTATTATGACACGAGTATGTCGGCACCATATGGACTAACGGTAACTAGTTTTTGACAGATTTTGAAAACAAACCGTATAAAATCTGATGCTGGAACTTCAATTAATAAAGCTGAATCCTTAAAAGGGGTGATTAAATTGTTGCGAAACCTAAAACGTAGCAGAACTCCAATTAGGTATCTATTACATAAACGCAAGCAATGAATGAGTTCAATTTAAATCTACACTAACCTTTCATACCGCTCCAGATCTTGATTTCAAATAATATAATTGAAACTATAACGATATCCGCTTCAATTTTCAATTACCTAACGACAGCCCGCCCGGTGCAGACGATCAATTTCTAGAATCAATTTATCGATCCAATTATAAAATCCCTTTGCTCCCTGCCCAAGTGGCCTGTGTGTAACAAAGGTATTATCACTTCAGAACGAGGGCAGCATTGGACTCATACCGTTACTTCACTTGAAGATACAAAACGCAAGGTAGAAAATTTTGCGCGTGAACGTTGCAATAAAAGATGGTGTTATAATGATAGGTCAGAAAACAAAAGAACATCTCAACGGTTGTCAGATTGTGATCATTTCATTATACGCACCGAGTTAAAGCTATCACAGTAATTTGTCTCGCTAACATTAGCGGCGATGTCGATTGGTTACGCAACTTATTTTTAAAAGTACTCCGAACACTAGTTTATTTTTATCTTAAGTACGGACGACAGCACGTCAAGCTACACACTTCTTCTTCTTCTTCTTCTGCCTCGCCTTATCCCGTTACTCGGGGTCGGCCTTCCCAATCATGCGACGACGTTTATTTCTATCTAGAGCGTCTTGCTCTTGGAGTCCTAATACTCTCATGTCCCTTTGGACATTTGTAATCCAGGTGGTGGACGTCAAGCTACAAACTGCGATATCTTATACTGTTGGAATAAGGGCTTTTTTTCAACAGAAATGTATAGTCTGTTATGCTGACCACTGTATATTATATTTAGTTTATTATATTTAATTTTGTTTAGCTGCGTCTTGCAATGCTAGCACATTTTGTCACTTTATGTTTTCAAAGCTCCTCGTTCAATTGTTGCAGAGCCATTGTAAAGGCCTTATTAGCTACAAAAGCCCGTGTAGTAGGCCTAGAAGATTGAATGCGATTTCAGGGTAACCGTGCAGAATTACGTGTGGCCAATGATTTGGTAGTCAATAAGCCAATTTATTTAGGTAAAACCGAACATTACCGGTTAGTAACAGTAGAAGCATTCTCGAGTTTGTCGGTGGTATTTGAATTTGTAAATGCATGTTACGGAATGCCCGGATTATTTTCATAGCGTAGTAGATTCAATGTTGATTGGCATTACAAGCCGCGTAAGTAACGAATCTATGCTCAGTGGATACAAGAACCTGATGGATTGCTAGAAAGTAGATTGATTTAAGATAGGTGAACTTTTGAGACGTTTAAATCGAGACTGTTGAGTTGATGACTACGTACAAGGAGTAACGAAATATGTATGTGCAAAATCTAACAGGGAACCTATCCTTAAACAAATAGGTGTATTAGAAAAGTGCAAGGCTGAGCCTCTGTATTCGTGGTAACTTAAAGAAATAAATATATTGACATTGAATGGATAAAATGGAACTGAATACAGGAAGCAATCACGACCAAATACATAGAATGCACAAAATTGTATGTGACGTTACGAGTTGTGCAATAAATAAAGTTCAGGGTCACCACAATAGTATTTGTCTATTGTTAAGGCAGGTCATGAGCTATTGTTAGAATCAAGTGGAAGATGAGATTTTATTTGCCAATTCTATTGCAGGCTTATCATACACTCTTGTCTAGTCTTGCCCGGATAGCAAAGGACTCCTTAGGGTTCGATTCCTTGTCTTACACAGTTGCTTTTGACAAGTGCAATATAACCTTAAAAATTTAAATCGGGTTTTAAATAGTTTTCAAGTTTATTCTCAATGATCAATTGCTCAAGGTGACCGATATGCCCAGTCGTAACTCACACTAATATGCCAGTTTTTTTGTTTATATCCAAATCGTTCACGTTCACTTTCTGGTCAAACACTTATTATGTAACGATTATGATTACTACCAGCAAATAGTCCAAGTCAAATGTCAATGCGCATAAGAATGTATTTAGAAGTTGCGCATACCGAACTTTGATCTCTTGCATTTTGGTAACTGACTGACGTTATAATGTTCACCAGACACATAGATGAACATGATGTATTTGATGAAGTTGTTTGTTATCGAATGAACATTATAATTAATCAGATACATTTGAAGGTATGTTAAAAAGATGTTTACTTAACATTTCAAAGCATGCGAAGGTTTGAACGTGAATATCTGGTAATCAGTAAACGTTTTGTGAGCTTAGTTGAATACGCCCGTTAGTGCCTGCTACATTGTATTATGTTCGTAACATTTACAAACATACTACTGTTTATTCATTGACATTCAAGTCAGTATCTTCTGACCTCATGCTAAGTGAAGTTTATTATTATTTTAGCAAAGGTAACTGTTGTTCAAGAGTATAAGTATGTACAACTATAATTTTATTTTTGTTTTATAGTGTTTTGGCACTATACAAACTTAATATTATAAATTGCACTTGTAAAAAGCAACTGTGCTAGACACGGCATCGAACCCTGTGTTTTAAGCTATCCGGGCGCCTGCCTATACCACTCGACCATCGACATTATAGGCATGCGCTTGGATAGCGTAAGATACAAGACAAACACAGAGGCATCTGTGCAATTTATAATATTAAGTACCTATTTATGTGTAACTATTTATGTTTGAGTAAATTAGTATTAGTAAGAATGTACATACACAGTTAGGTGTAATACTAAACTATCTCCAAAATGTACATGCCCCGAGAAAAGCACATCAAATATTTGTCAAACGTAAAGTGTACGTAACTAAAAATCCAAAGAGTATATTGTCCAACGGTACACAAAGCGATCAACGGTATCGCAAAAGTGCCTATAGCTAACACGACTTTAGTAGTGATTCAGAAGGCGTAATATACAGAAGTAACCTAATCATATACAGTCAGCGTCGAAACATTTACTAAAATGACACTTATTGCAAGGAAACAAGTGCAGATATATTTTAACACTAAGGGTACACCAATCTATGAAGTTGTCGAACACAGAGGTGCCCAAGATGCGGTAACAAGCGATGCAACGCAAGAGTATACGCTAAGGACAAATGTAAACATTCTTGGAAAACATTTTGTAAGTAGAATTCACTGAACATACAAAGTGGAATGTTTGGAATACTTATCTTCTCTATTAAGTCATTTCATTATTTTGTATTTATATAGGAATAGTATAATTAGCATCATGGTCAGCTTAAAAGCTCGATTTATAACGCGATGGTTACTCCTGTTTTGTACTAACTTCATTCTAAGACCCTTTACACACTGTGACTATTTGATGTGCTCTTGTTGTGAACGAGGCGCCTGGAGGCATAATTTGACACCTGCATCAAAGCAAACAGCCTATTTCGGTTAGCGGTCAAGCAATCTGGCATGATACATGTTATAAGTTTCTATGGTCAGTCCTTACCTTTGAAGTTCTTCCATACTACCAGGTATAAGTACAATCCCCTATTTGTCAAAGTTCATTTGAAATAACAGCAATAAACAGGCATCACCTTTTGAATCTACAAGCATGTGAAGTAGAATTCAAGTGACATTTAACATCTTCACATATGTTGTACACTCGTACCAAATAGCATTTACAAATCACACACCTGGATCTATGACGAACACATACAAGCTCTCACGACTGTCATGAAATTCCAATAACATATTCTACGTGCAGAAAATTCGAATTCAATGCGGACACGGCATGATATGTTGTGTCTTTGAAATGTTAGTATCATAAATCAGCTGTTTTATAAATATGTACCACGTTGTGGCTGTTTTAAATTGGACGCTTATGACAGTAAATAGCGTCAATAAACAACCTGTAACATTGTTGGGTTTGAGTCGCTGCCAATCGTTGGCCAATGGACGACAAAGGTGCGCTGGATAAGGATGGAGGCAAGAAACCGTTGGTTTCTATCACTGAATAGATAAATAAGGTTAGAAATGCCCCGGTCAGTGCAGCAGAGGTGAGCTATTTGTGAGCATATGCATGAGCAGAACTTCATTCGCGTGACAGGAGCGTTGCAGTAATATTGTGCAAGAACAGCGATTTTGTTGTAACAAGTATTAAAAAAAATATTCATTGATGACTGTGCACGCACATTACTAACAAAATTGCTACCTTAGCACGCAATGTATCGCATCCAATTTGCATGGTTCGCTTGCGTACACAACGATAGGGATGTAGCTCACGGCACAGTAAAAATATCGATAAATGGTAATTTCCCTACTGATGTATTATGAGATTAAAACATGATTAATTAGTAAAAATAAATATTGTTAAGTAATTATTTATAACAAACTAGCGCCCTCCCGCGACTTCGTTCGTGCGTCTAAGTTTTACCATTCCAATAAATCGTAGAATTTTGTGTAAGCCCATACATACGCATTACTACTTCTATAGTATAATATGCTATCATATCATAGCTAATATGCTTTCTAAAAATGTATGTGACATATTTTAAACCAGACAAATAGTTTCTGATATTAGCGCGTTCAAACAAACAAACAAAAACATCCAGCTTTTTAATTAGTATATATATTTATATATTATAAATAAATGTTATATGTATTTTACGTCCTTTGATACAACACGTAGACCTGGCTTAAATCGGGTCTGTTTTTTTTTCTTATTTTTTATGTTGCATGTCTTAGTTTTAATTTTTCTTGTTTGCTATTAATAAAATAAAGTTTTTCAAACTTATACGGGGATATTATCTTTTTATTAAACAACAATATCGAAATACTTTCTACGCCTATTGTCAATTATTAATTCTTTCGGATGCTTGAAAGAGTAGGCTATTGCTATTGTGCCATGTAGATATCTACCCTATCATAATAAAATATCATTAAAAAATATATTAATAAGCTCTCTTCTTGAGAGCAACATCAATCACAAACATGTGTCAAAACATTGCGCTTTCAGACATGTCAAATTATTGTCAAAAATAAAATAACAAATATGTTAATATCAATTTATTTTAATATTATTTTAATCAAATTATTAATGTTAAGCAATACGTAAATGTATTAATTTTCTCTATTTCAAGTAAAGTATAGCAACACCATTATTTTTCTTATTGTTTTTTTATCGGAAGGTAATTGTACAACCCTTTGATGCGATCAAATGTGCCGTAAAATGGTATGGTTTTTTTTTTCAATTCATATTGAAAAAATACATTACACCGGTAATTGAAGTTATCGATATCGATCGACCTAAAATATCGACTTTTACCACAACGTAGTATTTTGACATTTAAAGAATGAACGTAGCGGAATGATGATTGCTGGTTCCACTGCTAGCAGCTCTGTGATTGGTAGTTGGTTTTACGTACTAATCACACCAATCACAGAGCTCCCAGCGGAAAGTGTGATTGGTTTGTGATATTGATGCGTTGATTCATTGATTGGAGCTTTTGGTACTGCAGCAACAACGCCATACCGCCCACCGGCGACACAGGTTCTCATACAAACGAACTGTCAGAACGTTTCTAACCTTATTTATCTATTCAGTGGTTTCTATCGACCGAGTTTTATCAGAAGCGAGTGACAATCGAGCCTATGAGATAACACCTCATATTAGTTACTATTCTTGCGTTCACCTCCTGTTAGTGCACTAGAATTATAAGTGCAATTTAGAATTACTAGATGATACTACAACATTGTATGAAGAATTGTTGGAATGACATTCGAGTCCATATAGGAAAGGACAGCTACCATTTTGTCGAAGCTAGCAAATCAACCTCTGAAATAATGTTGCACCTACTAAATAATAGACGCACAGATGTAATTTAGTACGACCAAAGAGATCGTCAGTTCATCTACTATATCGTTTTCGGTCGTAATATATTTCATGTTGTCTGATTAGTCTCGCGCAAGAATGCAGACGTGTTTTCCGCATCACTATTCCACACAAGTTTGATCGAATCGTTTCGAAACTGGGCGAAGATCTTTGCAACACTTTGATTCAGCATTCCATGCGCACGCACCGATTTACAACCTTATCATTTCACCGCTTTGAATGGCAATGCTGTCGAACTGCGCATACAAGAAATATTTGAAATGTTGCTACACCCGATCAATATTTATCTTACGACTTATTGTCAGCTTCAGAATAACCAAATATAAGCTAAGCTGTCATTTCATTTCCCAATTATTTACGACTTCAATGAGCTGTGTATCCATTATAGGTCTGTCGTACAAGTAAATAATTAGCTCTTGTTTGGAAACATCGATTGCTTTAACCTACACATGCCCTTAGATGGAATGTAGATCAACTAAATCATTGACAAGGCGTTTCGCGTCAAAACAATTTAATGTCTTATTCCGTGAGCGCTAGAGCGTGGGTAGTAGACTAATTTCCCTTTTGAGTTCGCCATGGCACACCCTTCGGTGTGGCAACGCTGGCAACATTCGTCCATACGACTTGTCGATTAAGCGCAAGAATGAACCCATTATGTGCTTATGCCTTTAACGTGTATCTGCATAACATTTACATTGCATTGCAGACTCACCTGAAAGTGGTTTGCCGGTAACCTCATAATCGGTCCGCCATCTTTGAATCTGCAAACAAAAATAGAAGTCAGCAACACATCGAAATTATTGACTAACATAAGTTTATTATACATTCTGATAACGACGTGTAATAGAGAAATTAAAAGGTGCATGCAACGCAATTGCAGTTTGCAGGGTTTACAGCGGCAATACAGATAAAATTTGCAATAAATTAAATTGCTCGGCCCACAGTCTATACGAGATGTTAGAAATGTGGAAATGATGTAGCTGAAACGTGCTAACTTATACGGCATTTGAAATAAATCATACCATTTAATTCTCAGATGCAATAATCCTTTGGGAAAGGAGTTTATGGGAAAGTGAGTTTTTGTAGAATGCTTTTCACAGAGATTCTCGGGGTAATAATTTTATTTCCAATACTGATTTCATGCGAACTAAGCCATCGGGAAGAACATCAATTTAACTTTTGACTTTTACAGACTGTGATATATCATGAGTATTACATTTACCGTATATTATGATTAGGCATGTTTTATATTCACAGATATTTAAATACTACCGTAAAATCGCAATAAGTTTCTCCAATAACGGTATATCTGAGTTTATAGCTCTATATTTATTTATTGCGCAGTTGAGACAGAATTTAATAATAACAAGGAAATGTAATGACGCAATTTTGACAAAATAATACAATAAACGTGTGACAAAATAATTGCAAAATAGCAGTCGTATATCAAGACGAGGAACTCGGTCGTGTATTCGTGATCACAATTACGCTTGCAAAACATGATCACATACAAACGGTATAAAGACAACAGCTTTATCTAAGCTGTAACGATGATCGTTATGTTAATTTGTATTATTGCTCATCGGTGCAAATTTCACTATGTTCCTTTATCATATAGCTCGGTTTTATTGTAACAGCAGATTTAGACTTTCATTTGTGTGTCTGATTGATCATCTAATGCCATAATGTCTTTTCCATAATATCCAAGTTGTTATGTACTTTTTTAACAAATACAAGTAATTCATTATTTAGTTATGATAGTAAAAACAAATGAGGTTTACGTACTGGCAGATAGCAATCACCGAAATTTACATGGATATAGTGAAGGCACTTACTCTTTCAACTTTTATAATTTTACAATAGCTCCCTGTATGTGTCACGGCTACAAATAGCATATTCAGAAGAGCAAATCTTCTTCAATCATATGCATGAAATCACTGAATAGATTTCACTAATCTAAACTTCGTTACACCGTTATAACAGGAAACTGTACTTCACATAAAACTGCTAACTTGTAACTTTATTACTGAACTCATAAGCGTTATAATAATTGGTTATGTAAAATATGGTGGTTGCATAAATATTTTACGTCGACCACGATTGCTACTAAGGAAATATTCTGTTAGGAACGAGGAACTTTAAATAACAATAGTATCTGAACTCAAGAAAAGATTGCGTATTTGTTTAAAGCGCATTTTCAACTCATTCAACCTTACTATGTTTAATAAATGGTCAGGTAAAATCAGCAACATTATCATACATAATGGTTGGTTCATACATCTTGTAAAAAAAAAAAAAGTAAAGTTAGCCTGTAAGCATCCCACTGCTGGGCAAAGGCCTTACCTCAAATGTGAGGTAGTATGAGCCATACTTCACCACGCGGGCTCAGTGCGGATTGGCGGAGGGGTGTTTGCAAGGCAAGCGACCAACCTTGCTGTCAGATTTTTATCAAGCCGCCCATAGGGCCTCTGACTAGGCTTATAATACCAATCGATATTAGCCGGGACCAACGGCTTAACGTGCCTTCCGAAGCACATACATCTTGTATGTAATTAATATTACTTAGGTAGGTAGTAGTGTTTTTTGCAGGTCAGAGTCATCAGTCAGAGGTAAAGAAACGCAATATGTAAAAGTAAACTGTAATGACAAGAGTATTTATGTATGTTGGTTTGTCGGTACGTACCCAGCTAGCAATCACAA
Source organism: Pyrausta aurata (assembly GCA_963584085.1). Taxonomy (NCBI): domain Eukaryota; kingdom Metazoa; phylum Arthropoda; class Insecta; order Lepidoptera; family Crambidae; genus Pyrausta; species Pyrausta aurata. The sequence goes on along the minus strand of OY757258.1, from coordinate 9,745,563 downwards.
AGATGAATGATGACCGCGCTAGAGTTTCAAGTTATTTCACTTTGCACTTCGTTGGAAAGTGATTCTAACTTAATGGTTATGGTACGAACACATGCGTGATTGTTAAAATATATTTTGTTCTCTTGCTATTTATCGCAGTTTTTTTAACAAAGACTATTTCCACCATTTCACTCGAATGAATTTAATGATTCGGTCGAAGGTAGATCATGCCACTAGCAGCAGCCTATTAATTTATTCTTCTTAATCATGTGTTTTGGTAAAACTGTTACCTCTATGTTATTGTTAACTTATCAGTATCGGGACAAGAAATAGAAATCGTTAACAATGTAAAATATGTATTTGTAAGTTACTTTATAAATGATCCCGGAAGACATATCATCCATTGATTTTATTGCATCGGTATTTTCAAAGTATCATTAAAAATACTGCTGGGAATGAATTATAAGAGAATGCGACTAAAAACCTTAGTAAGATTTCCGATCAGCAATTACGGCTGACCTAACACGAAACATACATGAGAATAAAACACAATGATATAGAACTTATGCAACTGATAATCCAGGGTCGTTTGTTACGAGAAAAAAACGCTTTCCAATGAAGCAATAAATTACATATCTGTTAAAATTCATGCGCAAGTGCTAATTCTCGTTAACAATGCAGTAACTCGAAGGTTTCAATTTTCATACAATGAAACGTTTCGTTTGAAGTTTTTACAATGCTGCACTTAGTAATAAATAGGGTTCCACGTGACACTTAGTCTGGTTACTACTAATAAAAATATATTTTATTTATTTATAACTAAAACTAAAAATTCAAATAAGATACTAGTACAGGTGCACCATATATATTACTTTATAGCTAAAGTGTATAATATATATATATTACTTTATAGCTAAATGGTATACAAAACCAAATTTTTTGACTGATGTGTTTATCAGCATTCTTTAGCCATTCTTTTGTTTATGCGACCGCCTATCGGTCCCTGAGCGTTTAATTTTTTTTATCGTTTCTTGTTCCTAGGTGTACTACTTGTACAGTAACAATTTTTACATTTTAGGGTCTTAGCACAGAACACAGAATAAATTATAAAATATAATCTTGACCTAGCCTTATCGTAGTTTTAAGACGTACCTTAGTATAATTTTCTCTTACATACGAGTAATAATAGCTCTTAACAGTAAGATGTTAAGATAGGAAACATGTCACGCTAGCCCTATTTGTAAGAAAATCCGCCGTATTCAGGGCATCGCATTCTCACAGAGATCCATTATCAACACTCGAACCACATAAAAACAGTTTCTACTCCTTTAAAAATAGAATTAACATTTCATTCACTTCTCATCGATGCTCGTAATACTACAGATAAAATTAGACACTCTGCTATGGGGCATAAAATGTAATTTGAAGTGAAAATATAAAAGGATTAGAAGCTTGTGTGTCAGGTTACCTAAATGCAGTCTCGCATAATTGTACAGTCATATAAGCCTACAGGTAACCGCTGGGGTGGCGGAGAGCATGCGTAGAGCGAACCTCCGTCATCTCCTTTAAGACATTCTTACACATTCTTACTGAAGATCTTAAGGATGAACAGGACATTGAGCGAGAAAGAAGGGCACTCTCGATTCGGTGTAACATGCTTGCCCGCAGGTTTGCCAAGTGCAGTGTGGAAGCTAAAAAGACCCTATTTAGGGCGTACTGTCAGTGCTTCTACACATCTCAGCTGTGGGTAAGGTACAAAAAGTCATTTTTTAGCACTTTGAGGGTGCAGTACAATGATGCCTACCTCATTCTTATGAAGTTGCCGAGATGCTGTAGTGCCTCTGCCATGTTCGCCGAAGCGAGAGTGTCCGACTTTTTTGCTGTAGAGCGACAAAGGATTGTGTCCTTTTGGGATCGCCTACGTTACTCTGATAATAAAATACTGAAGGCAGTCAATGAGGATATATATGGGAATCCTATTTACAGGCATTGGCTTCAAATCCACCGGGAGGCGAATCGGCGGTAGGTATATAATGAGACGTGGACCTGAGATAGGCCTATCTGATGTGATATATGTATTTTTTAAATGTCTGATGTGTTTTTATTTTAATGTCTATTTATAATTCCATTTTAATTTTAATTTTATTATATATGTTTTTATCATGTATTGATGGGACTAAGCACCTGAAATAAAGAATTTTGTTATTATTATTTATTTATTATTATTTAAGGCGGTAAGAGAGAAACCGCGGAGGTTTTAGTGGGTAAACCTGGAAAAAGGGATCCCACATAACCCGATGCCCCCTCCCTGGGCATAAGGCATGCATAAAGCATTTACTCCGCGAAAAAAAAGGAATAAAAAACTCGTGACTAGATATTTAGCTTCTGGATCCACATTTATCGCATAGCAGGTTCTCAAGGCTAAATATCATTATTTATGAAAAAAAATCAGTTGCTTTGCCATTCGGGCGAAACATTTGATTCTGTGTTCAGCAGTTGTATCCTAGACGGAGCTTTGTACAGTTGCATTGCGATGGTATTATTAGAGAGCCGTAAACTGAAAGTTTGGAAGTTCTTTTCGAGTCTGACTGTAGTAGTATTTATTGCAACAAGAAAGGTAGCGATTTAACGTAACATAACACCTCCATAGGCGTTTTGTATGACGGCACTCGAGACACTCATATTGGTTTACGAATAACCGCAATGCTGTGATATATTATTTGTATTGACATCATTTTAATCGTACTTGTAACGAAATATTTCAATATGTAATCAATGCAGAGCTTAATAGACCTTTCGAACAAATGATTGATTGATTGACTTCATTATCAGTCTTTAAAGTATGCAATGTGAGAATAGAAAGCTTATAATAACGCCGCAGATTTATAGGTATTAAGGATAATAAAACATCCACTTACAATTATAAAAGATCATTGAAGACTTTTTAAATTACCTTACTATAAGATTATTTGAATATTATTTTTTATTAGACTAAAATTAAAAACCGTTATAAAAAAACAATAGCCAAACATTTTAATTGCTTACCATCAAAAAAGCATTCCGAAAAGCCCTAAGGCTAGAAATACGAAAAACAGCGTAATAACAGTTATACGCACACGTGCCTTCGTAATTCTAATACGTGTGGAAATTGCCTTAAATTACTGCTTTGATCGACTGTAATTAACTCTGGAAATGGCGACCACCTAATTCGAAGAGGAAACGACCAATTAAGCCTTTTGTGACGATAGGAATCGTGTCGCGGGCGATGAAATCGTCAATAACCTGCAGCAGAACAATTTACTATTTTTGCTGACAATCTCACGCAACTAATATTATGATAAACAATATGTATTCTGATTACATAGAGCTCAATTTCGTTCAGAATATTGAGTAAAGCCCGTTCTTATTTGCTTGTCGAATATTGTAAACTATCTTGACGTTCTTTTTTAAAAGAAATGATTTATTATAAAATAAGATTAACACAAAACTAATTCAACATCGACACTGAAATATTTTGAAATAAAAAAGTAAGGTAATTTATTTGCTGATATTATTTTAAAAGTTATAAAAAGACTGTTTACAATATTTGACAAACAAATAAAAACTTACTTTAGGTCGATGTGCTCATCATTTTGGCTCAATATTTCCAAATCGGTCACAAGGATGTTTCTCACTTTGTTGTTAGTAGAAACAGAATAGGTCACAGATGTTCAAACACATAAGCTATTCTTCAGCCTTTTTGACTCAATTAGACGGTTTTTTGTATGTATTTAATGTAGTAAAATAAATGCATTTTCTTTCTTTCTTCGTTTCTTTCTTTCTTTCGAAACCCAGCAGCAATTTACCCAGGAACTGAATTCGACAATAATCGAAAGAAAACTAGAAATAGTTAACATCAAGAGATCAGATAACAAAAATTGCGCGTTGATGTCTTTTGTAAGAAGCATCGAGATCTAACGAATTATAATTCGGACAGCTGCGTATACTACACATCATTTTGAACTCTTTTTATCTAAATAGCTATTTTCAAAACCGTCTTTATGTCTACAAAATTATACCATGTAGTACACGCTTCTTTTGTTAAAGTTCAAAACCGATCAATAACATGATAAATGGCCAGTTAAATTGCTAGTCAAAATCTTCGGTTGGTTATAGTAAGTGAGTCGTGAGAATGTTGTACGGGACCATAGGGGTATATCCGGATATTGTGTGCGTTCAGCACCATTAAGTATATCCGCTAGTGTCTAAAATGATTTTAATTGTATGAGAAAATATATGGTCACACTCACACGGCTTGAAGTGACCGCTACTGTCTAAGAGCAATTAAAAACTCTGATGATACCTATGTGATTTTAAATAGAACCTGAGACTTCTAATTACTTAACACGGCATAAGTGTCTTTTAAATACAAATTCAGTGTAATTAAAGACTTGCAGATTAACCAATAAAGACACACTGTGCTAGTCTACTTCATACATAGACAGATGTTATTGTAATTTGTTTGTAGTATTTACAAAATACAACATCAGCATCATGAATCGAAGACACGGAATGATAAACACACAGTCATATGAGAATTCGTCAATAGATGATCCAATATCCATCTTTGTATGACTCATGCTTCTCACACAAAAAAAACATATGACGACAGCACCCAGCATAACTGTCACGAGTATTTCCATTTAATTACACGATGTGACGAAAACCCGACCGGCTATAAGCAGTCCGAAATCATTGCCTTTTGTATCAATAAACATCAAGTGTGCCGAACCGTTATGCGAACAAAAACCCGTAGTGGGTCAATGGCACAAGATCATCGCGCGTCTGCGCTGCTGCGCCTGCGCAAGCCGAGATCTTTCCTTCTTTTTAATTGGACGCGAGAGAAATGCTGTGATAAGAAGTTATTGGGCCCAGTTTTTGTGGACATGAAGCCTTATTGAATTTAGGTTGTAGTACGAAAGAATTTCTTGCAATGATTTTTTCATCGCGGTGACAAGCCTAGTGTTTCGTACTGGTTGGTACACGTACTTGATGATAAAAGTATCTCTACTTTTACTTCGGAAAACGTTAAACGAGGTTTTATCAACGTACTGATTAAGATTGTTAAACCTATATCACGGGAAACGAACACAGATTCTGATAAAAGACTATGTGACTCCCGAACTAATCATTGGAATATTGCAAATTCAATCAAAGATAAAAACTGAATTTGAGAAACATTCAATCATTCATCTCATTGGAATTGGTTAAGCTTAAGGTCAATGACTTTAATCGCTCTGTGAATTATTGAAGAAAAAATAAAATCTTTACTATAAAAACGTAAGAAAAATTGCTATTTCAAATTAAAAATCACGGCATATCAGTTCTACCACATTTAGCATATAAATCGTAATGTCAATTGAATCGTACAACTACTGTTGGAGTTGTGACTCGAATAAATTAGATGATCTATTTGCATAGTACATTAGGCAGCTGTTTAATTCAGATGAGGTGAACGAACTTGACACAATACAACGATTTACATATAAAAATACTCAATTATTGTAAACACGGTTATGGACGGACCGATTTGTCAGCGTTTACCGTAAAATGTTTGTAATTTGATGAAAAGAGAGAGAAGTATTTTCGTTGTGGTAGTAAAAATGTATAATGAGTATTACGAATGTGTCTATAGGCCCACTATTGAATTTCTTAAACCAAAGGCAAAAACTACATTAGGATATGACTCTACCTGAGACATAACTTGGCCCAATTTGGTTGCATTACATGATAAACCACTGCCACAACAGACTTCCGTGTAATGTAGTCCTTCATAAATATCTCCACCATCAGTCATTGTCAAACGAAACATGGCACATATCAGTATTACTGTTTACCTAATAAATGACCGAGTTATTGCCTATGAACAATAAGTTTCCTCACTTCTGACAGTAATAAATAACAAATTTATTTGCTACAAATCCGTCATAGCGTTTTGTTCCCTCTCACGCTGAACGAATCGGGGCCGACCAAACCGGTCTTGAAGGGCTCAGTCTAAGTGCTGTTGGCGTTGATATGGCACCTGTACCATAAACAAATGAATGTATAAATAAATATTTTAAAGATAAACCTACCCCAACAATATAAACATTAATTAAAACAAATGATACATCATGTGCAACAAGTAACAACCATTGTATGCGAAATAGCAATTTCTCCGACGATGAATGCCCGAAGGCATTCTTGATGAATGAATATTGCACGTAAACAAATTGAAGTTGTTGTTGTATTAATAAACTAAACAAAACTAATTCGTAACAAACAACTGACACGCGGAATTCATTATAACCAAGAGACAGACGACAGAGTGGAATTAATTAATAAAATTATTGCTAACGAAGTCGATTACAAAGAAGAAGAAGAACATCGTCATAAATTTAACTTTAATGGGCAGAGTGAATCGACCATCCCACGTCTATAGCTTGAGGAACTGATGTGACATGTATCCAATCAAACTTAGCCATAGTTAGATGTCAAAACTCATCATTGCAAAATTTCTACAAATCAGATACCATGGTTAGTCACTTTTAACTGGGCTTGATATTTGACTAGCTCTACCACAGCGGACTGTTTGTTTAAGATCATAAACAATAAGATAATATTAGCAAACCACAGATACCATTTGCTTGAGCCGACCTTTATTAGTAGTGCGACATCGATATTCCTGCGCATGCGGCACGTAACTGTAAAGTGCATGGAACAATAAGCCAGATTAGAGAATCGGCACAGATCGTTCGTAACTTGCACCATTGCATCGGTACTGTTAGCTGCGGGCTGGGTGGGCCCTCCGCACGACATCCCTGAACGAGTCACGATGATTGACGACTACCTGCCGGACATACCCGAGCGAGACAGAGGTTTCCGACCGATCTTAGATCATCTTAATTGTGCCTTGATTGGTTTGGGATATGAATTTCCAGAAACATTTTGCAATGAGTAGGTGTTCTGCTTCATTTAAATGCAAACATAGTTTATACCTCTGCAATTTCTCTCAAGTCCTATAAATTAGCACCTCAAGTATTTACAACTGCATTTGTAACAAGTTTATCCAAATGATTGGTTAGCCCAATCACATAATTTATTGAATAAACTTTACGGTTATTTGCACAAATTACTTTGAAACAGTAGTCAAGTTATGATAAGTAATTTCGACATTATAAATTCCATCATACCTGTTACGGAATGCCTAAGAAAATCAAGTCGAATCAATGCAAAAACTAACCGCGCCCACTAACTGGGGCCCTTCGGCGATACAGATAACTGCACTATAAAAACTGAAACTGTCGGTTATAATAGCTTCCGTGAAGCATGCAATTGACTCAAAATCACGTATCAAATTGTAATCAAAGTTTACATTACATTCATAACTTGCAAATCACACAACGTGCAGTAGTCCAAAAATTACAAAGACCATGATAACGGTATCTTAATTCTTTATCATCACAAGACGACGAGAAGTCACGTCTGAATCCAACTTATATTTAGCTTCAATTAAATATAATAGTATCCAATCATTGAACTTATAGTACATGTACTCTTATAAAATTCGCCTCCAGTCGTGTCCGAAGTGTGTTCCATCATCGTTCTTATTTTGATGACAATGTAACGATGACGACGATAATCGAATCACATAAAGCATCTGATGAAAGTGATCACCAAGAAATTGAAGATGCTCAAACTCGAATTTACATTTTGAAACAAATGAGAACCGAATCTAATGATCGTGACACTATTTTCAACAATGGAACAGAAAACACAATGCAAGACATAACAAAAGACCAAGTCATCGCAAAGATAACATACGCACTAGTCATACATGATTGAGATCCCAACAATAACATAACAGTAACATTTGTAACGATAAATCAACTGGCGATAGTACGACAAAAAACGCGAGTGTAAAAAGTTACATCACGATAACCTTATTGTGTCTTCGAACATCCCATGATCGATTTCATGAGACGATGCGAGATGCCGATATGACGACAATAATCATATAGAAGCTGATCCATTGATGTCTTGGACTTACGACAGTGGCAAATAAGTGCTCTTATAATACCACTCATACAAAAGACTGCTTTTGTGCAACTTAATGAATGCGCGTCATGGAACCGCTCATTAAAAGTGTATAGCCGTTATCCGATTCATCTACCTACAGTGAATATAATGCAACGCAATTGCAAAACTGAGCTACAAGCATAATTTGTTAAAATATGTGACAATGCGACTTTCAAAATTCCACTTTTACGGATTCACGTTCGTTAAAGTTTTTCAAATTGCAAAAGTTGATAAATGTTCTCTTAAAAAATTTGACACATTGTAAGTTCCCAAATAATTACACAATGATTTCAATAAAACTGTCTTCAAAGTAATTTCTCACAGCTTCTGTTCCTCTGACAGCAATTGTGATTCGTTACAAATGATACACGATTAGAGTCATGCTTTCTTAAAATCTTTTTTATACAAATTTTGCTCAAATTTTTATTAAAATTTCACCCGAATAAATTATTACATCACATACATACATACATAACATCTTTGCCATTCTAATATGCCTTCAACTAACACCAGAACTGTATCACAAGGATTCCTTTGACCATAACCAGTATTTTCTACGTGATACAATCACCTCACTTATCGGCCGATATAAATTCAATGGTCCGTCCCTACAAGGACTAGGAAGGAACATCTCATTCGATACCGAGGCATTTAACCCCGATGTCGAGAATTCGATTCGAGCACGTTCTCCGAATCGATTTCCGCTAAGTCTGCGTCCACCCACGATACCGTTGGTTGGAGCGAGAATAGTAGAATATTACCTTACGTCGGGCCACGGACGTAGAGTGAATTAACAAGACTAGATAGCGTCAGTCAAGGCAATTACAAGACTAAGTGGTCTCATATCAGAGTGTGCAGAAAGGCTCGGTAGTGAAAGATGTATTTCCATATTGAACGTATCAAATCTTATTTCATAATTAAGTTATATATTATTTGCTTTGAATGTTTTGGATTGATAGGTTTATCTTACAAAATGGTTTTACAGAAAGTACAGCCACAAAAGTTTGCTTATTATTTAATTCTGGATCTTTAAGCCAATTGATTATTCTAATGTCTCCCATTATTATTCTTAACAAAGTGGAGATGCACGCTCTTTAAACCTATAATGTCTTAACCAAGATAATGGGAGTGGTGTATCTCAATAGTCTTACAAGAAAACCGAAAAAGGTCACGCGCTGGAAACCTTTCCAGTGAACCTATTTCATGATTCGCCAGTACCTACTTAGTACTAAGCGTCTAAGAGCAAGGCGCGTTCAACCATTAGCATAACTAGAGAAGCGCACTAGCGCAGGTGAGCGGCTAACGGAACATCGCAAGCGCATATCGACGACGCATCTTTTATTACCTCACATTTCAAACACAACTTTACAACACTCGATTTAGAATCTCTTTTCGATCAGCCTAATAACAATCTGAAGTCGTTCTAATAATTTATACATGGACATTCACAAAGTCAGGGGACACCGCGAGGCTGTGTGTCAAGCAGATTAGCGCATCACAATAAATTGTATGTTTATAGCTCTTTGATATATCTCGAAAGGTAAAAAGTTTCGCGGCGGCTTTGCTACGGTGATTTATTTAATAGATATACCTAAAATGAAAGGTACAAACAAGACGAATGGACAACGATGCCTGATTGCGAATTATGCGAACTCTCATTGAATTTATGTAATGCCAATCTTGTTTGTACAATTTGACTGTCAAGTATCCAGAATCACTATTTTATCTGCGTTCATTAGATTAATGTGAATGGTTAACGTAAATGGCGTGCTTAAGATCGGATTCTATTTCAATGAAGTCTAAGCTAAATTGGAAATAGGTTAGCTCTTATTGCAAAATCGTTAACCGACGTACTCTATTCTTGTGCCATTACATCTAGTTGTTTAAGAACATTTGCAAAAACAGCACTTTTTCCAACGACCGGTGTTGTAGTAAAAGTAAAAGATGTAACTGTTAACACAACGTTAAGTAATTCATGATAATGTTGGCATGGTTCTGAAAGCAAAACTCATGGTCTCGAAAGCGAATGTCGCAAGTAGTTTGTTCGAACATAGAGCGTTTATGTTGAAAAAACATATGACTGGAAATAATACAGCACTAAGTGAGGAACATTTTGGAATTGGTAATAGCGTCGCAGATTCTAGCAATGGTAATTTCGTTTGACAAAACACAGTTGCAGATATTTTCACGCGTGATCACACCTCGGTTCCATTCAACATTTCAACGCTGCATAACGTAACAATAATTCTCATGAACAAGAAACAGAGTGTCACGAGTAGGTAATTTGGAAAACGCGACCATCATTGCAGGTTGCAAGATTTGTGAAATGCACATCCGTGTGGGTAACGCAATAATCGTTATGATTCGATTCGATACGGTTGCGAGAAGAGAGCCCGTTTGTTATACGATGGCCCTAATGTAGCCTACAGAATTGGAATTGTATCGGCAATAGCGGAGTATGGAACTTAAGGATCTGAGTTGCGCAATAAACATGATTGCTTCAGTGGTTTTCAGCACACGCAATTTGGTGAATCGCTAAATGGTCGATGCAAATGAACAGAATTATGTTCAAAAAGATCACAAATATCATTAAATTTTAACAGTCTCGTTCCCGTGTTAACGTGCATCAGCAAATTGCTTGCATAATTCCTTAGCTTACCAATTTGCATTGCTCATCTTGAGATCTTGTGCTAGCAGAATCACCATTAATTTTCACTGGCTTTTGATACTAAACACACTCCTGCTCTGGGGCTATAATTAATAGGGTACATACGTCAACCAGTCCAGTATCCGCGCACCTATCGCAATGTACGACTTGACAGCAAATGGGCGTGCATTAGTTACGTGGGCAGGTGCAAGTAACAAGCTGTTGAATTCGTGAAAAAAGTTTACACGGCATAGTTTATGTAGCGTAGGTAGAGCTTTGCAAGAACGTAGATGTGTCTAGGAAATCATTAAGCAAGCAAGCCTACAAGAGGAATAGTAGTCGTGACGTAATGGTGGTGGTCATGATGGGTCGAAAGGTGGCTGTAATTTATTACTACACTCAATGTTTTAGCCCTCTCAAGAAATTACGGATATGTAAAAATTTTTTTCATACCTAAATCAAAATTCTATAAAAAAAACACGATTTCTAAAATCCGGACACTTTTTCCACATCTGCAACCTAATATATATTTGAATACATATTTTAAAGCTGGCTTCAACTAGACCGGTAGAGACACAGAAGGTGATACTACAGTAAATAAAACGCAGACTAATGCAAAATCATCTTCTATTTTGAGCCACAAACCGGTAGTAAACTATAATAGTCCCATCAAATTCGTGTTCGAAGATCTTATCGCTTGCGCCAAAGCGCTCGCCGACTCTTGCGCACCGGTACCGTATGGAAGCAAAAGGATAATTTATAGGATAGTAACGGAGATGGGCGCGGAATATCCTGTTTCGCCAGCTGTCGTCGGCGTTATTACATTTTAAACTATTGTTTTGAACGGCAGTTTGGCGTGATTTAACGCGTTTGCTGAGGCGTTTGACTTACGAGAAGTAAGGGTTATGTGAGGTCTGTATCAATGTTGGTTTAGCGTCTGTTTGCACGGAGCTGTCGTCATTCGTTTGTACAATTTGATGCGCTTTACTAATTACTTAAGTAACCAAGCATTTTGTCAGGTATGTAAGTTTTAATGTTCTGTATGTTCTGTAAAAGGTACGTGTATGTAAAGATATAATTTAATTTAATACGTTCGGCATAACCTGCAATAACAGGTTCAGACCTCAGGTCGGCTAGCTCCTTTGAAACGAAACTTCCGCACCGGCAAAGCTACCCGAAGGTACAGTTACCATGTTTATATAACGGATAAATATTAAACATATGTGGGTACTGTAAATAGAATTTACATGACGCATTCTCTGCGTATGACAGCTAACAGCGGAGGAAGTACATTGCTATGATTTACACCTTCCAACGAAAACTTGCAACGATCTGACTGTAACGGGTTTCCAGGTGATATGTTGGATAACTGGATGATTTATTATGCTGTAACTCCGCCGCTGCAAGCAATTACATCGGAGATATACTGTGTTACTTTGCTCTGGATTATAACTGCTTAGTTAGGAATCTAAATTAGGTAATTATGAGAGGAAAATATCTCGACTTGTCATTGGATTTCAGAGATTTACCAGACCAGAGAATTACACCAGTTTTGTTTGACACAACAATAATGCTTGGTGTTTCAACTTGGCAATGTAATACGATTAGTAAAATTTTAATGAAGTGCGTATAATTACCAACCGTAAATTGTAGGAATTTAATATCAACACTTGCAGCTTTTACACCGTCTTGCAGCCATTAAGTTACATTATTTACAAGGCGTTCATTTAATGCGAATGAGTAGGCAGGCACTCCATTGAAGGAAGAATGTAACAATAATTCGATACAGTTATTTAGAGCTGTAGTCTTTACTTCGGTCCTAAATTACATAAGACGTAAATGTCTAGGATTTGAACCCTGATCAGTTTTACGACACTGTAAATAATTTCCATACTGATATAGACAAACAAACTATTATAACAAAATGGGTTCCACCGGCTTTATTCAGGCTGTATTAGGTAAACAAGAAGAGGTACAAGATATTTTATAGCAGCTATCTATTGGCGGGAATAGTCTGCTTATAACTTCAATCAGTAACACAATTTCGCTTCAATCAGTAATTCGATTTTATGAATGTCCTCAATCGTCGATTTTAGTATTTAGTGATCTTCAGGGCCATAAAATGTAGGAAGAAGTTCAGTCCTATTTTCCGAGTCAATTAAGTATAAACGGAGAGAAAGATTATTATCATGCCCACGTGGTCGTTAAACACTCTTCCTAGGTACAGTCACGAGAAATTAAAAATATACAGACGTGTTTTTATGTCATTGCAATAAAGCTCTGGATCGAACGCATCTGTATTCATTTCAGCTCGTTCGTGACTGTATTCTACTCTATGGTACTCTAGGAACCTCGCTTTCATTGATCTTGACTTGATCGACTCGAGTGCACTAGCATTTTCCTGTGACTTCTTCCGTATTCGGAACATTTTTCGTTGGTTCTCCATGAATGGTCCGTGATGTTATGTGGCCTTTTCCGATAAATTATTTATCCATAATTAAATTCATTGAACGAAAACGAAAATAGATACGAAAATCTATTATTTATTAGTATGCCTTATGGCTAAACTATTCTAGCTTCCTATCCTCAGCTACTAGTCTATTTAATTTATCATTTGGTGCGACCACTCTCAGGCCCTGTTCTTTAGTCATTTCTGACATTTATGAGACGCTATTATCAAGTCGTATTATTTTATTAGGTCATAATAATAAGGGATTATTAGGTTCTGGACAATACCTGTTAAGTTTTACCGTAATTGCAGACTGGCATGCTTTCTCTCGAAAATTGTTTTTTGGATCGTTCTGCAGGATAACGTTTCCCAACTGGTAAACAGCGGTATGATTTCAAATTGCTTCACAATGAGATTTATGCACTCTTAGTGCATTGGTGCTTAGATTTTGTTTAATTTAGAGTAGGATTTTAAGATCTTTGTTAACTTTTGTAGCGCCATTTTTACTCTATCTATCTACCGCACTCATTCATGTGAGTGGATAGAAGACTTGACAATAGAATCTAAACTGGAAATTGTTTAAAAGAGTAAAACTATTGGCCAAAGCAGAACCTGCAGCTTTTAAAATGTATCCTAGATTAATAAGCTACGATTAGATGAAAATTAAAGTCAAAATCAGTTGCTAGCCGTACAAAGCGGCTTAATCTTTGGATCTTCTAAGAAACTGTGTCGCTTAGGGCGGCGTCTTTTAGTAAATCACACGCTCCCTATATCTTAGGTAGGGTTGTCACGATCGGGTATATCTGTGATAAACCTATAACCTTGCATCGGTTATTTGGCATTGTATCTGCATAAACCTTTCACTTTGCGAGTCTTGATCGATAAAGCCGACGTCCAATCACGTCACATGATTCAAGTTTAAGTAATTTAATACGAAAACCAGTTTTAAAACTTCCTGCGCTACTTTGTGCTTGTTAATTGTATCTGACTAAAGTTGACGTTACATGTGACTAAAAATTCAAGTACGAAGGTAACTTATTAATATTTAAATAGTTTGCTATAATTAATTATGTTTGTCGACAATGTGTCTTTCAAATCAGACGAGCGAATGATCATTCTATCCCCACTTCATTTAATTCTTCTACTCAGAGCATTCGTTCGTTGTTCTGTTGCGTTCTATAGAATATTCTAAGAACGCTCGCTCGATATTTTGGTGTAAAAGGCTGAAATCGAGCTTCCGTTTAGAACAAATGAATAAGAAAGAATGTTCTTGTTCTAGCTCTTGTTCTTTGGTCGTTTAGTCTACTAAACCCACCTTTTAAGTGTGCAAACTACGAACGAAATTGGGTTGCGATTAAAAAATTTGGCTATCCGACAATGGCCTTACATGGAAGCTTTTTTCTTTGTTCTTTTTAAACATTTTCAACCCTACTCTGAACATTGTTGTTACACTCCCGTATTTGCCTTGAGCGAGACACTTATTTACATCGCGAACCTACCTCCACTTATTGTGGCTATTAGAAAGTATATAGTTTACGATCTGTCTCTTTTTTGCTATTTGCTGTTCGGACAGCTTTGTCTCGAAGCAAAACACAGATTTCGTAAGAAAAAGCTTACAAGTACTGTATCCTGCTATTTCAACATTTACCAAACAATCCCCCTTGGTTCGGACACACCCAGAGGAGAGGAACAGACGGTCAATATAGCCCTAAGTCTTCCAGAACACCCAAGAGGAAGAGGTAGACCGAAATCCACATATGGTGGTCCAATATAAGAAACGGCCTAAAAGACCTTAACATCCCTGCAGAGACAACCCAGAATCGTTCGCTCTGGCGCAGACTGACAAGGAGACCCGACCCCACGTAGGTGGGACAAAGGGAAGGAAGAAGAAGAAGACCAAACAATCCCCCTTCATATGAAAATTCCTTTACCCAAAGGTTGTCTAGAGGAGCTAAGACCGCCTTAGTTGTACATTTGCTGTAAGCTTTTAAATTGTAACTTCCTTTGTGTTGTGCAATAAAGAGTTATATTATTATTATTATTGCTAATTGGTGGCGCCGAAATTGAAACCACCACGTGGAGCGGCTGGTTCATTGAAAGATATGAAAAAAATGGACTGTATGTTTTTATTTGCGGAAGGCTCTAAAACTTGCAAAAAAAATAAGTGGAAATTCAATGGGTAATAGGGTGAATTGGAGCGCACTTACTATTTTTGTAGGCCGAGCGTCTTGATCTGCTTTGTGCACTTTCACCTTTACAAGCACGATTGTCCCATTATCCTTTAATAGGACACCACTATGACATTTATTCTGGATTTTGGTTGGTTCTCGCGGCCACGCGGTCATACGCGACGACGGTCCGGGGCGCGTGCTTTTCTCGTCGTGTCAGTTGTTCAACAGTCCAACGGCGGCAATCCGAAGTTCATCGTTTTTGAACGAATGTCCGAATGATTGACACGATGACTTCGTGAGATGCGGCTATATGACGATGTGCGCATAGGAAAAGGACGGGAGACAGGCAGGATCGAAATATTTTGCAAGTACCACAGTAATCAGTTCACAAACATTAATTACGAAATCCACCATCCCCCCGGCCTTGAAGTAACCCTTCAAAACAAGAGAAAAGATCGCTCCATAAATAGACTACAGAGCGAGACAATCAAATTAATAATAAATAAAAAAAATAGAAATATTAAAAAACTAAGTTGCGTCAACTTGGAACGCAAGCTACGAAAACTAAAGTTTGATTACTGAGTTGGGAGCGGGCATAGCCGTATGACTGGACGCTTATACGTGCCAGTTTTTGTTTTTACTTCCGCAACGCGAGTTATTCCATCTTTACCCGGGAATAGGTTTGTGATTATTCCTAATGGCCACTGTAAAGGTGGAGCGTTATTAACATTTAAAAGGACCACGTTGCCAACTCTGATTGGATTTGAAGGCGTATTCCATTTTTCACGCAATTGCAAATTATGTAAATACTCCGATTTAAACCGCTTCCAATACGATTGAACAAGCGAATCCATTAATGAAAAGCGAGACAATAAACTGTTTCGTTCTTCAGATAAGTCAGCCGCGGGTAGATACTCGAGCGGTGCAGTAGATAAAAAATGTGAAGGTGTCAGCGCGAGTGGCTCTGATGGGTCAGAGCTTAAAGTATAAAGTGGTCGGCTGTTCAAAACTGCCTCAATTTGCGCAAGAACAGTCGACATCTCCTCGAAAGTAAGAATTTGATTTCCTATCACGCGAAATAATAGGGATTTAGCACTTTTAATATTGCTTTCCCAAATCCCTCCAAAATGGCTAGCAGTGGGGACATTAGTCTTCCAAACAATACGGTGTTTTGCGAGTTCATTATGAAACGTTAAATTATAATCATCACCTTTAAGAAATTCGTGAAGCTCATTAAAATAAGATCTAGAAGCAATAAAATTTGTGCCATTGTCGCTATAAAGAAACGAACAAGGGCCGCGTCGTGATATGAAGCGCTTAAATGCATCTATAAAAGAAGCGGAGGTTAAATTAGAAACAAGTTCCAAATGAACTGCTTTAGTTACTAAGCAGATAAATAAACATAAGTAGGCTTTCACACTACGAACGCCACGCTTGCGATAAGGAGTGATGTACAGCGGTCCTGCGTAGTCGACACCTGTGTGTAAGAAGGCCTTACTTTGTTCTAACCTACACTTAGGCAAATCAGCCATTGGCGGGAATGTAGACTTCGGGTTCATCCGGAAACAGGTATTACATTTATGTATGCGCAGTCTTACGACGCGCCTGGCGGATATAATCCAAAATTTTGATCTTAATATGGAAATCAAAAGTTGTGGACCAGCGTGACAATTATTCCGGTGATAAGAGTCTATTAAAAGATCTATAATGTGTCCTTTTTTAGGCAGTAAAATTGGGTGTTTAGATGAATAATCCAAAGAAGAGTTTGCGAGGCGTCCTCCGACGCGAAGTATTCCGTCCTTAATGAACGGGAATAGCTTTAATAATTTGGCGGAACATAATTGGCCACAAGAAATTCTTTTAATATCCTCAGAAAAACTTACAGACTGCACGACACGAATTATTTCTAATTCGGCAGCATTTAAATCGTCTGCGGTAACCACACTATTTAGCGGCAATTTCTTTATGAACCTCAGCACGTATACAGTGCTGCGAAGAAGTTTTTTCCAAGTGGAACATCGTGAAGCGAGTATTAGAAGAGGATGTTCGATAGGATGAGCGGGTTTAGTAACATGAGAAATAGTTTTTTCCTCGGGCAATAGCGATTTATTTGGTTCGAATTTTTGCGGAAGCCAATTAAGTAACGGCAACGAAAGCCAATGCGGCCCTCTAAACCAGATTTCATTTTGAATTAACTGCGCAGGTGTCAGTCCGCGAGACACACAGTCTGCGGGGTTTTGTACACCGGGTACATGAAATAAATTTTCAGGTGAGATATTTTCCTGAATTTGCGAAATGCGGTTGGCAACATAAGAATTAAACCTATGTGGTGAAGCGACTGACCAACATAGGGCAACTTGTGAATCGGAGAAAGCGAAAATATTATTTATTTTATGTCTTTTAGACAAAGTGTCATGGACTTCCTTTAGAAGCCGAGAAAGTAATAGAATCCCGTTTAGTTCTAAGCGAGAGAGAGTGATTTTTGGTTTAGCAGAAGCCACACGAGATTTGGAGCAGAGAAGCGAAACAATTGGCGTCTGGTTGCCGTTCTCAACGTGTAAGTAAATAACACAGCCGTAAGCGGACTCGCTGGCATCTGAAAAGCCTACTAAGGAAACTTTTGAATCGGGATCTATACCTACATGACGCGGGAATGAGATGCGGGAAATTAGCGGTAGCTCAGATAAATATTGTTGCCATAAATTAACCATGCGGGATGGGGGCACGTCGTCCCAATCAAGACTGAGAAGCCAAAGCTCCTTTATTATTAATTTAGCGTAGAGAATAACGGGCCCGACTAGTCCTAAGACATCGTACAGGCGTGCGGTGGCGGACAAAATAGCGCGTTTAGTACAAGTTAGCGAGGAGTTAGAAATTTCGAAAACAAATGTGTCTTGTGCTGGTAAATAACGTAAACCTAAAATCTTAAATGTACTTCCGTCATCAAAGGAAATAAATTCAGATTGCCGGTGCGACTCAGGTATGTGTTCGAGCAATTCAAGTGAGTTAGAAGTCCACTTGACTAAATCGAAACCACCAGACTTGAAAAGATTAATCAGATCGTGTGCTATCTTGACTGCTTCCTGCGGGGAAGAAGCAGAAGAAGCCAGATCGTCCATATAAATATCGCTTTCAAGGACGGCTGCAGCTTCGGGCCAGTTATGTCGCTCGTCATTGGCAAGTTGACGCAAGGTTCGGAGTGCCAAAAACGGCGACGATCTGAGTCCGAACGTAACTCGATTAAACTCGAACACTTCCAGCGGGTCATTGTTAGAAAAACGGTATAAAACACGTTGATATTTGCGGTGTGGTGAGTTAGTATGGATACACAAGTACATTTGCTTTACGTCTGCAAAAAATGCAATGCGAAAGAGGCGTACATTCAAAAGAATGTGAAAAATCTCAGCCTGTAGGTTACAACCGGTGTGTAAAATATCATTTAGTGACAGGCCAGTGTCAGTTTTGGCACTGCCATCCAGAACAGGGCGAACCTTAGTAGTTGACTTGTCGTCGCGCACTACAGGGTGATGCGGTAAATAAAAACCTGGAGCGTCACATGACTCAGGTGCGGTGCGGGAAATAATACCCTTATTTAGGTAGTCAAGAAAAATATCATCATATTTTAATTTAAGATTAGGATCCTTAGCAAACTTCTTTTCCAGAAGTAAAAAGCGTTTTTTAGCAGTGGAATAAGAATTGCCTAAATTTTGAGGGTCATCCCTAAAGGGAAGATCAACAGAGTAGCTGCCATCAGCATTACGAACAGTGGTAGCAGTATAAATATCTTCGCACTGTTGATCGTCAGGGCTTAAGAACTTGCGAGAGGGCAATTCTTCGACGGCCCAAAATTTTTCGACAATCTGATGTAGCGGGTCAGATGTAAAAGCACAAAGCGTGCGAGAAGCGGGTTGTGGAGAAACAATGGGTGCGTCACCCATAATTAAGTAACCTAAAGTCGTTTCAAAGGCGGAGGGCATCTTATCATTTGAATTTTTAATTTTGTTGAAAAGTAAAATTTCACAATAAAGTTTAACTCCTAAAAGTACGTCGATAGGTCCAGGTTGTGAAAACTCATCATCAGCAAGTGGAAGGTCATTAATAAAATCTATAGCCGATGCATCGACGTGCGAGTCGGGCAGCTGAGACGTAATCTGAGTTACAATCAAGGGCTTTATAGAATATTCGCACTTATTATCAAAGCGAGAAGTAAACTTGAGCGCGGTGATACCTAAAATTTTTTGCGTAGCTCCTCCTATACCTTGAACTTCTGTATAGCGGTTTTGTTTACTAATAGGAAGCGATAAGCGCTTGCAACAATCAGCGGATATATAATCACTCTGAGAGCCAGGATCCACTAGACATCTCAAGAAATGAGTTTGATTATTACAATCAGTAACTTTAATTTTAGCGGTACCTAATAAAGTCGTCGTTTGAGAACAAGAAACGCGATCGTACGAAACTGTACAGACAGAGGCGTTACTATTTTCAAGAGAGTGCGGTGAGTCATTAGCGTAGCGGGTATGAGTAGATAACGCGATATGACCGCTCGGCACAGTGCGAGTAGGTTCACATTCACGGGCGATAGCGGTTGAAGTAGCGGGTTCGGACACCGTTGCTCCAACATTACATGAATTAGATTTAGCGGGAGAATTAAAGTGCAATAAGGAGTGGTGTCGCATAGAACAATAAGAACAATTATGTTTTGAAGTACATGCAAAAGTTTTATGTCGGATACTTAAACAATTGTTGCAAAAATTGTGCGTTTTAATAAAGTTATATCTATCATGCGGGGTTAATTTCATAAAAGAAGGACACGAATAGACGTGTTCGTGTTGTTTGTTTTGACACAATGCACATTTATCACTAGCGCTGGTACTGGCGCCCGACCCTAACTCCGTATTTACAAAGGTTTTAGTTGACGGCGTAGGGTTGTGCTTAGCGGGTGATTTATTGTTTTGCGGTTGAGAAATATGAGTTTTATTATTAGTGACAGACCGGGATAAAACTTTGCGTTGTTCCTTTACGAATTCGATTAAATTATGATAAGTAGGAATATTATCTTTTCGATATGTAATTTCAAACAATTTAATCGTGTCTGTGTCTAACTTCTGCAAGGCGAGATGCAAGAAAATATAATCATTTAAGTCACTAAGCTTTAATTGCTTGAGTGCTTCAACAGATGAGTCAAAATTATTAATAAATGAATCTAATCCATTTGAGTTTGTGTTTGTCAAAGGTTTAAAATGCAACAATTGATTAAGGTATGCCGATGCGAGAGAGCGAGGATCATCGTACTTGTGCACGAGTGCGTCCCATATAATTTTATAATTTTCAGCGGTGGGAGGCAGCCCTGCGCAAACGCACGACGCCTGCCCGGTGAGCTTACCCACCAAGTAGAATACTTTTTCGCTATCAGTAAGCGACGAATTTTCATGTATCATGCTTTTAAATTGTTGATAAAACAATGGCCAGTTTTTGCTGTCCCCATTAAAGGACAGTAAATCAATGGGCGGAAGACGAGGCTTAGAAGTTGTAGAAGTTTGCGTTGGCGAGTTATGAGCAATATTAGACTTTTCAATGTCGACTAAAACTTGTTTTATATAGCAATACATGTCCTCAAAGGAAGTCCACGAATCATAATCGACACTAACGTCCGGATTGATTTGCAAATTTAGTAAGTTATATGAATCTAAAAGTTCTTGATATTCATTACGGAGACTGTCGATGTTACATGCAGAGGCACAAAAAGCC
This sequence comes from Pyrausta aurata, assembly GCA_963584085.1. Taxonomy (NCBI): domain Eukaryota; kingdom Metazoa; phylum Arthropoda; class Insecta; order Lepidoptera; family Crambidae; genus Pyrausta; species Pyrausta aurata. The sequence goes on along the minus strand of OY757258.1, from coordinate 9,724,469 downwards.
TTTTGATGTTGTTGGTTTTGCTCAGCCTTTTGTGCAAGGGAAAAAATGATTTCTAAGCGTTTAAATATGACATCGCGTTTAATACCATATAAGGTAAGCTGATTTTTATCAGTATTTAAAGTTTCTTCTACAAATTGCCCTGCACTTTCTCTTCTCTTAGCTGCTTTACCCATTGTGAATAGCGGTTGACCAAATAAGTTGATCTAAAAATAGCTAAATAGCGTGTATAGTTATAGGAATAGTAGATAATTGCGGCGCGTAATATAATGAATGCGGTAAAAGAATATAAAAGTTTGCGGGTGCGAATAAAAAAAGATTAGCGAGTGGCGAAGAACTGAAACGACCGGACCTACGCGCGGCTGAAGTAGGGAGCGGAATCGAACGACAAACAAATGGAATGCGAATAGAACACGCATTCAATATGGCGTCCTTAGTATATATATTTTTTATTACGTTATGAAATGAATTTAGGAATAATCACGATGTATGTACTACGCAGATGCGGTGCGGAAGTAAAAGAAGAAAAACTAAATAGTTATCGAGGCGGTAAAATATGAATAGAAATCGACTAACTATTTAATCTACGCCATACAGTGACCGTATGATTATGTACCTAAAATGCGAAATTAGTGAAATATAACGTGCTTAAGCGTGATAATTGTAAGTAATTAAAGAAATGACCGAAGAATTTAAGAATTATCCGGCTCGAAGGACCAAAAAAAAAGGGGTGGTGGCGCCGAAATTGAAACCACCACGTGGAGCGGCTGGTTCATTGAAAGATATGAAAAAAATGGACTGTATGTTTTTATTTGCGGAAGGCTCTAAAACTTGCAAAAAAAATAAGTGGAAATTCAATGGGTAATAGGGTGAATTGGAGCGCACTTACTATTTTTGTAGGCCGAGCGTCTTGATCTGCTTTGTGCACTTTCACCTTTACAAGCACGATTGTCCCATTATCCTTTAATAGGACACCACTATGACATTTATTCTGGATTTTGGTTGGTTCTCGCGGCCACGCGGTCATACGCGACGACGGTCCGGGGCGCGTGCTTTTCTCGTCGTGTCAGTTGTTCAACAGTCCAACGGCGGCAATCCGAAGTTCATCGTTTTTGAACGAATGTCCGAATGATTGACACGATGACTTCGTGAGATGCGGCTATATGACGATGTGCGCATAGGAAAAGGACGGGAGACAGGCAGGATCGAAATATTTTGCAAGTACCACAGTAATCAGTTCACAAACATTAATTACGAAATCCACCACTAATTTTAAGATATGTTATCAATAGAGCTTTCATAGATAAGACTGCTTTGATGCTTCTATATTGCACTAGGTAATATTACAGCCGTGGGTTTTATTAGAGCAGTGGGTTGCCAAATGACACTTTACTATAGGATTTAATTTCTGAAATTATAAGTCTTGAAGTAGTTCCTATTACGAAAGCACAGATTTAGTTCCCAGAGATAGATAAGTTGTAAATAATCCAGATAAGAAGGCTTAAGGCTGCGTAACGCAGGCTAGTGGACCATTCGCCACAATCTAATATGGCATTTTCAAAGATAGTTATTTGTGCAATTTATTGTTTATTAAATTGGTTTTCAGTTACGAATTTTAAGCTTAAACTTACCGTAAAATTATATTACGATGAGGTCATCAGATTACCTGGAGCCTAGTAAAATATTTCAGTATTATTGCCCGTAAACAAATACATATTATTTTACATTTATACTCTATTACTAATAATCAATTAAATTATCAAAATAGTAAAAATCACAATTCATAATAACAACCGAAAAAAATAAAAAAATGTGATAGTACTAGTGTTGCGCGTAGTATAGTATCGTATCGATAAACTTATTACCATAGATAAATAAATACTAAACTAAAATTCAAATCCTTTTAAACCCACCTGTCACCCGGTCAGAAAACAATAGAACTAAGAAAACTCAATAACAAAACATGGAAACAAAGTGTAACCTCACGACTGAATAACAACAATATTATGGTAACCTTTGCGCCTTACTTAGGAGCCAATTACCATCTGAGAGGCCGCTATTACCAAAGTAGAAAGCGAGTCCCACTTTTGAGACGTGGTGCACGATAGTTTACTGGTGTTCGGCCGATTCTGGTTATATTGGTTAGGACTTTGGTTTCGGACACTTTAGGCACAAATTGAATTCGTTTAGTTAGATGATAAAAATTCAAGATTTCGATTGTGTAGACTTTTGAAATCAGAACTATATTTACCCATCACAATATTTCTGCATGATCTAAAGGTATGGCTACGACATAATGATTTAAGCATTTAGTCCACTTTCTGTACACTGTTTTTTGTGCAATAAAGTTTTTAAATAAATATTATCATGGCTGTGTAGTGCTGCACTACACAGCCATGATAATATTCATTGTGCACACTTGTAATGTTGATGCACTTGCTATTATCCCCGTCCCTATCAAGGAAGGAATTATTTCCTTGGCATATGGAATAATTCCTTTTTCTTATCATCATTATCAGGAAATAGACGTCCACTACGCATGCAATGCATATGCAGCATGATCTATATCAGGGCGTGTAAGTTGACATTAAAAATATTTTAGGTGAAATGAGTTTTGAGTCCATGATGATAAATTACCAATACATACTTAAACCGATGAAATACCTGGGTATCTTAACTAGTTTTAAACTTTGTTGGGCTCTACAACTTCTCAGACCGTTCTAAATGTAAACTAGGCTTACCGTAGATAAGAGACAATAATTTTGTCAAACGAAACAGGTACAATACGCGTATAGGGCAAACGGCTACATAGTTTGGTAGCTAAAATATTTCCTACATTGTCGCAAACGCTTGAGAAGTTTTAGTGTGTAACGAGCTAGAGTATTTGGTTATTGCAAATAAATTCAATTTTATCTAGCTAAGGAGCTAGTAAACCTATTCTTTAGAAAAGATGTAGAAATCCTGAGCTGAACCAACATCGCAGTCATGTTTCTATTTTTAAACACATGATTATGTACCAGGATTACACCATTTTAAACACTATCTCGATAATAATGGCGGGCTGATGTAAGAAATCTTAAGATATCCATAACTCTACTCACGTCGGTTAACAATTTGAACTTTAAGTGTGTCTGATTCGCAACGCTACTTAACGTTTATGATCTCAAATAACACTCCGTATCTTTATCTAAATCACGCGGAACAATAGACACAACTGCCATTATTTACAAATTAGCAATGGATTTTAGCATAGCCAAATACAATACTGCGAAGCTACGCTCACTTACTTCAATTACGTGTTAGCTATCGTTATCATTCATTAGACACACATCCGAATTATAGACTATAGGAGTAGGTTCACTCATTCTTTTGAATTTTGTAGTTCGCATTCAAAGAGTTTTTTTAGAAATGTTTCACAATCATGACAATGCATCATCTGGGCATGATATATCATCAGAAGTGCCAACATTTAAATGAGATTCGTTAGTAACATACCGATACCGAAAGTAAGAGTTTTTACTTTGACAGCTGGGTAGCCATCTTAGATTTTATGTCAAAGGTCGAGCGCGCAGGTTTCACCACAAGTGATTTCGCGCGCGATCTTGCGAACAACAGAAACTTTAATTGGACGATAATTTGGAATGCGAAGGCGATGACATTTCCTAACACAACATCTTTGTAGCTACGAAGCGTCAGATTCCTGAATAGCATTACTCTCCTATTGTAAAGACGTAAGGTGCTCAATATGAAGCAACATTGTAAAGCTTCGTTTGCAGTTTATATGTGCGCGTTATTTTCCGTGAGAACATGGGCATTCGATGCTCTTCTGCGATTAGCGTAAGTTTCTTTCTAATATAATGCAACCGGAATGCATTTGTTTCTTAGACTTGGTCATGGGTTGATGATAAAATCATACAGTTAGCCCGGCTTAAGTATTTCTTGTGAGAAAATGTTGCACAAGCAAGACCCAATTCGTATTCTGTTGTGCTGAGACTTGGTCAACAATTAACCAAATACTTTTTTTTATTAAGATAGCGGATCAGAATGTCTGTTCCCAGCCGACAAGCGATTTGACATGGTCGAAAAATTCAGTTCACGCCCCAAATATGTTCGGACATGACGTGCAGTCAGTGCAGAGGAAATGCACGGGTTCACGGGCACTGACCCGACAAACCGTGGCACCGTGACACGAGCTTCATTCATAGCGCATTTGTAAGGGTGGACGAGACGACACAGTTATTTGAGATTGCCGTCATAATGATCTATGATCAAAAACGCGGAGTACCGAGAGAGACGGAGTTCTTGCAAAACAAAAGAACATTGGCATTTTGAGGAATAAGCGGCGAATGATCCCTTATAAATACATCAAAGGTGGATAATTTAAAACGTCGTAGACGTTATCTGTGTTACGTGGTATGCATGTCAACGCGTGTGTGCGCGTGTGTTGAATGCAAGTGTCTGGGATTATGCAGCGTGGTTGATTTAACCATCGATAAGACATCGACTACTAGATACTACGCTGACTCCATTATCAATTACCAATGCGTTAACATGTGATACTTGTGTTGTGAACGCAATAAATTTTGTTATTTAAGCTCAATCCATACAATATAGGCATAAAGGAAGAGAAAAGGAATTTTTCGTTGGTATTTCAATATTCAGTTGACAACCTGCTTTATTATTTTTTTCTACATTTTCTTGGCTTTAATTGGCATTAATCAGTGTTCATTGAAAGTAAAAAGATATACAATTTATATTTCTGTCATTGATTTTATCGATATCTACTTTGATAGCATTACCATCACTACTACATGTGGTTTACTTGCAGTCTAGGTCATTTGATGTGGATCGATTCAGTTTTTCTGCTGACTAGTTAATGCTAGATAGGACAGTCCTCTCACAACCGGAGGTTCTTTCTTTCTATATTGGCTTACTTGAGGGCCCTTTTTTGCCACAATTTTATCGGAGATTTTCCTCTAACTAGCTGTCATCGTAGAACGGATGAGGCAGCATTATTTTATTTTTATGTGACGATATGATTAACGGTTATAGTGCTTTAAAGCAGTAAATGTTTTTGCTTGTTTCAGTTATCTTAAGGAACTGTCAAGCAATTCTTAAGTAGGAAATCGCCGACACATTTTTCTTTGACTATTTACGGTAAGCTCAAGTGGCAGTGGGCAGGGCACATAGCGCGAAGAACTGATGAACGTTGGGGCAGAAAAGTCCTTGATTGGAGAGCCTTCGACTAAAGGCGCAGCGTAGGACGTCCACCGACAAGATGGACAGACGACCTTGTAAAAATCGCGGGATCGCGCTGGATGCATACCGCTCACAACCGGTCGTTGTGGAAAGCCATGGGGGAGGCCTATGTTCAGCAGTGGACGTCCTTCGGCTGATAATGATGATGATGATGATTTACGATAAGATGTTAGAAATAGAACAGGGATGTTTGACTTAGTACCTTATTTGTATGTACGGTCGAGGTCTTACGCGCCTAAACACATTTTAACGGAAAACGCTTATACACCATACAAAAACGGCAATCACTTTACACAAAAGACTACGCGAGGACCAAGCAAGTTTTGGTCTTAGGGTGGTTAGGCACGAGACCTGGACCGTCGACCGATACATGTTTCGGGAAGTTTTCTTGGAATCCAATAAGATTAATGGAAATCCATACTAATTAAGAGATCATCCAAATTATTATGCCGCGGAATTATACTTTCTTCTCATGTCTTTCTAGCGGAAACTATCACAATTTTTACGACCTTTATCCAAACGGAATCAAATGTAACAATTTTGTATCAAAGACTTATAAAGCAGGTGTTGATTCGTCGGCATATTTTATAGGTCTCGTTTAGTAACGATAGTCTGTCGACACGAAAGTTAATGTTATTATGACTATCAATAGAAGATTTATGATGGGAACTTGATATGCGGTGTCGATTATGCTGACCTAAATTGGAAATTATTTACGCATTTCAACATGCACATATGCAATTTATGTATAAGACATGGAGGTTTTAAAAAGCATAAGTAATCATGTTTGAAAAACGTGGAACAGTTCGTTTCCAATTGTACTAATATATATTAGTGCGTCTCTTTTAGCCATTACTCGGTAGAAAAATATTTAAACACATAATGATGATTTATTATATTAAAACCAACTCTACTTACACGGAACAAAAGACAGATTTAAACAAAATGATATACTCACTCTATAAAAACTATAAATTGCCCGAAAAATTCACTGAAACTCTTCGATATAATGGCTCGTACTTACCTGAAAAAATACAAAGTCATGGTTAATACAAATAAAATTATTTTTAACCGACTTAAAAAAATGAGGTTTTCAGTTTGACCTGTGTTTGCTTGTATTTCCTCGCGTTTGCCTGAACCGATTTTGATGCGTTTTTCAGTAAAGTATTTTTAAAAGGTTTTAGTTACTATTTCAAAATATATAGTTAAAATGTTTCTTTGTAGCTCAAATCTCAGGAAATATAACTTAACTAAATGACTATTATGAAGAGGACGACCAATAAAGAGTAAAAGACTCAACAAAAACATTCCACCTCGTTATACCACCATGCGGCCGGCAGTATTGAGGCAATATCTCGTACAGTTGACGCCAATAATCTGATCCGCTCACGGCTGCAGGCGAGTTTATCGCTTCCTCATCCCGCGCGGCTAAGTGTAGCAGCCGTGAGACAAAGGAGCCGGCTTATTTGTACTTATATACTAGCAATTCCATGCGGTTTTGCCTACGAAAAACATTTATCAGGCTCCAACGACACAACAATAACAATTGATTGACTGTTGTCTCTCGAAACTTGGTGCCCGATAGTCTCCTTTCCCACCTCAATATGAAATTATTTCCAAGGTGCAGGAATATTCTTTCAAGGATCTGATACATCTACCAAAAAATCGATAAGATAATTATTTTGATTGGTTTGTAAACATAATATTTTTGTAAAGATCGCAAAATCACACTGGATGCCGACCGTTTGCGATCGGTAGCTGTGGAAAACCATGAGGGAGGCTATGTTCAGCAGTGGACGTCCTTCGGCTGATAAAGGTGATGATGAAATAAACTGAAAGCTCATTGGATCATTTTGGCAAAACTATGGTTTCATTCAACCAAGGATTGAATAATGATAAATCTGAGAATATTTTATGTAAAACATTGTTCATATTTATTTGCCAGAATACAATCACAAACTGTCAAACACAGAGCCAACGACAGGCTTCACATAGCAAGACAGAATACAGTATTGAAAGTGTAATTGAATTGTGTGTAAGATTTTGTAGAAGAAAATACAACACTAATCAAACTCGACGAGTTTCAAAACGCTGCAAACATGACCATACATAATTCGAAAAAGACAGTTGTAATACCAACATTAATGTTAATAAAAGAGACAGCTACAAAATACCGTTAGACACACCATTTAAAATGATAGGCAGTACTTACTTTCTTCTTACAAAAGTTGAGCCTAACCACTTAATAAATTATAACCACATGCCGCAAGTAAATAACAGACGTACGCATAGAAAATGACATAGTATTTCCAAGCTTACGACAGGCCTGATCGAAACGATAATTTTGATGGAACAACGTGTCATTACTTACGCAAGAACGTATCTTGGCGTTTAATAATATCTCTATTAGATGCATCATTTGAGCGAGTCGTATCGTATCCGTGATTCGCAGAGACTGACCATATTTGGGCGACAGTCAATTCTTGGCATTCTGATGTTGAGTGTCTTGATATCTCTGCTCATACCAACGATAGCTTTAGCGGCATTGGATATAAATTCCATTTGCCCACGGGATATTTTATCCATAATAAAATCTCAAAAATTAAATTTTCCGCATAAGGAAATGTAAATAAATAGTCATGTATACGATGCAGTAAAGTTGACAGTATCCATTACGTTGGTAATAAAGATAGAATCTTCGCTGATCTTATACATAGCATATAGCCTATACCAGGCGACTACCGTCATTTCACTCTTTAGATACATACTCTTCGTCGTTAACCGCTCAGGAAGCTTTAAATGAATATTTATACCGAAATGTCTTACTAAAATTGGCCATAAAACGACAGTGTAATTTTTGCCATAAACACCAGGAAGAGTGAAACAAATGGGGCACCATTATCGCCAGTTTCATTTGCATGCAATGCACATTGCACTTGGCACATTGTTAATATTTCCCTTTCGAGCCGACTACCGACGATTTATACATTCAAATAAGTACTCGTCCATAGGGAAAAAGTGAAAAACAAATTGAGCTTTGTGTGTAGTCCACTTCGCGTCTCTTTTATCATCTATTAAAGTATACTGAACTCATTGCTTAGAATAGTCAACGCATAGTAATTTTATTTTGCTTTTCAGTATGTATTTCGGCTGATTCAGTACACCTAGGTCACCATTTATTTCTAGTCAAAATCAACCCTCTAACTAAGAGCTGAGTTTGTGAATACTTAACAACATTCTTGTCGTTCCTTCTCATATGGATCAGACATTAAAATATTCATCTCCACATACAAACTATAGTACGAGTACATTTGGTTGAATCTTTGCTAAGAAAACTAACTCCGTGGAACCCCGGAATTGTTCAACAATATCATCATGCAGCGCAAACCACAAAACCGCCTAAGTGCGTATTTCTGGTTCGCTGCGAGATTGGTTCACCATTCACACGTACGAAGATAAACCAAGGAGTTGTCTTGTGGACTCAGAAAATATGCGTAAGGCCAGAGATTTTTTAAACGGACACAAAAAAGAGTTATTAATTTCATCATCATCAGCCGAAGTACGTCCACTGCTGAACATAGGCCTCCCCCATGGCTTTCCACAACGACCGGTTGTGAGCGGTCTGCATCCAGTGCGATCCTGCGATCTTTACAAGGTCGTCTGTCCATCTTGTCGGTGGACGTCCTATGCTGCGCCTTTGGTCGAAGGGTCTCCAATCTAGGACTTTTCTGCCCCAACGGCCATCAGTTCTACGTGCTATGTGCCCTGCCCTCTCCCACTTGAGTTTACTGATTCGCAGGTTTATGTCCGTTACCTTAGTTCTTCTACGTATCACCTCGTTTCTGATTCGATCTCGTAGAGAAACACCGAGCATAGCCCTCTCCACCGCCCGTTGTGTGATTTTGAGCTTCTTTATGAGGCCCATAGTTAGAGACCACGTTTCGGATTAATTTCATAATTCGTTTATAATAACACCTTTACACAAACGAAAGGAAGTTGTTTGATGATTCATAATCAAATATTGTGACTTGTGACACTTTGCGAGTGCGGCTTTCTAAGACTTTCACCTTTATTTTTGATGATTCTCAATTCTTTATTGTTGACGTTCTATGGCAATTAATTGTTAAAAGGTTGGGTACAATCACGAAGACGATTAATTACTTAACGCTAGAAACGTTTATTATCTGTCCGATTTCTCTTAAGTGGGACTCATTCATGTGACTTTTACATGCGATGCGATCAATAAACTTAACAGGATCATCAGGGTTAAATAAAACTATGGATTGACGCAATGAAAAATACATAAAATGCTTACAAATGTGAACAGAAAAATCGTCGCTCAAGAATTCGAAATGTCGCATGCTTATGTTCTGAAAGAAAATATGTAGGACAAAGAACAACTAATAATGCACAGTTATTTGCAGATACTTAACATACACGGTTAGCTGTATTTTTTTATGTTTATCATTTGCGTACAAGCGGGTGTCCTCAATAGTTATCACCTCTTCAAATTCATTCATTCACATTACAACTAGTACATGAGTAACATGAGTCACTCGTCATAGATTTTTCTTACTCGTAGTATTGTATTTGTTTTGCGCAAAGTAACAGTGTCGCAGTATCGGATATTCACACGTAGAGCGGGCGAATAGATCGGGACATGCTTGCTGTAAAACATGCTTAATGTAAAAAGTGGGACTTTTTACTGAGATTTGCATATAACTTCCTTTTACGAGTAAAGCATCAAGTGATAGTATCTGTTAAACTAATTTTACACACTCACACATCAAGGCGCTATTGACACTCAGTAGCGTTACTCGATAGTCCACTATCGATTGTTACAGCAAAAGCCGTAAAATACCGATAGTATTGATAAGCCTATCGAAAGTATCGATGTTACCGATAGCTCAGTTTGGTTCAATACTAACAATAGCATCAGATCAGATGTATATTGATAGTATCAATACCGATTTAATACGTTATTTCGTAGTTTTTTTTTTTTTAATTTGCCCTTATTTATTCACTGGGACATGTCCCAAATCGCAAAACGTGCCCCAGCCCTAACCGTAACGACGTTCTTAACCACTATTTAGCTGTAACGTTCCGTTATACGCAACTCGTGGGAGATCTAAACAAAGGCATTGCTTCCATTCAAATGTTCAAACCAGTCCATTCTATTAGCATGGCTGTATTTCAATGAGTCTACTAGCGGTTTCATCCGTTTGAAATTCTAAATGACGAGATTTACCGCCCTTGTTCTTATACTTAATCAAATATTTTTTTTTAGAATAAAAATTAAACGGACCTGATTCGTGATTATAAGAACACCATCATACTTAGTGTTATCTAAATGTGAAGTGAATCAACTCTATCTATCAATTAAAATTCCTAATGACAAAACAAAAGGTCAACGCAAAAATTATAGAGCTAACAATGTTGAGAAATGCGTCGGCATCAGAATCGTTTACCTAACAATGAGCTTTTTACAACAGAATTAAGAAAAGGCTACGACCTATTGTTTTCAATGGTTAAAACGTAAAACGTGCGGATTTGTAAGCAGAGAAGTTATAAAATAACACTTCCTGATATAAACATTTACAGTTTACTACAACTGTAGAAGTTCATAAAGTTTATCACAACCAGGGTCGATAGGAGTCACAGATAATGTTACAGTCGCGTGCATCTAATGTCGATTAACGTGGGAGAATAAATATAGAACATGTGAAACCAAGTTCAATGCAATTACAGAAGACATTGAAGATAATGAAGCAATTAATGTCAGAGCCCATGTACTAGTAGTAGACTTTAACGAAGAAAACATAAATGATGACACAAAAGATAAAAGCCAGTTAGAAAGAAATCTAACAAGGATAAAAAAGTTCATGTCCTGCTGTGTCTCCTCATTAGAAGAGTCCAATTCCAGGTAATGGCAAATCCTTTCAATCTTGATTCACAAATGACTGCGCCTAATGCTATATCAAAATATTCCCCAGAGCTCCTAATGGCCGTAACCGTCAGCGATCGCAAACAAATGGGACGAGATAAAGCGAGACAAAAAGTTCTTGAGCAGAAAAGAGCTCCTACACTGTCAGACAATTTCAACATTTTCGACCTTGCTGTCTTGTTCACTCGAATCAGTATATCAGCGTGAGTGGAAGAGATGGCTAGAGTGGAAATTGTCCAACAGAGTGGGACCCAAAAACAGGTTTGCACGGAGAGTTGTAACGTGAGGATTCAGCCCACATCCGGAGAGTAGCCAGGTGACGCATCAGATGTTATTAACTCAGGTGTAAGTTTTTCTTATTTGTAAGAGCAGACGTCACTTTCCGGTGAGAATGCAATTGTAACACTGTATTTGGTTGATGGTGTTTTGTTTACTGTGGTAAACACGAAGTAGACAGGTTTACACGGTTAAAAACCATGATTGTATACTGCATGAATGATATTATCGGGTTTTAAGTCGATTATAATGACTTTAATACGTCTTATTACTTTATACATAGATGAAAAGTTATTGATCGACATTGGTAAAACTGACTACAAGTCCAGCTAGCAGATAAATACAACCACGTTAAGGCATTATAAAAAAAGGTATCAAATATGTTATTGGATCAACCTCAATAAACGTCCGAAAAGGTCCAACAAGAAAGGCAATCGAAGATCCCGATTGAGACGTCAGATAATAAGGATCGAAACAACACAGTTCAAATTCCCACGGCGAGTTTACCTTGTTTTTTATTCGACCAAAAAATTTCGTGGCACATCGCCGGGAGCCATCTCGATGCGTCCGCGCAGTAATGATAGGGATCTAAGCAATTACGCTCTTATTAAATAATACGTCGACCATGAGGGTGCGGTCTGTGAAAGCACAGCCTCTAACATGACGTCATCGACATAGAAACCCAGACGTACAGGTGCTCCTCATTAGTATTCATCCAAATTGAATCGGAAATCCAATTAGTCAATCGAATTAATAAACCAGAAACTGTTTGACAACCAAACGTTGCAAAACGTTGAATCTGATTATAAAGATGCAATATGATACGGAACACAGACGAAGGCGATTAACGGAAATATTGAAAGGCCTATTACCGAAGACAAATGTTTCATAATTAGTAACATAAAAGCCGTTGATTGCGAGTTGCAACATTACCGTCGATATAAATGCTTCGAACGGTATCGCGGATAGATTTTCTCGTGAACCTTCTACAAATAAATAACAGTATGAAGACAGAAAGCCATCAGTTTCATTAACAATAACAACAAAGACAGAACAGGCTTAACGAATCGGTGTAGGCTTTTTCGAGGTACTAGGTACTGTTACGAGAGGACAAGCAGTTTCACTTGGAGTGTTGATGGCGATAAATTGCAAACTTGTTTTATTGTGGTTCGATCAATCGGTCCAGCGCCTCCTTTGATCGCTGGTCAATCCGAGTCACGTAGGCAATACCTACTTCTTACCGACGTGGAGATTTGACAGTTACAAACATTATAACACCAAGCATCAAAGTGTAACCATGGAAACTTCGTGTGCCATGGCCCATGAATCATTTTATTGATACGTTTCTCAAAAGGCATGTACCGCAAAAAAGAGACTATAAAAAGTTTAATACATCTTTCAAGGTGTAGGGTTCCCGCCAGACATCAAAGTAATCAAGGTCAATTTAATATGGTTCTTTAAATGTCATTTTATCCCTTTAATTAAAAGCTTAATTAAACAGTTACAGACGCGCGTAAACTTAAACTTTTATACGAGCGCTTTATCTCGCTGTACACTTTTTTCTCGCACAATAAAGTAATAAAATAAAGGCGCCCACACAATGGATCGCTTGCTCAGTTAAAAAGAGAAGAAAAGGGTTTTACTTCGCGTTCGTGTTGGTTTTGTAGTGCGTTTAACAAACAAAAGATGACCGCGGGATTCGGGATCGGTGGGGGTGAAGAGGGGGGAGGATGCGACACGGTGCGCGCACGCAATCAAAGAAGCCGCAGGATAGAGTTCATTGTGGTGAAGAAAGGGACGTGAACAGGTGATTCGGATTTTATTGTACCGAAACGAAATGTACAAAAAAATCGACACCACAACTAATTTAAGGAGATCGATTAATTGAATGCTTATAGAAAGTGTCAAGAGAATTTACTCGTCGGAAAAATGAGTATTAACAATTTACCAAAATAAGTAATAACGAAATTACAACAAATGTAACGCTTCAAGTCATAGTCATAATACACCACTTAAAAAAAACAGAGGAAGATGTACATATAAAATGTTACAGGCGTTGTGACTTGAGACTTCTACAAAATTATGGATCTATGACGCAGCTGATCAAACGTCAAAGAACTCTGGTAGTAAATGAAGACCCAAGTTCTACCTTATGTCATCATGACAAAAGTATTGAAATTTAATAAACCAGTTTAATCCAAAACCAGCAACTGACACTGTGAACGATTTGTCGACGATTTTACAGTTCATTTTTATTGGAAGTCAATTAAAGCATTTTACTTGTCTATCTTTCGTTTTAATTTGTCTCCGAAGTGACATGTTCATTTGATTGGACATAAAGATGAAACCATTTGATAAAAACTTTCGATTTAGTTTTAAATTTCGTATTTTGATACTCGGGCTTGAGTGTCATGAATATTTTTAATTACGATAATAAATTCTGGGAAGGTAAATTAAAAATTTCAGGTAGTATGTACCTCTTACACATAGTTTACTGAGTACATATTCAATTTAGTTACAGAATAAGTAAGCCAATACAATTGGGAACTGCAATTATCGAATCAAAACAAATACTCTGTCTAAGCCCAATCAGGTATATGCTAGAGTCAAGAAAGATCAAACTCATTTAAAAAAAAAGGAATAAAAGATTTTAAGTTGCTAATAAATGGGCTAGTTTTTATTCTACTGGAGTTTTTCAGAAACTTTAGTGTAATTTATCAAATGTTAATTTTAAATACTGATTGCATAATTGCTTTTAGAATTATGTGTTATGTATTTTCCAACTATGACTGGAATTTGAACGTATACTAAGATCCGAGACTAAAGTGAATTGTATGAGGCGCCATTGGTTGGCATGCCATATGTTTTAAACAGGTGTTAGTTATGGATGACCCACAAGTTGCTCACACCTTTTACTATACAAATATTTTATGAAGACACAAAAAACTGTAGAAGGTTTTTTATCCAACAGTTTTTTAGATCCATCATCAGAATCCAGGTGTCAATAGTCTTTGGGACTCAGGTACCTAAATGTTTCTTTCCTCGCATGAAATCATACTCCAGGAATGAATAAAGGTTCTACGTTCAATAATCTATACCTATAAAATGCTTTGTCCTGAACTACTGACTTATTGATTGACTGACTGACTGACTGACTGACTGACTGACTGATGGATCAACGCACAGCCTAAACCGCTGATCGTAGAAACCTGAAACTGGGAGGGTGTGTTCTTTGTATGACGTAGGGATCCGATAAGAAAGGATTTTTCGAAATTCTACCCCTAAGGGGGTCAAAAAGGGGTGCAAAGTTTGTATGGAACAACGTGATCCCTTGGTCCAATCTACTTCAAATTTTGCATAAACATTCTTTTACAGAATTGACGGAATATTTATTTTATATTTTATTGCAATTAATCTCCTAAGGGGGTGAAAAAGGGTAACAAAGTTATTCTGGGGGTGATTTTCTTCGAAGTTGATATCAAAGCTCTTTAGTGCTAATGATAAAAATATTTTTTATATCATTTTTGACAATCATTTGACATGTCTGAGACACAATGTTTTGACACATGTTTGTTATTGATGTTGCTCTTGAGAAAATGCTTGAGAAGAGATTTTATTCCTTAAAACAGTAAATAATATTTTTTTGTTTTTAAACAGGGTAGGTATCAAGCGGTCTGAGTACAGTGTAGATTGCAGGTCGTCTGTTCATATTGTCGGTGGACATTCAACGCTGTTTCTGTGGTCGAAGGGTGTCCAAACTTTTCGTGGGGGCCTATGTTTAGCAGTGGACGGCTTTTGGGTATTGATGATGATGATGATGGGGTAGATCCCTACATAAAATTAACCCTTTGAATTCACGATTTGAATTCAAGAAGGTAGAGTATTCGCTATGACTACTATAAACAAAGCTCAAGTTCAAACTCTTAAGGTAGCGGGAGAAGACTTGAAGGAAAATTCCTTCTCCGAAAGCCTGTATGTGGCGTGATGCTGTGTAAGCGCACGGAGTATAGCCTGGTTTTTTCATTAGCTCTCGAAAGAAATATACGATTGACGATAGGCGCAGTAAGTATTTCCATTTCGTTGTAAAATAAAAAGATATTATCCCCGTGTAAGTTTGTCCAGATTAAAAAACGGGCTGCGTGTTGTGTGTTTATAAAATATAACATTTATCTTTACGCATTTTTACGTATATATTTAAAAACTGGATGTTTTTGTTTGTTTGTTTGAACGCGCTAATAACAGGAACTATTGGTCCGGTTATAAAATATGTTAGCTACATTGTTAGACAGCTAATTTATGAGGGAAGGCTATAGAAGTAGTTTAATGCATATAGGCTTATAAATATTTTCGCTACGATCTATCTATGGGAACCAAACGGAATAAAACTATTACGCGCGTACGAAGTCGCTGGCGGGCCGCTAGTTTTAAATAAAATATTGTCAATAACGTCAACCGAAGCATGTAGTGTGAAACGATTCGTGATACTGACAAGGACATAACACTCACGGAGCGAGAAAAAAACAGGCTATTTTAGTATTGCGATATCCTGTTTGCAGTCTTTGCCATTTGCCGTATTTATTTACCTGATGATACTGTAATTAAGTTTTACGACTGCAAGTTATCATTGTGATAGTGTCATTATTGGCTCGAGATCTTCACAATTACAATGATTCAAAAATGAATATGTAGGGGCATTGAATCATCAGATACTGATTAATTATCAATCCTAGCAGAAGGCTCTTATAAAGAAGAAGGCAATTTTGATGGATTTCACAATGCAATTTCTAGTTATTAATTCAATTAAGAAATTATGTTATTAATTACACAATTTTGAGATGGCTTATTATCAAGTGAGCCACCTTGTAAAATATTTAATGATTTAGATATCCGACCAACATTTCATGTCTAGTAACATCCTTGCAAATCTCGCAATCGCGATTTCAAATGATGGGAAACTAATAACACACAGACTCGATAGGAAATTGTTAATTTCATACCACGCAGTTGAACAGCTTCCAATTTACAGTATGATACCCATAAAATAATCATGAGATTTATAGAGGGTTAATAAAGTAAGTCCTGCGAAGAGTAAACCAACATATAAACGGCTGCAGACCACCTTAGCAGGTAGCAATAAAACTATGAGGCAATGACTAATCGTTCTTCTTAGAAGCAAACCCGGAGTTCGTTTAATTAAACACTATTAGGCAGAGGACAAAAGATTCGTGTGCCAAAAATTATGAGGAAAGAGCAAATGGATATCAAAAGCAAATCAAATTCGTAAGTCTAGATTCGAGAAAAAAAAACTAAAAACCCCTAAAAACCCAAGCAGCAGAGATAAAATTGCGTTTTTCTGATCTACTTGATACTATCAAAAGTAAACTCTACACAAAACCTGTAGGGTGTAAAAAGAATGAGGTAAAAGTCCGTCCTCACACCACTTAACGTCCTCGCTCCGAGTTGAGGCCAACAACTATCTAGCCTTTGTCTATACATTCCTATTGTCGGTGCTCGGATACGGCCCAATCCGATCGTTGCAAAACTAGTTATGAGAAGCCTGACACTTGGTTCGCTGTCAGATCTGACAGATTTGTGCGTCAAATACCGCAGGTGTAAAACATTGGGCGGATCAGTTTACTCGGATTGTTTCGTCATAAGCTGCAAAGCACGAGAACAAAGTAATATGCTTACAAGTAATTGGAACACGTAAAGTTTATCATGATGACAAAAGACTAGTGGAATGTGATCGAATGAATTGCTTAATACTTGTAAGTAATTTGAATCTTACATGAGATCCATTTTAAATTTTCATCCATGAGACACTATAATTTTTATTTTTGTAATTTTCTTTCACTGGATAAAGAAATGATCTACCTCCAACATGCTCGGCTAATTTTGATTATCATATCATCTACAAATAACACACAAGAAGCATTTGAACCTTTGTAGGATCAAACAAAATATCTCTCTCAACTTCAACTATTCCTTAAAATTCTATTTGTCCATTCTCTCAAAGACTACTGTTACAAAATATTGGCTCAAGATCTCTACAATTGTGCTTGAGCATTCATACACCCTGAGAAAATCTCGAAACCCAAGCAATTTGTCTGACAATGACCGCAGAAACAAAGGGCAATTACGTTAATTAATATGCAAAGACAATTTGCTATCGCGTCTTCTGGGAGGGTAATGTTTGTATGACCCTTCAACTGTGCATACCAGTTACCAATGTCAAGCTCGTGTCGTGAGCATATACAAATGTCAATGCCTGATCAATCAGTTATAGGCATAAGGGCACATCTCCCACTTGACAATTGAATGTCAATTTTGCATACTGCACTAGTGCACCTCTTTATTCGCGGCGGTATCGTAAGTAGGTTCATTTTTAATAATAAGGGTACACTTTTACATAAGTAAAGAACTTTGATTAAAAAAAACAATTTTCGGATATTTTTCGCAGAGATTTATTCGACGTCCAGTCTACCCGTGACCACGAACGCTGTAAAGTGGTCGAAACGTCACGTTGGAATGTAAAATTTAATAAATCTTCGCGAAAAATATCCGAAAATTGTGTTTAATCAATGAGTAGTTTTCGGAACTAACTTCAGAAATAAGTAAGTAAAGAACACTACTAGCTTGCTAGAGCAGCGTCCAAAAAGTTTCGGATACTTAAAAGTGAATATTTTCGAATTCAGAAGAACTTCAGTACTTTGGAAGAGTCGACCGGCTTTACGAAGACTGGTTTGTGTGGGTTGGAGATAATGATGATGATGATAAATTAAGATGCGAAATAGGTCTCGATAAGAACGAACGAACGTATCAGTTGTAGGAGTATTAATATTTTCTGAGGTAATCGAGCAACATTGTAGTTATGTCGTGAAACTGATCAGCGAATGGTATAAGATATGCTTGAGTCTGTTTCAAGTGACTCAGTTTAGTGTCTTGATATTAAAATAAAATAATATCTTGGTATTTTCCTGTTGAATGCATGACCTTTTTACCTGCATTGGAAATCTTTAACACACAAAGTTATATCACTATCAGAAATGGTGTCCTATAGTGATGGCACTTTCTTAAATCACCAGAATTTGACATTATGGCAACAGCTGTTATTCAATTTTGACAAGCAAATCCAGATTTATTACATGCTCGTAGTTTCCGTATTTCGCAAGAAAACAAAGGTGGCCACTCGACCACAGAATAAATACTAGACTGGACAGCCAATAAATGGATTTCACAAACTGTCTAGCACAATCCGTGCACGCCACCTACTTAGAATATTTCGATTATGACCCTATAAGTCGAAAATAAACCTCTGAACTGGTCATTGACTATTAAAGGGTTAACTTGGACACTTACGTCAGCTGCATAACTCATATTTTAGTTGGAGTCACGAACATAACGTCACTTTACTAAGGAAAATATTTTAAATCGGCTGTATTTACTGATCTCATAGCCTAGGAATGGAACTGATATTTTAATCTTTATCATTGTTAATTAATTCATTAAATTTTGCAAGACTCAAGAAAGTTCGTTTTTTGTAGGAACAACATCTGTGAAGATTTGAGATTACGTTTTTTTCATTGAGACCAAGATGCGGTAGTGGAAATAACTTCTTTTGCAGAAAATCTTCTGTCTCAGAGTCCAATCAATATACTATTCTAGGTACTACCAATATTTATTAGGTACATTATGGACTCTATATTATTAATCGACCTCGATAGCAATGTTAAACCGCATAAAGCACATAGCGGCTTAACTGTACGCTATATGGTAGATTTACGGCGTACAATCGAGATCAAAAGGCATGTCCACTTGAATTCTAAAGCACATTCAGTCTAAACCTAGTAGAGAAACTATAATTTCTGCTAAAGTCAAACTTGAGGTCGGGACCTTTGGGTAGGCATAATATACGGATTTGACAGTGACAAACATACTAGGAAAACTCAAGTCCAATATACCTGCGATTTCATGAAGATTAGGTATCACCAAAAAAGGTTCTGAACACCAATAGAACATTAATCGTTTAGTAGCAGCTAAACTAAATTTTGACTTTAAAAAACAGGATCTAGTCGCCAAGAATTTCTTTCAATCAGACTTCTGTAAATAAGGATTTATTAATCAGTTTCATGCAGCCAGAAATATTAAATACCATGGTATTATAATATTTCATAGCGCATTGCTGGTATATTTCTATATAACTAAAAACTTCAAATCGAAACTCAAATTCGACCTTAGTTAAGTCACGAGAAATAGTTCCACCGGAGTAAAAACGTGAAAATGCATGATATTTCCGCAACCTTCTCCTATTTAACGGTTCCAAGATAATCACCATCGGATGACATTTAACGAATCCCACCAAGAATGTCGTAATAAACGCCGCCGAGTACGTAGCATCGTGATTTTAAACTAATTATCCAATTTGTCATCCTCTTCTCAAGTTGCATCTATGATGAAAGTAATTGTAAACCTAGTACCAATGAGATAGAACTCAAAATTGGTAACATAGAGGCTATGCTCATGAATGCGCATAGATCACACGCATGTTTTCTAACTACTTTAGTGTCTTTATATTACAATGCATTGCTCACTATAAAAATGTAGGCACAGTTCTTTCTTTCAGTTCAGTTATCCTAACATTTTAAAACTTTTACATTTTCATCAAAAAAAAAATATTCGAGATCATACGAATTACGTACCCTTATCTTTAACAGAGTCTACCCTTATTCCTTGTCAAGATCAAGAGCTGACTAATTTTAATAGGGTAAACATTCCACGGAATAAGAATTCACTCGTTAAGTCAAGTGCCTCTATACTACCTTTTTGTCCCTATTTATATGTTTACATCCATCATTCTAAAAATCCTAAGAACTCCGAGTCTTTAAATTTCTTATTAAACAGCAGGAAAGGATTTCCTAATCATTAACAAGCGATTCAAAGAACAATAAAGTGGCAGATAGAAATATGTATTCCTCCGCCACTCAGCAGTTTATTTCCTCAAGCTTTTAAACAGGGCTCAAACTACCCCATTATAAATGCCAGAATAGAAAAAGTACCGTTCCAACAACCTCGAGGTTTCTTACTATAGGCCCATATGTAGTAAAGTTATCTAAACTATCTCTGTAATGATAGTCATACGTAAAGGAGTCTGCCCAACACGTAGCGCTGAACGTTTTTTATCGAGCAATTATGAGCTTTATGTCAAGAACTTAGAGTTGTAAGATGGCATGGTTATGTCGGGCAGTTACAGCACTTACGAAACCCATTTAAGTTGATACTTTTTCTGCTCGTTTTGATACTATCATTTTTGCTCCGACTTAAATGGGAATAAGTGAACTTGTGCTCCAGAATTTGTGTGATTTGTGTCCAATACTCAGTAATTTCAATGGTCCGACGCATACTTATGATCGCATTGCAAATGATCTGCTTTTATTATAGTATCTGTTACTTCAATGGGAAATATTTTAAGATTCCGTACGACATTGTAATTTAATCCAACCTAAAAATATCATTATAATCCTCATATAATCGCAAACGACACGTAAAATAACGTATGTAAATTGATGAGTATTGAAACGTGTGACTAACAAGAAACTGACACTTTTGAATTTATAAATCGAACGCTTTGTTTAGCTGTCAACAACAACTATTTTATCGTGCAAGGGCATTATAGAAATACCACAAGTATGTCATAGACCCAGAAACGAGTACGTGAGACTCGATTAGCGGCTAATTAGCTGTGTGCTTAACAATAAAACATAATTAGGCAATCACTACATCCACTTAATTTAAACGCAACTAATTAGAGTCATTGTGGACGGTTACGCTACGTTGATTTCAAATCACAGGGATTATCAATAAATGATGGTAATATCGTCATTTTTCTTCAGGATTACCATAACCTATTGAAGGATGAGTATAACATAGATCATAATAACTGTCTAATATGGTATTTCTTTAAAAAGCCAACTGCCGACTGCTTACACCATATCGTTCGTAATATTTTCTGTCAAACAAATCTGGAAGAACAAAATTGTATCCAGCATTTCAATTAAGCAAGGTGTTATTGAACATTCAATTAAAAGATCATCCATATTAAATTAAGCCACGATGCAACATTTTGCATCTAAAATGCCATTTCAAAAACTTGCTTTTTAATGAGCAACACAATTCGAAACATCGCGATCATAAACTATTTGTTTCTTTTAGTCGAATCATCGAAACCTGTTGCTAAATGCAGTGTGACTTTAATAGAAGGTCAGGTAAAGCCGGGTGTTCACGGTGCAAACATTAATAGGTTAATGAATTATATGGATGGTGCGATGAAACTTGTTTGCTACGTCAATTCAAGATGTATGCTATGCTTTCAAATGTCAGAATGATAAAATGTGTGCTAAGCTTAAAGTGTTTTTTTTTTTTAATGAGAATAGGTGGAACATTGCGCCAAGTTGCAGACACCGTGTGACGGGTGCAACAATGGTGCTTAATTAAAATTGCCCCTTGAGATATTGATGAGATAGTGTCACTACGTGTTTAGCAAGCTAGGTAATTAATTTAAATTGAGAAATGTTTGCAAATACGTTTAATAAAAAAATAAAAAATACCTGCATAACACAATTTTAAGTACCTCCTACTTCGTTTATTTGGCTACCATAAGTACTGTTAGCAATGTTAATTTCGTAATAATATTCCTGTGTAAATAAGTAGGTACTTTGTCATTTGCCTCCTGCAAGCGAGCTTATTCAGTGTATAGTTTTCATGTCGTACAAAATAAGTAAATGAAGAGTAATACGATATTTCCGTAATAACAATCTAGAAACATTATGAGACTACCATAATGCAAAATTGCTTAATAAGGCTTGAGCCAAGCCCTGCGTGTCTTAGTTTTTTGCACGTAATGTGAGTTGGTAATTCGGTTAGAGATTTTGAGGCAAGATTAAAGCGAAATTGTCTGAGCTTACATTTTGCAAGAGTGAGGTAATAATGACAACGATTGTTAAATAAATCGGTGATACTTTGATGCTCCTAAGTTCTGTAGTTGAAGGAAAAGGAGGAGGTCGTATGTTTTGAGACAGACTCATAACATTGCTGTGTTGGTCAAACTACGGGGAATAAATATAAACTTAATAATAAATATATTTTAAAAACCAGCCAAGTGCGAGTCGGACTCACATGAAGGGTTCCGTACCATTGACTACGTAAAACGTAAACAACATAGGTGTATATTTCAGGTGTCTGCCTGTTGCTATTATTAATATCAAGTAAAAAAGGGTATTAAGACGTGTTTGTTGAATGGGAGCCCCCCTCTTAAATTACTTATTTTACGACAGACGGACAGACAGACAACGAAGTCTTAGTAACAGGGCCCCCTTTGGGTATGGAACCCTAAAAATCACTAGTTGGAAACTACATCTCTCAAAACATATTAAAAATAAAATTATCTCAATGCTAGGACCACTCAAAACAAAGACTTGTATTTTTTTACAATAAATAGCGTGCATCTACCGCTACCATCCATCCATACTCATTTAATTGTATTCCTAAGGTGAAGAGACGTGAAGAATGCGTTTTATTATATGGCAACTGATACGTTTTTTGCAGTGGTGCTTCTCAGCTCATTATTTACTTAATAACTGCCCGGCGATCCGCACGGCACATTTTGTCTCGGAAGGGAAAATACGCGAGAAAAAATCTTTCCAATTTGATTAAACACAACCCAACAATCGGACGGAGCGTAGCTAGGGTTGCCAATGACTTATTTTTTAAAATCAATTTTGGGTAACTAACTGTAAATGGCTCCACCGCTCTATGCTGATGCCTAAGAAGAACAAAAATCCTTGTCCAGCATGCAGCCAAAATTAAGCCTCAAAGAGTGTTAAATAAATATCTTTAAATAACTTCATTCAAACCGAATACAAAAGTCGTTTGGACAACCATGATCTCAATTTGGAATTTTACTCTCATCTCATCAAATCCATTTACGATTTCGCTGTCCCGTCCATTCAGCAAAATTAACCGTAGGACCTCGAATTATTCCCCCATTACCTTAAGCCTTCGATTTTAATCTTTACGCCCTTATAATAAGAGCTCGAGCGAAATTAAATGAGCAGGATTACTTTTACGAGCGCTGTTTTATGCTGCACGCAGTACTTCCTGCTAAACCCTTCATAAGTAGCTTCCCCGAGAATGGTTGATAGCTCCGGATAAATTGCCGATTAGATAAGCTATAGTTTCAGTTATAAGGATAGCATAAATAAATCTTGAACCTCGTTTGCTTGCGCAGGAATGGTCGAAGATCGACAATAATTTTCTAAGACGCAAATGTTACTATATCTTGAAACTAGTGGACCCAGCGAACTTTGATTCGCCCCAGGGCCCCTATTTTTGAATCACTCGCTTGGCGAGTGATTTTCTTTCGAAAACGATTTTTTTTCTATGATTTTTGACACTACGTCGAACGAAAATCACTCGCCATCTTGAAGCGAATGAATCAAAAATAGGGGCCCAGGCCCCGGTAGTGCTCTTAAAATTTATAATTTGCCGCGCATTTATATATTTTTTTATTTCATAAGATCCTTCTTCTGAGAATAACTAACAAAACCAAAAAAGAATAAGCGAAATCGGTCCAGCCGTTCAAGCGTGATATCGTTACCAAGGGAATTAAGGATTTATTTTTATAGAGATTTCACTAAACGCGAAGTTTAAGCATTTATTTAATTTGAAATAACTCCTGAACGAACTGGATGGTTACGGAAAAAAAATTTTTTTTGGTTATAGGCTCAATATAGATCTACGAAGTGTACCTATCTACCTACTGACGTATTGTTCGAATAGTTGTATGTATTGTTATGTTCGATAACAAAAACACGTTGTTATGTGCGTTGTTTGCACAATTGCCTACATTTATCAGTCTTCTCATGAGAATTCAACGTAAATAATAGTCTATAGGAGATTAAATGAATGTGAAAATCCACGTCAACGTATAATTTAAATTGATTCTAGTATAAATTAATTGATTGTTGTCACCTTGTTGACAAGAATGGAATTCAGATGTAGTCATAATTATGTACGTAAGTGTACCCTACCTAGTTAAAGAATGGCTTGTGTCAGCGTTTGCTTATATGTATTTCTTCTTGTTTACAAATTCGCTAACAATAGCGGATTCAAAACATCTCGCTACGACTACGAATGAAACGATTATTTTGATTTGATGCCTCAGACACTATCATCAACAAAAAATGCTTATTAAATAACAACATTCAATAACAGTATAATTGAGAATCAGACAATGGGATGATGCCGATGATGCTAAAATTCGATTTGGATACAATGAATAACTAATTAATAATTAAATGACGTCATTCTGACTTACCACCTGACATGTTTGGGATTTGAATAGAGATTAACACGTTCCGGGACACTACTCCAGACACAATAGATGTTTTTAAAACATCTATTGTGTCTGGAGTAGTGTAGTAGTGGAGTAGTGTCCCGGAAAACATTGTTTTATTGTTTTCACGCCTGTAGGCGGGCACTGTCCCGGAACGTGTTAAGGCAAGTTAGAAGTATCTGTACCTACCTATTTCCACTTTATTCTCTAATATGAATTGGTGTAAAATATTGCAATAAAGTCGGCTTTAACAGTTCTTATGAGAATTAGACATGACGAGTTGGTTCGTGACCACGGCTGTTGCAACGCAGCCGAAACGTCGAGCAGTGAGTAGCATTTACTCATATGAATATTTCGTGTTTAGACCCGTCATGTCTAATTCTCATTGTAATGCAACGCGAAAGTTTAAAATCTCATTTAACAGTTCTTGTCAAGTAGGCAAATAAGAGAAACTTACTAAGCTATAAATAAGCGGCCGCGAGTCCGAATAGTTGAAGATTGATACAAACCCACGTTTATCTGTGCCCACGTTTACTATTCGAGACAGAAAAAGAAGCACTCAAAAACTAGGAGTCAGGAAGTTGGTGGTGATGACACCTCTATTCCTTTCCTCGGAAAGCACGTTTGCCTGCGCCTGACTGATCTCTCATCGGTCATAATACCGAGCTGCCGTCTCACCGAATTAAGAGTGAAGGAACAGAGAGTGCACTTGTGTATTGCGCACTCATCTGGGCACTATGATATTTATCTACTGACACAGACCACGGAATAGATTAATCTCTTCCGTGATAACACTGATAACTGATATAGGCAGAGGCAAGTATAAGACCCCTTCTTTACACACTGCGACTTTGCAGAAGTGCGTTTTGAAAAAGCTCGACAGCATCGCTACTCACGCTAGAAGCGCGTTAGTAGGTATCGATGCAGTTGCTAATATTCAGTACATTTAGTCAATTACCAGCTTCACATCGCGACTGCATCGATACTAACGCCCGTTAGCATCGCGACTACATCGATGCTTAAAGTAAATGGTTGACATTTTGCGACCGCATCGATGCTGCATCGTGACTGCATCGCGTTTGCATCGCTGCTAAAAGTCGCAGTGTGTAAGGAGTGAGCTACGATCTCTTCACTTGCCTGTCTCAGGATGTCTCACCGAAAGTGTGTAGCCGACTCAATAGCGTGATAATAACTTTATTGTAAGCTCAAAATCTTATTTTTTGGACTGGTCCTAGTAAAGCCTAGCAATAACATGTCGGTAATAACTACTTATATGTCTCCATTAACATTTGAATGTGTTTTTGCGTGTCGATGATCACATCAGTGATGATGATGTTATAATAACTGTAATGATAGATGACGAATGGAATCATAAGAAAGTTCAAAATTGAATCATTCTTACATTCGTATTTATCATCATCGTTTGAAATCGTTACTCCATTTGCGAAATAAATAATAATGGTGTGAGTTGGGTGTAAGACTATTGAAATTTAAACTCATCACAGAAAAAATCTAGGAGCCTTACTACGTCGTAGGTAGGTAATATAGAACCTAGCTAGACTGCCAAATTAATTATGATATCAGAACTTAGAATAGAAACCCTAATTCTAAGACTCAACGAAGACTGAACTGACGGTCTCGTTGGTGTAGTAGTCCACGGATGTCCCGGGTTCAAATCATGGATGGAATAAGTAGGTTATAATCCCATTCACGACCTTATCCAATCACCTTAGGTTTTCCCTGGTTTTCTTTTTTTTTGAAAGTCTAAAAATAAAGTTCAGCTTTGAATTATTTCGTGAATTATACTTACTTGGACTTGGTTAAAAGGCATGGAGATTGCAAAATCAACTTTACAAAACCTATTTCGCTGAGTTTCAGAAAACCTGTTTGCGTGTAAGCTACAACCTCGTTTTACAAGCCAAATAACCGTCTTGTAACTTGAACATTTTGCTTACTCAAAAGGTCTACTTACCACAAAAATAGAGTAGTCAAACGGATCACCTGCCTACAGGTTCGGGTGCAGAGGCTGCGTTCAGCGTCCCCAACGGAATGCGACAGTCGGCACCTGTGACCACAACACACTCACAGTACGAACACTCAGTATCACACTCCAAGTTTAATCCAACAAGGTTCACACTTCACTTGCAAGCCGAAATCACTTGTTCCTGGCGGAGTTTTTAGCGGAATAAAGTTTCGCGCGGTCGGGCGAAGCGGAGAATCGACCGGCCGGTATAGTGAACGGCGAACGCTTACTGAATGAGGTAGTGTGGAGGGGGCGGCCGGCGGCGCGGCGGGCGCAAGCAAGCACAAACAGGCAAAACGGTGACCAATCAGAACGAGAGAGTAGCGCCACCACACCTGTCGACGCGAAGGCTGCGCAACTTCTAATCAACACAATCAAAACAAAAGCACGCCAATAGCAAGTTGTAAGACAGATGAGCTTTTAAATTTATTTACGAAAAAATGTCTTTGAGATCGTTTACCTTTTGCGGTAAGACCGCCTAAATTACATTATCTTTAAATTAATTTGTAGCTGACATAATTGATGCGCAATGAAGTGTTAGGACTTTGGTCACAGAATTATAATTTGTACTACTTGCTTAGGTCCTATTTCCTCTGGTGCAATGGTGGGATGTGATGTTCATGTGACTGGATGAAAGTATTGTATTAATTGCTGTCATCTTCGATATTTTATTAGGTACTAATGGAAGACAATTCTCTGACCAATTCTATTTGAGTAGAAAGCATAGATTAATATATTGATCTAAAATAAAGTAGGTATTTGTTCTTGAGCCATGAACTCATCGAATGATCATGACTACTACATTTCTCTATCTAGCTAGCTAGATGTAAGTCAGCTGCCCCATTATTACAATAAGATACCTACCTACGTAGGTGCCTACCTAGGAAGGTGGATACTCAATCCATAGATAGATAATAAAAACCGAACAATGTTATTTAGTGTGTTTGGTTTTTTCCTTCATATAAAACTGTTCGATTCATAATAAAAGTTTTAAACTTTAGGTTAAAGGCTTCGGCAGACCAAACGCGGGGCAGTTGAAGCGCTGTTTGAATGCGGGCCCGCGCAAGTTGTAATACAAGAAACTCCTTGAAGTATGTCACACCAAATTTGAACGCGGGCCCGCGCTGTAACCGCGCCGCGCCGCGCCCCTCTGCAACTGCCGGACGTCAGACCGGCGGCGCGGGAGCGGGGCAGAAGCAGCGCGTGCGCGGCGCGAGCGCGGGCCCGCGCTGTTGTATTACTATGGCGGCCATATTAGCCCGACTCACCGGAGGCAGGGCGGTAGCAGCGCGGCGCAGCGGTTGACGAATATTGTATTTTTTTACAACCGCATGATGGAAACGAATGAAAAACTAATCGAATTAGTGCGTAAAAATAAATATTTATATGATTTTAAAGATAAATTTTATAGAAACACAACATACAAGCTGCGATTGTGGGAGAAAATTGCACTGAAACTAAATATGACTGGTAAGTAGAACAGCCTGCCTAACCCGTCATACTGAACGCGGGCCCGCGTTGCAACTGCTTTAAAACTGCCGCTGCCTTCAGTGTGCCTACTGCCGCGCTGCAACTGACCCGCACTGCTTCTGACCCGCGTTCGGTCTGCCGAAGCCTTAAGTATACCTAGTGTAGTGTAAAGCTTGAGCTGGTACGATAAGGAAAAGTAAGAAGTACCTAATAGTAAGTACCCACCCCTAAGGTTATGCAAAAATACATTCGGATATGCACCGAAAGAATGGTATGTCAAAAACTTGTATACCACAGACAGAATTGCAAAATAGTACTGGTATTTATTACTAAAGAAATTTTGCCATATCAATAGAATAGTTTTAACGTAAATCATCATCATAGATCTACTAGAGCACGGTATTGTTATGTTATCGAAGAGCTCATCAAAAGTTTTGATTTTACAATGCTTATTTAAAAACATTTTACAGTCATCCTTGAAAATATAAGGTAGTCTTAGAAATCGTAACTAGACTAAAATAAAAATTCATTTTTTTAATTCAAATTATTTAATTCATTGTTTGTTACGACGTGCCTTTAATAATAAAATCTTTATTGTGTTCCGTATTGTATTGCTTTAGTTGGTAGGTAATAGAGAAAAACTGAAAGAATAACATTATAGAAAATATTGCATTTCTACGTAATTACAATGTGTATGGCACATACTATTATACAAAATATACAGGATTATACACTATGTCAATTAGTCTAATATCACTTTATTTAATGATATAATTGGTGATGCAATTGCGCTAATGCCACAGTGATTAGCAGTAAACGATGACCAAGTATACCTGAAAACACAAACAATCCAATATTATTTTGAGTAAATGTGTAAAAAAATATTGTTTTACTAGATAGATGTGTGTTAATAGATAGATGTGCAATAGAAATGTTATTTGGGTCTAAATATATTTTTAAGAAAATTCAACGGTTTTTCATTCGTAGATTCTCCCGATAATACTCCAGTTTTGGCAGTGGTATATATGAACGACTTGCGTTAAATCCAGTTTTACTGGACTATAAACAATCTATTCAAAAATATATTTTACTTGGCTTAGTAACCAAATAAACAAGGTTCAACTTACACACAGAGCTTGAAGCATCTTCTTGCATTGGCGCTTGGTAATTATCTGTAATTTCTAAAAACTGATAGATAGCTTTGAATCCTGTGCCATCTAGTCTGTCATTCGATCTGAATGTGACTTTAAAAAAGTTTCTCTCTGATTCTACATGGAACTCCTTCCTTTGTCCACAATATCTACCAAATTTACTATCTTCAGTCATGGAGTTTGAGAATTCGACGTAATCACTGGCAGATACTGCTTCACATCTGAAATAATATACACAAAAATTGATTATTGATTGATTAGCTATACCAAATAAAATCCTTTAGTTTAGCGAGTGGCACAAGGTTCGATTTCCCTCCACAGACAAGTTGATTTATTTGCAAGGGCCATTTATAAGTGTAAACTGCATCAATATATTTATCACAATGAATAAGTAAAACTTTTCAATTCGAACTGTCTGGTTGCTAGAGAACTTGTCAGATTGCTAGAGAACTCAAATTGGAATGTTTTGCTTTGACAATTAACACGTGTTGTACACAAACTTACGGCGAGACACCCTCTACTTCAAAGCTGGTGAAGTGTAGGTGGACTTTCTCGGTCTCCCCGCCGTGGAAGAAGTATGTACACTCTGTGTCACGCGGGTAAGGGCCCGGCGAGTTTGGCGATGCGAAGGTGCCGTTGCGTGACTCACTACTATTGTACACAAACGCACACGGAAACTCCTTCAGCTGCCTCCCTGTACTGATTCCGAAATCTGGAATAGAAAATGTCGAATGTTGTATGAACAAAATACGCAATACTTACAGTATAGTTATTACATTATGGTTATAGATGCCTGAAGACATTTTATAAGCTAAATGTTAATCATATCATAACTTGTGAATTTGCGGTTGCTTAAGTCGCAAATTGTAATTTTCCTTTATTGAGTCTACTGGATGGCGATAGTAATTGAAGGTTAAATACCTTCCTCTTCACAAAAGACCAACCACAGTGAAATTAGAAATGTTTTTCTACTTTACTGATTACAATGGCGATTAAAGCTACAAGCCTTACGTTCTCTTTTATCGAGATGTCAGAGTTATTATTATCACAAAAATAATAAAATAAAAACGTACTTACTTTCTACAAACGAATAAGATATTTTAAATCCTCTAGCGTATCTCGCAGGTTGTGTCCCTCGAAATTCCAGCATCAATTTTGGCCCGTTCGACATGACAGGCTTTGGAAGATTTATTCCACAGAACATGTCGACTTTCTCTAGACGCCCATCAACGTAGATAAATGCTTGCAACGAGTCCACATTCGTACAGCTGAAATTAATAAATAACACAAGCAATAAATAGGGCGCTAACTAGGCATGGCCGATTCAAATCGTATATAGATATTGAAACGTATATTGGATCAATATCGTGATATCCGATATCGCCCCGCATCAAAACTATATATTTTCAAAACACTATATCGCCGCATCGATGTGATACGATATGCCTCGATATTCATGATTCATAGATATAGGAATATCAAACTGTATTCCGATGCAATACGGTTTAGCTTAGCTAGGCACTTGCGCTACGATGAACAGATATGAATACGAAGAACAGGTTTTTCATATCCGTTAAATGGGGCCGGGGCTGGGGTAAGACGGGGCCGAGGCTGGGATAAGACGGGGCCGGGGCTGGGGTTGGACGTGGCCGGGGTGGGACGGGGCGGGGGGTGGGATGGGGCCGGGGCTGGGGTGGGTTGGGGCCGGGGCTGGGGTGGGATGGGGCCGGGGCTGGGGAGGTACGGGGCCGGGGTTGGGGTGGGACGGGGCCGGGGTTGCGGTGGGACGGGGCCAGGGCTGGGGTGAGACCAGGCTGGGGTGGGACGGGGCCGGGGCTGGGTTGGGACTGGGCCGGGGCTGGGGTGGGACGGGGCCGGGGCGAAACGGTGAAGAGGAGCTTATAACCAGTAAGACAGTAGGATACATTTATCCCGTTCGACGGAGCCGGGACTGGAGCGGGACGGGGCCGGGGCGAAACAAAGTCCGCTAGTTTTCGATATCAAGTAATAAGTTCATAATCCGATTTAAGAAAAACAACAACAATGATATATCATATTATGATACGATATAATTGTATACTGCTTCAGAAAAACATATTTTTTTGATACAATGATACAAAAAAATACACATCGATACGCCAATATATAGTTTTCAAAATATCGTTTTAGATTCAATGCTACGAAATACACATCGATACGCCAATATATAATTAGTTTTCGAAATATCGTTTCAGATTCAATGATACGAAATACACATCGATACGACAATATATCGTCCCCATCGTGTCAAAATTAAATAACTGACACGTTTGCCGAAATTCACTTTTTATTATTTTTAAATAATATAAAGTGTAAGCTACATTTTAGTCTATTTTTCGTTGCAATATGTATGATATTCGCAAAGATATCATAATTTTAGTAACTCTATTGACCACATATTACAACAAGGTTTGTTAAAAAAGTTTCGTGGAAAAACTGAATAAATGACAAAAAAATTAAATAACTACAATTGAGGGTTTTGACATACCTACCAACAAAATCAATAAGTGACTTTGTTGAATTCTGCCACAACTGACTCGGAAACATTGTTACAAAAATTGGTTGTGGTAAAATTGAATAAGTGCTCTTGTTTAATTTTTCATTAAAACATTGTATTATATATTTTTATCATAATCAGCCAAAGGACTAGTCCACTGCTGAACTTAGGCCTCCCCCACGATTTCTCACAACGACTGCAATCTTTACAAGGTCGTCTAAGGGTCTCCAATGTAGAACTCTTCTGTTAGGGAGGCTGGAACTTATTAAACCTACGTGCGAGACGATTTGTGATAACTCTTGAATCAGCTTGTTGACATGGCTCAGGGCTGAGGTGGTAAGTTTTGTTTATTTATTTATTTATACTGTATTGCACAACCAGAGTTTGTACAAAAGGTGTACTTAACGCCATATGGCGTTCTCTACCAGTCATACCTTTTGTCTCCTTTTTTGAAAAATAACACCACCAAACTCCTGTTCCATGACTCAGGCAGCCCTCAAGCAGCACGGAATTAAAGAGTCTCTGAAGGACTTTGAGTACCGGTGTTCCCCCCCTTTTGAAGGCGCTGTTGTGATTCCGACCTCACCAGGTGCCTTGTTGTTTTTAAGCTGTTTCAGGGCCATCCTTATCTCGTAGAGGCTGATGTCCGGGATGTCTTCGGTGTAGTGTCGGGTCAGGATAGCTTTTGAGTGTCCGGCCTTAGCTATTAACGGGTTCGGCAACTGAGGTGTACAACTGCCCATAGAACTTCTCGATCTCCCTCAAAACATCTGCTTTTGTCGACGCTACACTGCCGCCCTCCGTCTTAAGCTTCGTCAACAGGCTTTGCCCAATAGACATGTCTCTTGCTTGGGAGCCTTGTTTTCACTCTATCTATCGGTTCTTTAACACTGTTCGTGTTAAAGGAAGAAATGTCGTGTCGTAGGGACTTCCATATTCGTCTTTTCACCTACTGTAGTTTTCAACATTAAAGGAGGTCTTCAATGCTATAGATCGACGTTCTGCTATAAGGTCGAGAGTGTGGATCGAGAGTCTTAGAGGACGATTTTTACGGCCAGGACTAAAAATCTTAGACCCCACCGTTTGAATAGTTTCCATAAACTCGTTGTTTATTTCGTCCACTGAAACGCAATTCTTTAGGCACTCAAAGCGGTTTGACAACTCGAGTTGAAAGCTCTCGGGATTTTGGATATGGGCACGAGTAGGTCGGAGCGTGGACCTCATCAAGCGAGACCTTTCCAATTTGACATTAAATTCCATGTGCCTCGAACCATCCGGTAAACACTACCTACCGGTCTTTATTCAGTTGATCACGGAGACATCATTAAATAACCGTTTCTTGGTAGTCATGATGAAGTCTATCTCATTTCTCGTCGTGCCATCCGGATTCAACCAGGTCCATTTCCTTTGAGGTGGCTTCTGGAAGAAATGTACCCTGGCGTTCCTTTCACCATATTAAAAGGATCGATAAGATCCGGAATACCATAATACGCTCCAGAACTGGAATAGCAGATGTAGGCGAAAAGACAGCAAAGCTTAAATGGCATGTGTGTAGAATGCACCCGAATAGATGGGCCCAAATCGTCACGCGATGGATACCACCAGACGAGGTGGAGTGACGATCTGTTCAGCTTTGCGAGAAATTGGGTGTTGCTGGCCGCTGTCAGAGACAAATGGATAGAATTGGGGCAGACCTTTGCCCAACAGTGGGATGATGTAGGTAATATAAAAAAAAGTATTACTTGGTTGTGTGCCAAAACTTGCAAAAGTGACGTACAAAAACTTGATAATTGCAATTTTGTTATAAAATACGTTTGTGGCAGAACTAAATAATTACTTTTTTATTTTTATATTTAAAATAATATAAAGTAGCATTATGATAGACTATTTAAATTATGAAGTTGAAGCAGCTTCATAACATATCAAAATCTCTACAGTAAATTTCCTTCGGCTTGGAATGTTATCGCCATTTTTGTTTAAAAAAATCACAAAAACTCAAATATCTCGGAACTTTGGTTTTGTTGGTTATTTAATTTTGCCACGACGGGGACGATATAGTTTTGAAAATATATAGTTTCAATATCTGATATCGAATATCGATATATAGTTTTGATTCGATATCGAAAAAATCAGATATTACACACGCCTATAATTTACTCAATCGAAACAGGTAAGGTAAGCAACAGTTTAATTATGTATACGTGACACAACTGACTGAACTGAATATAAGAACTAAAGATGGTATATCAACTCTATCAAGGTACAAAGGATCATACCTAGAAAGGGTTAAAACTACTAGTCATAAAGCTACAATAAGATATTAATGCAGTTTTTATCTTTAGTACTAAAATTGTAAATTGTTCTACCTAGCTACTTCTAAATAAACAAATAAATATTGTGCTCTAGAAAAC
The DNA here is from genome assembly GCA_963584085.1 of Pyrausta aurata. Lineage (NCBI taxonomy): Eukaryota > Metazoa > Arthropoda > Insecta > Lepidoptera > Crambidae > Pyrausta > Pyrausta aurata. The sequence continues at coordinate 9,690,012 of OY757258.1, read as the reverse complement.
ACACAAATTATCTGGTTTCGAAGTAAGGGATTTACTTTGTGTTACGAAGTACCAGACAACGATACTTACTCTGTAGATCCATCGGTGGACTTGTGAAGGTAGAAGTCTTGAAATACTAATCTAACACGCTCCTTCCCTCTCCCGAAGAACTCGTAGTGGCAGTGTGTGTTAGGTGGATACGGTGAAGGGTAGTGGGGCGAAGTCAGGGTGCCGTGCTTGGTACCATCGCTGTTGAACTCTTGGTGGCATGATGAAGCTGAAAAGATAGAAAGCAAAATATTAAAAAAATCATGCTAAATAAATGAGTCTTAGGCCCTGTTTCACACACAATACAATCAACAAATGCTAAATGCTTTAAGCATTAAGTCCACCTTTGTGCAATAAAGTCTTTAAATAAATAATTCTAATAAATGTAGTACTACTAACTAGAACTTACTGAGAAATTGTGTCGTTATTAAAATGTATGTGTTTTTAAAAGGATTTTAGGTAAACATACACACATAATTATTTTTATAACCGGATATTATAAATTAGAATTTTGATGTTGACTGTACGACGTACTACATTGTAGAACTATTTCTTCCTTAAGTCACGGCTGAGTATCCGAACGTGTTTTACTTGATGACGGTGACATTTCAGAGTCTACGCGCATGCGTCAAAAAACTGTGTTTGATTGATACTAGGGGAGTGGCACCGAAAAAAAATACTCTTACTAGTTCCGTGAGTAACTTAATATTTTGTAACAGTTTGTAATAGTTAAACAAATACCCTTAATATAGTAAGTAAATGTACAATATTTTTGTTTGGTGACTGGTGAGTGATCTTTATTTATTTAATAAAAATAATACCAGTAAAGTGAAATCAATAAAAGTACCTAGTTTCCTCAAACAATTATTAAATTTTTATTTTATTAATTATGCCAATCAAAGGGATTATTTACATTCATTACTTGAAAGGACACGGTCGTAAATTGCCCCAGAGTCGTTTTATGTTTGGTTAAAGAAAAGCATTAAGAGACTTGACAATATCATTTTGCAAAAAATATATTGAATTTTTAATACAATATTGTTAATTTACTTTGCTTTTATCTAGCGGCATATAAATCTACAAAAAAAATAGCACAACGATTGAACACAATTTCCTGTCTCCAACAATTGTTGTGTTTGGCAGAAAATAGCGGTTTCGAGAACTTAAAAGCAAACTGGCGACCGCTTAACGAAATGGCATATTGTGTCATACAATGTCATATAACTGGCAGTTAGTTAAATAAGTAAGCGCTCGCAATCGCTATTTTAAGAAGGAAGATGACGTTTGCCTCCCATAGGTACTAACCTTTAAACCACCAACCTCTTCCTAAAACTTGAAAAAAAAAACTGTGACAAGGAACTTCTTTTCGTTGGCTATTGTTTGCGTCATCGTAATTTTCACGCGTTACGCACCCTAGCGGTGCAGTTTTCTATGTTTTAGTTTTGGTGGCCTAGATGGCGGTTTTTCGACACAGATGGCGCTATGATCTAGAAAGACCTGTTCTAGATAGTGTGCAAGAGATTGACCCCACACATTTTCTTTCGTTTTATGTGAAAACCCCGCTATTTACGGCTTATATTACTTTATATTATTTTAAAAGGCGAAGAAACGAACCCATAAAATTAGTTTTGGTCGTGACGCATGGATTTTTACTTTTGCGGCAAGCAATGTATGGCGCGTCGACCGTGTCCTTTCATAAAAGAAATCAATAAAATATCACTTCAGAAATACTAGTTCCATTTCCATATTGATACTTGGTACGTGTGATTATACGACAGTAGCGTCACTACTAATGTCAATCATACAAACTGTCATTCGGTACGTCAAAACAACGACGTTTGTTTTCAGTCATACATGTTCCAACGTGTGATTGTTTGTTTGGATTTATAAAATAGCAGATTATTTAAATCAATATGTTAACTTGTAAAAGTTTCTAAGAATGTGTTCATTAGTAATAAAGTAGCAGTGTGTTATCAAAACAATCTTACTTAACCCATGATAGAATAGTTTGAGAGTGGGAATCATTTTCACACCATGTCGGAATGTACGCCTTTCTTCGTTGATCGTGCTAAAGGAGGTCGAGCATCATGTAAAGGGTGTAAAGGTAACTGTCCCAGCGGAGAGATACGTATCGCAAAAGTTGTGCCTAGTCCGTATGGGGAAAACCAGCAAATGAAATCATGGCATCACATCGATTGCCTGATGAACATTCTTCTGAAGCAGCGGCCTACGACGAAACGCATAGATTCTATAGATGACATCGGCAACTGGGACACTTTGACGAAAGACGACCAAGAATTCATACTGAAGAAGATTAACGAAATGGAGAAACTTTATGCTGAGAAAAACAGTGGAAAATACACCGCAAAGGTCCTGAAAAACGAATCGACATTCCACGCAAATGCTTCTAATTCTTCAACTGTTACAAGTCCTGCAAGTACAAAGAAAGCTGTTACAGAGCCCAAAAAAGATGTCAAAACTGATGACAATAAGTTTTCAACATTTTATTCAATGTGTAAAAAGATATCAAAAGTGGATGCATACACAGAAAAAACTGCAACAGTTAACAACTTCTTCAGAAAAGGTACAGATGGCAGCTCTTTCAAAGGTGATTTAGCTCTATGGTGTAAATTATTACTACCTCAGGTGACAAAGAGAGTGTACAATTTAAAAAGTAAACAGCTGGTTAAATTGTTTTCAAGAATATTCAGCTGTGACCATGATGATATGCTAACACACTTAGAGCAAGGTGATGTTGCTCAAACCATTCAGCATTACTTTTCACGGTCAAAAACAATACAACCTGCGACTGAGAGTACATTAACTATTCACGATGTAGAAAACTTTCTTGAAGACTTGTCAAAACTTACAAGAGAAGAAGAACAGATTTACCATTTCAAAAAAATAGTCAAAAGATGTACTTCTGATGATTTATTGATGTTAATAAGGCTAATAAAAGGTGACCTACGAATAAATTCAGGTCCTAAACACATACTGGAGGGAGTCCACCCTGATGCGTATAATGTTTTTCAAACGTCTAGAGATCTAAATATGGTTTTAGATAGAGTTTTAAAAGATAACACTGGAGTGAAACATAAAGATGCTACTCAGAGTAATGTGCATGCAAAAGTGGTTCTTATGACACCAGTTTTGCCTATGTTGGCAGAAGCCTGCAAGTCTGTTGAGATGGCTATGAAGAAATGTCCAAACGGTATGTTTTCCGAGATCAAGTATGACGGAGAGAGAGTTCAAGTACACAAACAGGGTAGTGAATACAAGTACTTCTCAAGGGCCTTGAAGCCAGTCATGCCTCATAAAGTGAGCCATTTTAAAGATTACCTACCGAAGGCTTTTCCTGAAGGAGTTGATATGATATTAGATGCTGAGGTATTGATGGTGGATGTAAAGACTGGAAAACCATTACCGTTTGGCACATTAGGTATTCACAAACAATCCAAGTTTAAAGATGCCCAAGTTTGTTTATTTGTATTTGATTGCTTATTTTATAATGGTAAAGTTTTAATAGATCTTCCAATAAGGAAGCGAAGACAGATTCTGCATGATAATATGGTTGAAGTTAAAAATCATGTCATGTTCTCTGAGCAGCAGTTGATAAAAAAGCCAGCTGATTTGGCCAAGATGATTGCTGAGGTAAATGTCTTTAAATATTTTCTACCGTTTATTATTTAAAGTGAGATGTTTGTCCATTCACATTATTCTAATCTTGTTCCATTTACAAGCTAAATTGGAATTAAAATATTATTAACAAATAAAATAATCAATTACAGGTTCTTCAATTGGGCCTTGAAGGTCTGGTACTAAAAGACTTGGAGTCAACATATGAGCCAGGAAAAAGACACTGGTTAAAAGTTAAGAAAGACTACTTATTTGACGGAGCAATGGCCGACACCGCTGATCTTGTTGTCCTTGGAGCTTGGTTTGGTTAGTAAGATTGTCCAAATTTCTGGTTTAAATAAAATAAAGCATAATATAAGTTTCTGTACACTACTAAGATTTAGTTCACTTAACCGATGGGAGACTATTGTTTGAATAAACTAAGATTCCGAGTTCCTATAGGATTATTTATTATACATTTCTATATTTCAATGTAAGCCACTTATTACTTCTGCAATTACCTCAGTATCGCAACTTTACAAGTAAAACAAGTCTGAAAGAAATCTTTTCAGAATCCATTATTATACCTGAATAGTTTTATAGTACCTATTAAACCTGTATTAAAGTCCATACTTTACTTACACTATAGTACATCATCATCATCATCATCATCATCAGCCTATATTAGTCCACTGCTGGACATAGGCCTCCCCCAATGAGCGCCATAGCGCCCTGTTCGGCTTGGCGCATCCAGCATCTACCTGCAGTCTTCCGCAAATCGTCATCCCATCTGGCGTCCCACACTACACTATAGTACCCCTACATTATAGTACCCCTGATATTAAATTAAATTTCTTTGACATTTTCAGGGACTGGTAAAAAGGGTGGAATGATGTCAGTATTCCTGATGGGCTGTTTAGACACGAAACGCAATTTATGGGTTACGGTGACCAAAGTTCACACAGGCCATGATGACAGCACATTAGAAAGACTACAGAAAGAATTAGGGCCTCTCATGACGAAGATATCACAAGAATACAATAGGGTGCCTAGTTGGCTGGATTGCAATAAGGGAATGGTCCCAGATTATGTGGCGCTGGATCCTAAGAAACAACCTGTTTGGGAGATCACTGGTAAATATTATTTATTTTTTCTAAACATACTTGACGTCACATATTATTGTAGTTTTAAAAGCTGAAGATGAAGATTGTGTTGCGGGTTCCATTTTTTGATAAAGGCTTTTATTGAAAAATTATGTTAAAACTGCAGGCAAAGTCGCGGGGAACCGCTGGTTTTGGTACATAACAAACTACATAATGATAAGCCATCTATTTTAATTAAAATGTTGTGTTATAAATACTGTAAACACAAATCTTTATGTGCGGTACTTAAATATTATTATTTTTTATTTACTTTCAAAACTTTATATCTTTTACAGGCACAGAATTAACCAAAGCAAACTTACATACAGCCGACGGGATATCAGTACGGTTTCCAAGAGTTACTCGAATCAGAAACGATAAAGATTGGACGACAGCTACCACCTTAGAAGAATTAAAACAGCTGTACAAAACATCCAAAGAAAAAACTGACGTATCTCTCTTGACCAAATTAGCAGACACTGTCGGAGAATCAGACGAACCTCCAAAGAAAAAATTTAAAGAGAGCCCTAAAAATAAGAAAATGGATGACTTCATCATGAAAATATCGCCCAAAGACGAAAAGGTCAGAACAAATTTAAATAAATCATTAGAGGAATGCGAAGCAAAAAATGAGAGCAGTTGCAACACAAGCGTTGAAGAACCGGAACAAAAAGTCAAATATCAATTGTTTCCTGAAAATCCTTTGCCAGATCCATTCAAAGATAAGAGGTTAGGTTTCTATCCAGATTTCCTAAGCTTTTCAGAAAAAGAGAGGTGGCATTTTGAGAGGCATTGGATAGGATACGGCGGAACAGTTGTCAAATCCATAAAATCTACGGACGTAGATTATTTAGTCCACAGTGATGACGTAATAAGATTAAAGAAAATGCAAAAATTAAAGCGTAAAATGACAGATAATGTGAGACATGTTAATAAAAATTGGTTAATAAAATGTATCAATGATGTTCAGTTACATGATGCTACTAAATTTCCAGTTTATGTTGAGCCTTAACATAGTTACTAAAGTCAGTTGATTTTGTTTGTTATTTAATCAAACATAATAAAATAATTAAAGCAATAAAATGAGATCTGTTTAACAAATCAAATAACCATCATTGTGAAATAATGTGTGATATTAATATTGTATACTGTATTAAATCAACCTAACAAATTAGGAGCTGCCTTTTGCAAATGTGTTATTAAAATAAATGAATCTGTTTTATAAAATGTGACGTATTTTTTTAAGTTCTGCCTTTTATGTGTTGGGCCGCATAGCTAAATCTGATATTTCTCCTCGTTAACTTTGTTTTCGGATTCGATCAGAAAATTTAAGTCCGTCATCTCTTGAAACGAATACGTATGCGTATGTATGTAAGCCCATACGTATGTATGGGTCGAACGCACCCTTTACCACAGAGTACACTACTAATATACGGAGACCGGAGACCTTTTACCGACACCGGAGTTGGCTTATGGTTTGTCTGTCATATTAATTTCAATGTCGCGATAAGATAGCAAGTAAATGGTCCTTTTTTATGTGGATCATGCGAATTGTCCAGAGTAACGATATGATACAATACAATAATTTACCTTTCTACTGCAAAAGCTTAGCTTGCGTATGTGACTTCACAAGATTGGGTCCTTATTCAATGTAGCGAGATAAGAATCTTAGTTCGTATCTCAGAGTTCAAATGGTGCAATGCAGGCATTGTACATCTTTGCCTATGAAATATATTGCTGGTATTTACCCAAGAGGTTTCCGGAATAAATAGTAGGCAAATGGTTTGCCTGCTACTGTAACTTGTTTCTCATTTCTATATTTGTTTCCACTGTGAAACGGGTGTACCCACAGAACATAAAAAACGATAGAAGTAGTATTAACTCCTATTTGTATGAAAACCCACAGAACATAAAAAACGACATAAAAAACATGAGATGCGCCAAGCTTGGCCTATGCGTTGTTACACGGGGCCCGCCTACTTTTTTTTTTTTTTTTCATTTATTATCATGTAAAAAACAATACAAAAAATACATGGTTATAAGCACTGATAAAAACCACTGAGGTTTGCCTACAGTGCGTGAGACAGCCAAATTAAATAACTAGCTGATACATTAAAACAAACTACAACAAGTCGGGAACTGGGTAGATAAGGTGCAAGCTATTCTATTTGAGTAAGAAAATAGGTTTTTAATTTAGTTCTTATATTCCGCGGAGTCAAATTATTTTTAACGGTTGGAGGTAGATTGTTTATAAACCGGGGAATCAAGTACTGCGCGGTTCTTGCGCCGTACACATTACGAGCCGATGTGGTGAGCAAGCTTACTTACTACTTCTACTCGTTTTTTATGTTCTGTGGGTGTACCAAAATAAAATATTGAGATTATTATAAGAAACTGATTGAGCCTATGCAGCTATGGAACATGGTAGACAAAATATGCTTAATTAGCTACTTACCTAGCTTAGTACATACTGTCTGATAGACGTTATAATTAAATAATCTAGCGGTCTCATCGATCTTCGTTTCACCCCGGCCCCGTCCCGCCCCGGCCCGTTTTATGGTAATGGTCCTATTCGGGGCCAAGACGAATCCAACAAAGTAAAAATCATAACAATCGGTCCACCCGTTCGCGAGTTATTAATGGTGTAACTAACATTGTTTAGTTGTTTTTTTGAGAAAAGCAACTATTTTGAGGTAATTCTAGAGGAGTCCTGCAAAAATTAAGTGAGCAAAAACATCTATCATGCAATGCAACTTTGCTTTTATTTTACTCTAGGCTCTTTCACTTTTCTGACGGAGACCACAAGAGTGTTTTGTGTTTCTTTACGTGTCACAAAGAAGCGTACGCTTATACTACTTATGTACTTACTAAAATAATAATAAAAAACCAAAATCAGACAACACAACTAGTAATTAAAGAGTAGGAGAACAAAGTTCTTACTGAGGCAAATTCAATGAGAAGTTTTGTTTGGTTATCGCTTCGCACCACCGTGGGAAAGGTTTTCTAAAGATCAACAAGGTTGATAATAAAGTTACCTTAAAAAACAAGTGAATTCATAAGATCAGCAAATAAATAAACTACTTTACCTAAGTAATATTATCAAAAATTTCGAACAAACGGGGCATAAAACCTAACGAGCGGATTTACCTTCAATTTCATATGGGCTTAAGTCGTTCATGCATGCGGGCGATTCCAGCAGGGAAACCGTACTGTAACATAGACACTTAAAGCTGGAAAAATTCCTCATTTTTATTTATTTAGAGTAATTAAGTAATCTGGGAGTAAGTAAAATTTATGCACGTACAATGCACAAAGAAAGACGTTATGGAACTTATGGCTTTCTTTCCGGTCCGCCATTTTAATTATGTTCGAACGAAGCGGTCATCAATAAAACCATAAAATTAATATTCCTGGATAATAATTATATGAATAAAACCAATCGATCTCTTAATTACTTATAATAACAAAATCTCCTAAATCGTCACGTCTAGCCATACACAGGCTGTGAACGCTTAAATTTTCTTTTTATGTCTAAGTATAATATAGCGGTTTACAAATAATAAGTTTAAGTATGGTGAGGAAATAAACGAATGATTATTATTAATTTGAAAACCTATCACTTGACGAGCACTGAGAACTTTTTAAATCAAATAGTTAATTTTATTTACTTATATTAGTAGAAAAGTTAAAGACTGCTTACAATATGATAACTAGCAAACAAAAATGGACTTAAAGTAGAGGTATGCGTATGTTGTACTATTACATGTACAGAATAGATTACTTACTACCCTTAATAGAGACAAAAGTTTATGATATAGGCAATAGGCCTCTAAACACAACAATTTATTAGCGAAATATTCGTAAGTGACATATCGGTAGCTCAGTTGTTAAAACCCCCATAAATAGGCAGGCATGATAAACAGTTGCACTAAAATAAGCCATATTCGGGCCCATCATTAAACTAGTATTATCGTCGGGTTCCAGATACTTGAGTCTGATTAATGGTTTTAGTTTGGGCTGTTGGCAAACGGTCTGCTTTACTAGAGGGCCGTAGAATTGGACCTGAATAATCCTTTTAACTTACGTGTAGGTGGGCAGGTACGTAATGTATAGATAGTGCCATCCACGAAGGCGCGCCCCACCACTCGTCCAAATCCTTTATAGTACACGTGTGCAAGCTTTTGAATTGAATTTGGAACATCATAATGACTAATGAATGACAAGCACACTTCAAAAAATACACTCAAAGGGAAAGATGCTCTACTTGGATATGGTTTTAAGTAGGTATGGTTAGTTACTAGAAAAGTAATATATTATTTTTAAACTGCACAAGCATCATTTTTACTATAGACGTAAACGAAATACGTAAGAACGTTTTATAACATTTTAAAAAAATGTTTAAAAACTTTCTTTTTATGAGAACCATCGGTCCACCGGGACTTCACACGCGTGAATTGTTTTTCCTTTGTACACGTAGGTCCTAGCGTAATGTTTTATAGCCTTCCCCGATAAAGTACATCCCGGTAATATTATAAGTTACCACATGTTTTTTTTTACTTAAAATTGTTTATGGTGTTTAAGTTGCCATTATAATTCTTTCAGTAAATTAAATAATGACAGTAGATTATATCAGGTTTATTTTTTAGTACAACACACTGGGTATTCCTTGACATTTTAAAAATAATTTAAGCAGAGCCACTTTCGTGACGAGTCTGAATATTTGAATGACGGCCGGCTCGCAACTGACGCGCGTGTCACCCCCCGCACCCCGCACCTTCCTCAATCAAAAAAAGAGTGGGGCGCGCCTTCGTGGATGGCACTATCTATATCTAGTACCTTAAATTATAGACACCGTAAAAATTACTTTATGAGTTTTATTACTTTTACAGTATCGATCGAGTGTGTATAACCACATAACCTACACTCTTGGTACTGTGTAAAGGACAATGAGCAAAAATTATCCTAAATCATGATAACAAGGTAAATATTTCTTAAATATTTGTGCGCTACATAATACCATATTTTGAATGTACTATCAAAATATTTGCAAATAAAATTTTGAGTTTGTGTTTCCTATTATAATTGTGTTAAATCATAGCATACTTATATGAATACGATTGAATAATATGTTATGCGGATGTGGTCTTTTTTGAGGCTTATTTGTTTGCAGATTAAATTAAATTAACAAATGTACGATTTACCGCAACATGTGCTATACTATCGTAATCTAGGCAACGCATATCTTGCTAATTTAGTGTCAACATTCGTTATGGTAGCATTGCAGCCACAACACAAACGAACGGCTAAAGGTGCTTACATACTACATGCAATGAGCACGAGTGAGTTAGATACACTCTTGTGTAAATAAGGTCGCGCTTTCGTACGTCACATTTGGCTTTTTTCATACAACATTTATCCTAATTCGTACTTAAAGCAGTTTCAGACCTATTTTTTGTGATGTAGCTTACGTTACGTCCAGTCTAATTTCCCAATCAAGTTTCAAAACAAAAAAGGTCAGTGTTTTTTTTATTAATTTCGAATTAATTAATTACTTTGAACACCTAATTATTTATTATGTTTTAGCCAATACAATTAAGACTAGTGGTCTTTTGTCTTTTCTTAAGTAAAAAAAACAAAAATAAGAACCCAAATGTAGGCAAAAACTGGTCTCTTAACCGGCGAAACGCGCTGAAAACGAGCCAGCCTGAAACCGCCCTAACCACTGAAACTCCTCAGGCGCGCAACGCGTTACGTTTTAAAATTTCAACACACAGCCACGGGCCAAGTAGGTAGGAGGTACTCGGCTTTAGTGTGCAAAAACTAATTAATTATTTACACGCGGCCCCGACTTCCCTCACCGAGAGAGGGAACGTTGGCATTATACCTACCTGTACCCCAATCACGAACATTTGACGTAGGTATTCGTCACGTAATCGTTGCGAGTTTACGTCAGTCGGCAGCACGAAGCACTCCCGTGTCGTGTAGTAAGCTCGAAAGCATTACTGCAGATGACGTCATACTAACGTAAATATGGCACGTCCAGAAACAAGTTAAACGATCTATTTAATTAAAATCATTTTAATATATTATGTTATTCGAGTGTCAAATGTTTGGTTTGTTTTACGTCCGATAGAGGCGTTTTCAAATTCTGATACAAATTATCATTACGTTACTATACGAATACTTTTACGCAATTATTCGTGATTGGGGTACTGGTATAAATAAGCATGCCTGAGTTTACTCGTTTACGTTACGGTACAACTGTAAATAGTGATTATGTACATTACTTGTGATGTAGCAAATATCGCTTTAAGCAATCCGTAGTTGAGCTGAAGTTAGGTAAGTAGTTGTAATGCAAAGGGGTTGAAAATATCTGCCTTTTTAGATTTAAAGTTGATTTCTTGAGTAAATAGGACCTCGGAACGAGTCCGTTATCCCGGTGGAGTACCTAAGTTTTTTTCTGATTCTAAGTAATAAGGAAATGAATATTCAGGTGATAATTAAAAATTAGGAAGCGACGGACTTTTTGGAAATCTATTTTCAGTTTTCACTCTCTGCTTAGGAATATCAAACAAGTTTTAATCGTGACCGTACCATTTTCGGTATTGTACCTAATGCTTGCATTTGTACTCACTTTTGTAGGTACCAGCGTTTTTATATCAAAACGGAATCGTTTCGATAAAAGATAACCGCTAGTGCGTAAAAGCTTGACTAGACTCATTTGTACAAACTTGAGTATTTAAAAACAATGAAAAACTTGTCTCCAAAAATGGGCATACTCATTTTTATGCTGATGATGTCATTCTTGTCGATAGTTACGACGCGACGTTGATTATATTATGTAAAATTATAATGGCAATGGCAAAAAACCGAAATCAATTTTCACCCACCTAATTCTATAGAACAAAACCAGTAAAATTAACAAACGGAATTCATATTATAAAATAAATAAAGTCTGAACTCCGAATGGCTTTCAGAATTCGGGTCTTTGTTACAAATTGCCGATCGTCCAAGTAAAATAACTGAAATAAATTCGTAGGTAACAGCACAAAGCGCGATATTATCATGATTATCGGAGGTAAAATACAGTAGCAGCGATATAAACGACGGAACGACCGTGAAGGCTTGAAACAATACGGAATAATATTGTTTTATTGTCCTCCAGTTAATTAAGGAACTGTGTTCAGCACCTTTTATTGTTGTATTTTTGGCTGCGTAACTATGCTTTGTATTGTTTAAACTTTGCAAAAAGCTGTGGATAGTTATCCGCGGAGCAAAATAGCTTAAGGCTGGGTCTTTTCATATGACTGCTTTAGACAGATTGTTTCAAAATAAATATTACTAATGGTGAAGTTTTAGCTACCTAAATCTTTACGCTCACGCTATGCTCATGCGTATTATATTTTGTTTATTTTATCAGTTGAATGACGCAAAAGAGTGGGTTGTTATAAGTTTAACGTATCTGACTGTGTATCTGTCTGTGGTCTCGTAACTCCCAAATGATAAACTAATTTTTGATTATTTAATAAAACAAAATTTACGGATATTTTCGCGATAATTTATTAGATTTTTCATCCCGACGTTTCGAACACTTTACAGCGTTCGTGGTCACGGGGTAGACTATTATTCTATTTATTATTATTTGTTTTATTAAATGTGTAGTATTCGCGTAAACTTTAGAAACAAGTATGCTAACTTTTGATTAGTTTTTTTTTGTGTTTAAGATAATTATATCTTGAGTGTTTTTATTCATGTTTCATGAATCTTTCAGATATCTGTTCAGCCGTTTATTTATACGCAACGGGCGCTTTTAAGGTTTTAATATTTAACGTAATATATTTTTTTATATTTCATCCATTTGTGTATATATGTTTTGCTTCTCAGTAAGCTTATGTAATAAAGCTTAGAGGTATTTAATGAAATCAGAAATCAATTTACCATTTCAAAAGAAAAATAAATACAGAGAAACCCGCCCGCCAGTACTCGTTTTCCTTTTTAACATAACATAACATATTTAATAAAATAAAATTACCATTCTAATGCTGGAAACTTCAAAAGAAAAATAAATATTATAGAGATATACCGCCAGTCAATACTCGCTTTTCCTTATTCATCATACCACCTACATTCATTCAGTAATAAACACATAAAATTTAAGACAAGTTTAAAGTTTATAGAGTTAAAGTACCTAAGTTAATGTCAACATGGTGTGGATCCTAATACGTAGATAGATTGACAAACTAACTAGTAAACAACATGAAAGCGTGGAATATACAACAGTGCCTTGTTAAGCTAGGGACGCACTGAGAGACGAGTGTGACAGTCTTTGTAATGAAAACTATGACACCTTTTCCACTAGACTGTTTCGTCGCAATAATAAACGGATACGCTTCTAGCACTGTCATGGTATGATACGATGTACTGAACCCAGACCAGTAGGTCTACTACGAAAAACGAAATCCGAATCATTTTTAGTATGGAATCCTTACTACGAAATGCTTCGGATCCGCAAAACCATTATCGTATTGACGGATTTCGTTTTTCGTAGTAGGCCTTCAGATATCGGGTAAAGTGGCGCGCGCGACGTTGCGGGGCCTCAATTCCGCTAATTGAGTCTCACTGAGTTGTTGTGTCATTTGTGTACTACGAGAGAACAATTGATATACCTCGCTATTCTGACAGTGGCGTGTCACCTTTCAATGCTGCTGACTTTAAGCACACGATATGTCACTCTAGCACTACTGAATTGCAATACTGTTGTCCATCAGTAGATGCCAAAAAAACGCGTATCGGGGTGTTGGTCTTTGCTCAAACATTGTATGATGTACATAAGTTCCATGTATTTTCACGAAAAAAAAACAGTAGTATTGTCCTAAGGGCCAATTTTCATACGTCAGATAAAACTTTAGACTGAATAAGTCTAAAACGCCCGTTTTTAAAATATCATTTAACTTAATCAGTCAGGTATCAAACGACTCCCGGGAGTCGCATAATAATGGAATTTCTATTGTGTCTCGTTCACACATACTTGACGAGTTAATGATTGCTGACAAATAGGTGATGTTTTCAAAGTAGCCATATTGTAATTTATTTGAAGAATATTCTATATGGCTTTTAAAAATCCATACCTAAATGGAAAAAAATAAATACATTTTGATTTGGCAACATCGTGCTACACGTGTCTTCATAAGGCAAAACGGTGATCTGACTTGAAATATGTCAGGCGAAGGTTTGTAAAGTCGTGCGATGATTTCGATTTCGATGTCTCAAAACTCAAGATATACCAAGTAAAATCCCTCGTCCTCGCTTGCCTTGTCGTCGAAATGTGTCGCGAGGCTTTTGTTTCCTAGTGTACCCCTGGTTTTACATATAGTGTCGTTAAAATCTGCCATTGAATTGGAAACTACGTTCGGAAACATTTTACGCCACGTAACTCTACACGCCTTTTGCAGAATTTAAGTGACAATTTGCTGTTACTAAGCAAATTGTGTACACCTACCATATCATTTATTGTGTTGAATCAGCCTTTGAAATGGTATCGATTGGAGCGAGGTGACATTATATCTCGTAATAGAAGGCACGCGGCTTCACATGCGTGGAGATCGAATCTCACAAAATATAACAATAATTGATTAATAATTGTTATTCCAATGTATAAGCTACATTATTGTAGGGATTTTATCAAAGTCTACTATGGGTTTTTTTTGTGTGAAAGACTAACAAACATCCAGGCATCTCCACAAGCTTCGATTTTTTGTTTTTGTTGATCGCGGGCTTTGATGTACATGTAATAAATGATATATAAGTACAGTCTGTGAAACAGCTGACATATTTCTATTTTAAAGTAAAGTTTACCTGACAACTATTTGTATGGTCTTATAACAAATATATAGGTATACTACTTAAGTAGTTTTAAGTTTTAAATTGAGGCGAGAACAATGCCGACAAACTGCTGTGCAGTTTGGGAGAAGTGAATATAGTGTTTTTCTCTATTTATTTTGAAATCAATGACATAGAACAATCTAGGGAACCGTTAGGTTTCTTGCTCATTTAATATTGAACGCCAATTCAGCTGATCATCCGAATCGAGGGACGCCCGTGGTTAATCTCTGAGCGCTGTATCAATTAATGTACAAATTATATTACGAGCCCCAAAGAATGGCTTTATATCCCTCTATATTCCCTATTCGCCGATTTCCTATTGAAATGAAAATTATATTAGGTTCGGAACTGAAATTTCGACGATATTGCCAAGGGCGGTGCGATGCGAAGGCAAATATCCCTGCTCGGTTGTATCAAATATTTATAAGAGCTGTTTCGCGTCTTACGTAGGATGTACCTTAGTTCTTTAAATTGCTGGCCCATCGAGTCGAGGTAGGTAATAGGGACTATCAGAATAAGAACGCTCCTTTGGAATTGCGTCTTTTGCCAGGTTTCGTTTCAGTGAAATAAGAAACGGTCCTTTTGGTTTGCTTCGCAGGATAAATAAACTCCATTTATTGAAAAGGAACCTTTTTAAAATGGATTTTCAATTTCTAATTCAATTACTTTACGTAAAGAGCTTACTCAAGTTCATTTTTGGGCGTATTACTTATACCAAGTTTATTTTAAGAACTAAGTAACATTTGAAAGCATCACGTACGTGAATGAAACAGTATAACATTAGATATCTAGCAATTTTTTTGACCAAGACTAAAAATATTTATTTAATTTGTCTATTTAAACTTTATTGAATATACTACTATATTTACTAATAGAGAACAGTCAAAATCAAAGTTTAATCAGTAAAAAAATATCAGATTTCATGCACAGAAGAACCAATAGATCCTCGGAAATGGTTAAACTACAGCAAACTTTAATCAATAAGATTGCTAAACTAGTTAGCAGCTGAAAGAGACGTCTAAAGGCTTTCAGGGATGGTATATCAACTTGACGAATAACAACTTCACTGCGAACCAGCTTCAAAATACTTCAGAACTTCATTCATTGCGATAGCTAGACGGGAAGACACCCAGGAAATGCAGTTTGTACGGTCGTTATTAATTAAGTTAAGCTGGTGCCACACGATCGGGGAATCCTACTTTCTGACTTTCACGTTATACCTAGTAGTCACTCAGTACTAAATTCAAATTAGTGGTAATTGATTTTCCTACATTGAAGAACCAGTTTAGATTGTGATTTGGCCTAAATTTTGGAAATTACCTACCCGTACATCCTCACCATATTATGATGACAGTATAGATTTGCCGTTTGTTAGGATTATTTGCGTGCATGAGGACATGCACGAAGTCAGGATGGACGCTTGTTAGGCTCATGATCATGATTAAATACTTCATTTTGTTTGAAAATGACAACTGGCTGTAAGGCCTGAGCCCAAGCTGTGAATAAAATTAAAAACATTGTCATGGAGACCTTTTGCAAAAGGTGGGGTTTTTAAAGATTTGTTGTTGTGAGATAAAAATTGTAATAATTGATCTAAGGTATTAAAATCAATATTAAAAGCTTAAGAGTATACTAAATACTAATGTATATTTGATGTGACAATGGATTCTATAAAATATATGGTATAGTAGAACAAAGTTATAAGATCGCTATACGTTAAATACACAAACAATCAAAAAACTACTGGTTTAAATATCTAACTATTGCATTGTGTTTTATCTTCCACATAAAGAGACTAAGCCAAACCCAAAGGCTTTTCAGAGTAATAGAGTAGGTAGCATTTTATTATGAATTTACTGTCAACTGCTAAAATCCAGTTCATTAAAATTTATGCCTGAATTAAAGTTAAGAGACAAAGTGATGTAGGGCTACCTTCTTAAATACGTAATGTGTATTTTGAATTTAAAAGCTCTTGGTTGTTGGCAAATTGTGATAAGATAAATTTTAAGACCGCTTGTGCCAATCTCGTGTAGAATCTAGGCGAAGTGTCCGGTTGAAAAGGGTTATAAAATTTATTGCACCATTTCTGTGTGGATATCCCAAAAATTGCCACCGTACAATGTTATAGATACGTTTGTGCTTAATCCGGGGACATACATTTTGTGTTGGACATTACCAGTTGTCCAAGTTCGGTTGTCGTAGAAAAAAATAAGAGCACTACACAAAGTGGCTAGGCCACCTCATGCTAGCGTGGTGGTAGTGTATGCCAGACACTTTTTAATAGTTAGTTCCCAGAGATACTTGAACTATCTGCTGCAATTCAACTCATGAACGATAATTTAAATTATATTTCATCCTGGTCACACAACTTCGGAATCTCTGTTAACCCTTCAAAGTGTCAGGCTATAATTGTAGGCAGTCCGGGACTTGTCTCTAGATTTAATCTCATGGATCTAGATCCAATAGTGTACGAAGGTACTATAATACCTTACTCTACTAGTGTCAAGAACTTGGGCCTGATTATTGACTCCAGGCTTAGCTGGACTGTTCACGTGGCTGAGGTCAGCCGTAAGGTGATCATCTGTCTGAGAAGTCTCTACCGGTTTACAGTGACGGCAACACGACTGTGGAACTCTCTGCCTTTGGATGTCAGGAGGACCGAGTCGAAGTTATCGTTCAAGAGCAAAGTCCGACAATTCCTCAAAGAAAAATAATCCTATAAAAAATATTATGCAACTATAATATAGAATTATAATTGCATAATATTTTTTATATATGTATATTTATATATAATTTATGTATTTTGTGTAAGTTTAAGTATGTTTATAGAATATATGTTATTGCAGTAGTTTATGTAGGTTTATTTTTTACTATACATATTAGTTAATTGTTGCTTTTTTATTTCTTTTCTGTTTATTATTTTCGCTGCACCCATTGCCATCTCTCTGCATGACCTAAAGGTTTGACTGGCAGAGAATGCTTTTAGCATTAAGTCCACCTTTGTACACTATGATTTGTGCAATAAAGTCTTTAAATAAATAAATACTTGCAAAAAATACATTAAATATTATTTAATTGGACCACAACATGTTATTAACGTGTGTAAATTATAATAACAGCACTGATTAAACACGGTAATTTGTTAACCGTTGCTCAAATTAATACCATATAATTTCGAGAAATTCAGTTACAGGTTTCATTATTGTTTCAACTCAGATGTCAGAAACAATACTCACATTAAAATTGTATGTATTAATTTGTAAAACAACATTTAAGTGCGAACACCTGCACCTTAGGATAACAATACGTAAGTAGGTACCACTCTCACTGACAGATTTTAAGACCTAAAGGGTACTTTCGCATTCATCCGTAGTCGATTCGTGTCCAAAATAATCCAAATTCGTCATTGACTTATCTTTAATCACTTCATTAATGGTTTGTGGTGAAACATCTCAATTTCTCATTTTTCTGGCTTGTTCACTCTTTCAATGACTTCAGTATTGTATCGGTTAGGTATGCTCTTCGTGAATAAACCTTAATTATTTAATTTATGTGGTTCTTCTAGTATATAACAGTTCAAAAAATATCAGCCTGTGTGACAGTGTCCTAACGTTGCTAGCAGATACAGTCTGCCTAGTGCCTGCCTCTCTAACTTAAGGAACTGAGCCTGATACTATCGGCTCTGCTATTGAAAGCTGCCAATTCGCGCTTATCTTGTCTTTACTTGTGCTCCTAAACTAGACAGCGGCACGCAAACTTTTGTTTGGAGAAGTGATGAAAATTTTAAATTTTTTAACCACGGTTAAACTTGTGAAATTACTGGCAATGAAGTATGATTTCTTATGATATGTAGTGTGCAATAAAGTATTACTGGCTATCGACTATATAAAAATAAGTCGGGTTTTCCTTCCTGACGCTATAACTCCAAAACGCATGAACCGATTTCCACGGTTGGCCGAGGCGGGACGGGGCTGGGGGCGAAACAAAGTTCGCTGGGACCGCTAGTCTATCTATAGTTTCATATTTATTGAAACGCGAACAATAATGACGTATTGAATTGAATTATAAAGCGAATTATTAAAAGAATTTAAATTTGCGCGTCCGTTGACCCTAACCCTTCACCCTGACAAAAGTTGAACAACCCCGTACCACGGGTACTATCTACGTGTGAGCAATCCAATCTAAAAGTTGCGCGTCGCATGCACCCATCATAATTAACTGCAGCGCACGACATGAATAACTGAAACCCATGCCGTGAAATTGCCGAGTAAGAGAACTGAAACCGTGATACCAGTGCGTATACCTAGTTAACTGAATAACAGATTTATTGTACCTTTTCTTTGAAAGTAAGCACGGCTCAATAGCTTCTAAAAGAGGACACTGTTACTATACAATTGACCTGATAATGTGTAGTATGCAACGACTTAAACTGAAAGTAATGCATCTTTCTCTTTCTAATCAATAAAAAGAGACTACAATGATTTAGTCTTAGTGACATCTAACTGAACAGCTGTCAGTTGATAAGAAAATTGAGGAATCCATAGTCAATTAAGACGTCGCCACTAAATTATTTTGGACTATATCGAGCCACGCAAAATCACCTGAGCAAGCGGTCTGCATCCAGTGTAATCCTGCGATACACAATACCTAGCAGCGACAAATTTCGGAAAACAGATTTGCACTCGTCAATGGAATGCTGCCGAACTTGCCGAGTGGCAGTGAATTGTTAACCCGAATTAACAGCCAGCGGACGTAGTTACACACCTTTACAACGCAGCGCTTAGTTTGTTCGAAGCGAAATGAACTGTGTTTCAACACGTACAGGGGCCCTATTTTTGAATCACTCGCGTCAAGATGACGTGTGATATTCATTAGTTAAAGTCCAAGGTTGGAATGAAAATTAATAGAAATCCACACAGGAGGGATTTGAAAAAGATCAATTTGTGAGTACTCACGTTTAGATTTCGAGTGATTTCCGTTGGTTTTTTGTGCTTTCGAATGAAAATCACACGCCATATCCAAGCGAGTGATTTAAAAATAGGGCCCCTGGAGTATATGCGGGTATTGAGTGCCTAAATTTCAACGATCTCACGATTAAACATACATGAAATACTCATTAATATGTCTGACATATCATAAGTAAATAAGACATTCGTAGTACAGTCGCCAGCACATCAGGTTAACCATTTTTATTGCAAACTAGCCTTTATTACAACTGCATAAGATGGCGCAGTGTTTACCTTGACGTGCTGTTGTCCGTACCTTGAACGCACTTTTGCATACTTAGCTTGCATTTTCCAGTGGACATACCTATGTACATACTCAGATGTAGCAATACGAAAGGTTCTTGAAGATTTTTTTTTATTCTTACAAAATTCACAGCTCTTAGTACATATTAAGCTTATCATACATACTAAACTAACAGCCAATAACGAATTAACTTTTTTTAAACATAAAAAGTTATAAGTTTCATCAAATGTCAAAAACTACTAATAATGCTATACCGTGTTGGTGAAAATAGAGAAAGATGTCATTTTTTTTGGACAGTACAAATAAAATATATATATAGTCTTGGTATGATTTATAGTTTCATAGAACTGTTACGATGAAAGATATAACGGTGCACTCTAAAATGGAATGTATCCAAAATGCGCCGCTGTTGCAGCTAGTTGTTGAATTTTTAATGTGAATTAACAACCAACGAATGCAGTTTAGCACCTAACGTAGAACGCAGAGCTTAGCTGTTGCGAATTTGAGCTTTGTATTTTAAACAGACTAAAAAGGGTTGAATAATGGCATATGTGCTTTATATTTAACCATTTAACTTCCTCTATTTCGCGCGCTGCTTTTAAATGCTACAAAATGCGCTACTCGTAAAACTGAAAACGCATCAAATTTGAAAAAAATGTTCTTTAACTCGATTAGAATTTTATCCAAGGCAATACTTACGATCAGCATATGCTTTTTTTTAAACACAATAGGGTAGCTAAAGTTTAAGTCTAATTCTGATTGAAACTTACTGAAGTTTCATATACAAGTAGTTAGAAATCAAAAGTACTCGTTCCTGATGATTATTGTCAAATTTGTCAAGCAACACATTCCGCATTACCTATCTTGAAGACCATAATACCTTTAGCCTTACAAGTTATGCCCTGCCAAAATACACACGCTTATAAACACTTTTCCCTAGTCTAGTCTATGAAAGAGCAATCTAGCTAGATAGCCCCTCTTGGCGGTTGAAGCAAGTTTTATAGTAAGCCATTTAGGCATTGATGGATCGCAGCTCAAGTCAACAGTTCGGCTGTTAATCAACTAGTGCACATACGGCGCTTGTTAAGCCAATATTTCAGCCAATCGATACATCTTCGGAGATTATATGGCCCTAATTAACTATCAGTCTTGAAGCATTAGATGGGTTGCGCCAAAAATGCTTTAGAAACTATAATAATATTCTCCTACCGATTTTCGGTAATGGCGTCCCCTCTCAACAATGATAGACCAAGTACACAGGAGATATTAAAGTGCCCAGATGTGTGCGCAATACACAAGTCCGACTTGACTTGTGACAGATCAAGCACATTTAAACAACGGCTTAACGTGATTTTCGAGGCACGGGGTTGTCATCACCACCGACTTCCTGACTCCGAGCTGTCCGAGTATCTTCAAGAAAGAAAAATCCAGTGCCGTTACCATGAGTGTACTACGGTTTTACTCGCTAGCCAGGACGTTACTTTTCGTAATGGACACTTATAGTTCTGCAAGTGACCGCTAGGGGCGCTGTGCAATTTTCCATAGACTTTTTTTACGTAGTCGCTAGCGAGTAAAACCGTCGTAAACTCATGGTAAGGGTATAGAAACAAATTTCGGCCTGACCCGGGATTCGAACCCGGGACCTCTTGGGTAGCTACCAGCGAGCTCACCGCTACACCAACGAATAGTTAAGTGTTAAGTTTATGCATTGCTAATTATCATATGACTAGCGGCCCGCCAGCGACTTCGTACGCGCGTAATAGTTTTACTCCGTTTGGTTCCCATAGATAGATCGTAGCGAAAATATTTATAAGCCTATACGCATTAATCAGTCAGGTATCAAACGACTGCCGGGTGTCGCATAATAATGGAATTTCTATTGTGTCTCGTTCACACATACTTGACGAGTTAAACTACTTCTATAGCCTTCCCTCATAAATTAGCTATCTAACAATGTAGCTAACATATTTTATAACCGGACCAATAGTTCCTGTTATTAGCGCGTTCAAACAAACAAACAAAAACATCCAGTTTTTAAATATATACTTAAAAATACGTAAAAATAAATGTTATATTTCATAAACACACAACACGCAGCCCGGTTTTTAATCTGGACAAACTTACACGGGGATAATATATTTTTATTTTACAACGAAATGGAAATACTTACTACGCCTATCGTCAATCGTATATTTCTTTCGAGAGCTAATGAAAAAACCAGGCTATACTCCGTGCGCTTACACAGCATCACGCCACATACAGGCTTTGGGAGAAGCAAATTTATTCAAGTCTTCTCCCGCTACCTTAAGAGTTTGAACTTGAGCTTTGTTTATAGTCATAGCGAATATTCTACTTTCTTGAATTCAAATCGTTAATTCAAAGGGTTAATTCTATGTAGGGATCTACCCCATCATCATCATCATCAATACCCAAAAGCCGTCCACTGCCAAACGTAGGACCCCACGAAAAGTTTGCAAAAAAAAGATTGGACACCCTTCGACCACAGAAACAGCGTTGAATATCCACCGACAATATGAACAGACGACCTGCAATCTACCCTGTACACAGACCGCTTGATACCTACCCTGTTTAAACACAAAAAAATATTATTTACTGTTTTAAGGAATAAAATCTCTTCTCGAGCATTTTCTTAAGAGCAACATCAATAACAAAGATGTGTCAAAACATTGTGTCTCAGACATGTCAAATGACTGTCAAAAATGAAATAATAAAACATTTTAATCGTAAGCAAGCACTAAAGAGTATTGATATCAAATTCGAAGCAAATCACCCCCATAATAACTTTGCACCACTTTTTAACCCCCTTTGGGGATGAATTTCAATAAAATACAAAATAAATCTTCCGTCAATTTTGTAAAATAATGTGTATGCAAAATTTGAAGTAGATTGGACCAAGGGATCTGGTTGTCCCATACAAACTTTGCACCCCTTTTTGACCCCCTTAGGGGTGGAATTTCTGAAAATCCTTTCTTATCGGATCCCTTCGTCATACAAAGAACACACCCTCCCAGTTTCAGGTTTCTACGATCAGCGGTTTAGGCTGTGCGTTGATCCATCAGTCAGTCAGTCAGTCAGTCAGTCAGTCAGTCAATCAATAAGTCAGTAGTTCAGGACAAAGCATTTTATAGGTATAGATGTATATATAAGAGCTTTATCACACTGCGTGGCGGTGGATCGGTTTCTATGTAGACTGGGACCGAAACCGCACTCAGTGTGACGAATATCCTTCTTAGGAAGAAAGACTGTTCAACTGTCTGGATTACTTATGTCAATGGTGATATTTTGATAAATAATGAAAATTCCTGTTATCGGACAAAGTTACGGTAGCAGACAGTTGTTGTCGTTATTCATATTTAGCCAATAACCAAAATGAAATAAAGGAGCAAACTTCAGAATCTTTTCTTAGGCCCAGAAGTAATAAATGTAATAATTAAAAAAAAAATAACACGAACTGCTGCTTTGTGATTTGCCCAAAAAGTTTTTAACTGTAGATGAAGCGAGCTAACCCAGAAGAAACCTGTCTACGTTTCTCCTTATTTCTGATTCGATCGGTTTTTAATAATGCTGTCAAAGTCCATAAAAACATGGTCGACAGTATTAAATTAATAAATAAATCATTTATTTCTCTCTAGCACATTAGGGTAGTAGCAAGTAAATAATTAATTATTAACAATTTAGAAGGTTCCTAACGTGCGAAAGGCTGGCGCCTGAGATAAGTCTAAAAAAACCGGTGATACAGGTCGCCAGGCCGTAGTTTGGTTTAAATAAGATTATGGTGCAATTGAGCCTTAGTCTTGAAGCATTAGTTGTAAGCCCCCGGCATCTTAAGCCGTATGCTCTACCATCAATTATGTATGCACTATGCTGGGTTCATCTTGAATGCGCGACCTTGATTGAATTCAGTTCGCTGAGCGATTGCAGGCGTCCCTGATTGGATCCTCGATTATAGGGATTAGTTAGAGTCTAATTACTAATATAGACCAGGTAACATTATAGCAAATGTGTAATCTACCTATGTATGTAAAAACGAATCCTTTTTACCCTTGGTCACGATATCACCCTCGAAGGGCTGGACCACAGAACATAAAAAACGATAGAAGTAGTATTAACTCCTATTTGTATGAAAACCAGTGTGACCAAACTAACACATTTGTGATTATATCACATTATCACGCACACCAAGAATGTCTTGTAGCGATTGGTTACCTTTCAATGTCAGATAGTTTCGCTACCCGACACTAGATGCCTCTTATTCACTATCAGATAGTTCCGCCACCTGACGACAGATGCTATTTAAAAATCATTCATAGCTAGAGATGGGACATTTACTAGATAGATATTCATGTCGATATTTTTGTAATGGAACATGAGACAGCATTATGTTTTAATCATATAAAAAATATACAAATTGTTAATGACTTCTTTATTGTAAGCTATAAATGACAAAATATACCGGAATAAAGGCAATGCTCATTATGAGAAGAGATAAACGCACTCCAAAAAATCTGTATTTATTTACAAGAGACATTTAATTTACATTTATTCACTATGAAAATAATATTAAGTCATTAATTAAATGTGTTTATTAATTTATTTACAAGTTATTAATTATATACGAAAAAAAAAACAAAAAAGGAAATCCCTAAAGCTGGAGGGCGTAAAAAAATTATGGCAGGAAACGACAGTAAAATTCATTTTAATTTGGCATGCGATGTACAAAGATCCTGTATATTTAATTACCTTTTACTTAGTACTTGGCTTACTATTTTTTAGTATTTCGTTATTATATTTACATTTATTAAAAAAAACATCAATTTATCAACCTTTTTTAAAAACTTTCCTTTTTTATGTCATACAATAACAAGTATCGATAGCTAACTTATCGATATTTTGATTTGGTCATTCCCTAAATGAGTAGCGTTTCGACAATAAGTAACAGTCAAAATATAGTTTCGACCTTATCTCTATGAACAGTGAAATGGTTTTAGGTTGTAATTTATATGGATTGTTATTTTCTGCAAAATTTACAATTTCTATTGAAATAATGATATAATATTACTTACCGATGATATGTTACGCCTCCTTTGGATAAAATGTTTGTAGTGCTTGTGTTTTTGCACTCTAATACAGTACAGGTCGGCATATTTAAAGTTTTTTGTTCGTACAACAAAACGTCTTATTGTTCGAGCAACTGTCACCGTCTGAAGCGCGTGGAAGGGGGCGGGAACCTAAGATGCGCCAAGCTTGGCTTATGCGTCGCTACACGGGGCCCGCCTACTTACTACTTCTACTCGTTTTTTATGTTCTGTGGGCTGGACCGATTTCGCTAGTTGTTTTTTGTTGTGTTTGTTACGGTCAGGAGAAGGTCTTATGAAAAGAAAATAAGAAAGTTGAGCAGGTGGAACAATCTTCATGATTTGTTAGATTTATTACCCTCCGGAATAAGATAATAAGTATGAAAATTCCGGGGCTGGGGTGGGACGGGGACAGGGGCGGACCAAAGTTCGCTAGGGCCGCTAGTTCTTAAAAAATATGATACAGACTATATTTTGAGCAGAATACTTAAAAAATCACCATGCATGCTTGTAACATATGATTTCTAAGGCACGGATCATTATGTAACTTAAGAGGTTTGTAAAATGATATCTGGACCTATTGATATCGGTAGCGGTACCATAGATAGATTTAAATAATAAAAAAATAAAGTAATGTTTTGAGACATGTTTTTTAAGCTGTATCGCAAAAATGTTGTTTTAACCTGAAACAATTTTGCCTTGAATAATTGTAACGAGCAATTGGGGGTTTTGGGTGAGTGAACGAAATAATATCAACGAATTCAATTAGTTAAGGACTTGGGAAAGGAGGATTTCTCAGATTGAATTAAAAAACCAGTATCACTTTCGAAGAAGTACTTAACGAAACAAGCTATTTACTCAGCCATGATAACGTACCTATTATGTAACCAATGAAACTGATTTAGTCCAAACATTGTAGGTACCAAATGCAAAATTTTGTCTGCAGTTAACCTTGATATTGGTCGTTAATCCCAAATTTGAATCCCGGGAAAGGACCCAATATAGTTTTTAATCGTAGATGTAGAAAGAAATGATCATCATAAAGGTAGGGAATCTTTTTAAGATATAGGAAGGTTATTGTATGTAAAGTCCGTTATTCGAAAAAAACGCGTTTACAGCTAGTTTGTTAAACTCGTAAATACCGTCTATGGCAAAGCCCAAAGGAAGGGTTACAACTATGTTTGTATACCTGATACAATAAAATGCATATCCGGATAATGATTCCACACAAACCGCTAACAAACGTAATCAAAACGTGTGGTTATTCGAAATTGGTGTCATTACCTTGCTTCGTCAGGTTGAAATTAATCAATTATTCAAAAACCTCGTGCCTTTCTATATTTTAATACCATTACTTATTTTAATTAGCAAACTTTATACATCATGTTAAACTGGAACATGGGTAAAATTGTTAGCTACTCGTATGTAACATTACCTATTAGGTACCTTACTGAAATCTTGTTCACTCTTGTCTAGTTAATTCAAGTGGAATATGAACATTTTCATTGCTACACTAAGACAATATATGTGAAGTATATTCCTTATTATATTACAGGATAATTGAAAACAAAACATATATTTCTGAAAGTCCTAGAAATTTTGAAAAATATTAACATTGTAATTTAATTAATTTCGTATGTAATTCAGGATTATAGGTGCGTATTGTCTTTATCTTACGACTCAAAAGTAACTTTATTATGATAAAATGAAAGACTTACCAGTCACCACCTATCATACTCGCGCTAAGAGGTAAAATACTAGAGGAAAGTGAACACCGCGCTCACATCAACTATATTATGTAAATGGCTTCAAAACTACGCTTTCATTATATCATATTTGCCAAGGCACAACGTGGCGCATAATCAAAACAAACGGCAACAGGCAATAACGCCAAGCAGGGTATCTCTAAAGCAATAAAACGCTGAAACGGCCATGTTTCTACGCCACAGAGTATATTTGTGGGTGCATCTTGCATCTGAATTACGTGGATATTTCAAATCAATAAAGCAGTGTGAATTTACAGAAAACTTTTACAATATATTACTTTGAAATTCTGTTTATTTATGCAGCAGACCAAACGATCTTTACATTCTCGTTCCCAAGTGAATTGAATCAAAATACCCCGAATCTTCTGGTTAACAAACTTAATTGTTTGAAGCATCTGAAATTATTGTTTTCTCGATTTAGATCCTTTAGTAAAAGGGTCAACATCAGGTGATGAGGCCATAACCACCTCCTGAAAATAGCGACTGTTGAAAATAACACCAAGTATGCATAAGTAAGCGTTTATGTAGATAAACGCGTAAGCCAAAAGTAAGGGTTATGTTATGATTTAAGCAGTCTATATGTGTGTATGTATATAATCTATGTATGTATGTATGTATGTGGGCACCACATGTGGCGATTTTGGTGCATGAGGTATAAATCGATTCCTTAATATAGTCCGGGTAACGGGTACGCTACCTTTTCATAAAAAATAAACATGACGAATGCTACAACAATATGTTAGGGTTCTTTGAAAAAATAATTGCATCTATTCAACGAGTCATTAAATTAAAGAATTAAACATTTTAAACAAGCACATTACAGATTTAGATGATATGTAATGAAACGATATAATATTGAAGTAATTCGTAGTTAGGTTACAGTTTTTAAACGATTTATATTGTAAAATAGCGCTCGCTGAATCGTTGAAGTAATAAACCATAGCAGTTGCAATATTTCCTTTTCTGTGTATCCTTTCGGTTGCATCGTGCATACAAATGACTTGGAATCAATAAAATTTCCTGTACTCACTATGTACGCCTTTTACAACTTTTGGTTGAACCGTTCTTTGTAGATTCAATACATCTTGTGGATTTCCTTATGCATAATTCAGACGTTCATATAAAAGTTTCAGGGGATACGTGCGAGGCATGATTTGAATTATATTTTTTAATTTTCTTTTCTTAGAACTACCTAAGTTCTAAGAAAAGAAAATTAAAAAATATAACATGCTATTCACCATGAAGTAGATAAAGAGACTCATTAAAGGAATAAATGGAGGAATATATGACATAAATGTAGGTAAATAATTTTTTTGGGCTTTGAAATTGACATAGTAATGTTAATATTCAGTTAGGCAAGCCACAGATTTATAATTAGGCTGAAATATAATTTTAGCAATGTAACATTGGTTCGTGAAAACGTTAAAACGTAGTTAGCGACAAGCGGCGCATATAGATTAATGCATTTACAATCACCACCTAAAATATAACCACGTTAGTTTAATTACGCTACAGATAGTATAAATAAGTGATCATCATCATATCAGCCAAAGGACATCCACTGCTGAACATAGGCCTCCACCCATCCATGTTTAGACCCGTCATGTCTAATATTGCAATGCAACGCGAAAGTTTAAAATCCTATATGGGCCTCCACCATCGTTTGCCACGGCGGTCGTGAGCGGTCTGCATCCAGTGTGATCTTGAGATCTTTACAATGTCATGTCTCCATCTCGTCAGTGGAAGTCCTACGCTGCGCCT
This sequence comes from Pyrausta aurata, assembly GCA_963584085.1. Lineage (NCBI taxonomy): Eukaryota > Metazoa > Arthropoda > Insecta > Lepidoptera > Crambidae > Pyrausta > Pyrausta aurata. Next base: position 9,661,473 of record OY757258.1, on the reverse strand, counting down.
TCAGTCGTAGTATAATTAAATCGGAAGATCTACCGTCTACTTGCATGGATCACCAACTAGATTACATCAATATATTTTTCTATAGCTGATTTTGGAGGACAAAATGAATTTTACAACGTTAGTCTTAAACTGTTTCTATTACAAAAGTTTATCAAAATTTAAGAAATATTTTTTTTTTTAAATTTATTTATTAAGAATACAACATGGTACATTTTTGTAAACAAAGTCCTACAAAACTATTTACACAGTTTGTCTGTAGGATCTTGAGTGTCGCTGTTAAGTAATTTACAGGTAATATTTATGTATTCAGTATGCTAAGGTAATATTTATTGGTAGTAAGTACTGGCAATGGTCGCAAGGACCAGAGTGCAAAAAAAAATACCCTCGACGCATCGGCAAACGACGCACGTTACAGTGATCAATTATGGAGTTTTAGGCGTAGAAAAATATTTTTAAGGTTTTTTATTTTTCTTGTGCATATTATTGTTGATAATACGATATTAACTTATTTTTTATATGTAAAGCGACATAATTATGTGATGCCAGCCCATGACTTATTGTTAAAATAAACTTGATGCAATAATCTACCTTTCAAAAAAGACGAATGTCTTTTTTTGCTCAAAACAATTCACATAATTCAATTAAAACAACTCAGACACTCTTGATATCTATGAGCGATCGCTTTCATGCTGTTTTCAAATGCTGGGAACATCATTTGATTTGGATTTAGAAGAAATTTAATCAAACAATAAGCAATTTTTTATATTCTAATCTTCTTCTATTATGCTATATAATTTAGCAATAAATGGTTATTCATCTCTAGGAGGCCTAGAACTGAGGTTCAGCATAATAAGAAGAGTTTTGTCGAACCAACATCGTGATTTAACCCCCTAGGTTTTGTTTTACCACACAGCTCGGGAAACGATTTGCGGGTGCAGCCCCTAGGTCTTAGTTGTGGAGGAATTGGCCCCTCATTGTTGTTTCTAGTGAAAGTTTTGCATTTTTAAAGTTGATCCTGATATTTTTTCTAGAATTTCATAACGTCTTACCTTACACTATTCAGAATCTTAAGGCTAAAGAGCAAAAGGTGTGAATAACGTTAAAAATACTGTTCATATCACTATTTGTCATATTTTCCACTGGAATAACTTATTAAATATGTTGTTACAATAATACCCATCGACCTGGTTGTAAAAAAAATGATTAGAGAGAGTAATATTAACACTTTAGCCAAATCACAATTTTTTATTTCTGCGTCCCTGCCTGAAAAATCGTATAAGTTTGTTCCACAGGGGGCGATAGGTAGTGAAGAAAATGGCATTTCCTGAAAGCTAAAGGTCAATACTATCCAGCTATTTTAATAAGCCCTTGTGTCTTATTGTTTCTTGAAACATATGTTACTTCAAAGTTTAAAAATCCGGTCAAAATCTTTACGCTTCTTATTAGTTTTTTTTTCGGTCTGTTAAAATCACACAAACCTTAGTTAAACCACTTCAAATAATTGTTAATACCTTCGACTATAAGCACTATTTTTGTTTTGTTCCAAATAAAAATGGTTTTCACACACGATTCAGTTAATTGCGCGCGTAAAACGCTCTGAATATACAAGTAAACAATAAAATCGACTTGTGTGATGACTTTAATATTTAATTGCTCAACAACCAATTGACGTATGACTCTCTTAATATAGTATTATATGTAGGAGGTTTCATTCTTAATATTGTGTATGTTTTTGTTAACTTTCCTCACATTAAGATTTTTGAATTTTGTACACCTAAAAGTCGGAAATTTATCACCGTGCGACGTGAAATAAATTTGACCAACTCAAAAATGATTCACGCGACACGAAAAAATGTACCAAGCATGGTTGATTTCTTCCCCTTTTATCCCATGAATGTTAAAATAGACCCTATGAGGTTGTATGTACACATAAAAGGACCCTTAACAAAGCTGCGCTGCAGCTGTGTCAAATTCCTTATCCGAATGGAAAAGATTTTGCAATCATGCTTACTATTGAAAAATAGCTATTGTACCGTACTTCAACTTTTAGCCATTGCCGGTATGTTGAGAATAGCGATAAAAACAGTTTTTCCTTCCAGTATAACAGATTGCAGAACCGATAACACACAGTTTCCGCAATATCTCCACGGCTGGGTTGTACTATGCGCCTTGCATCCGAATCATCCCGGCCACAGATCAATAAAACCACCACAATGTAGCTGGCTAAGGCTGAGGTAGCAATTTACTTGGCGCAGTAAAAATATGTACAATTTCCTAATTTTTAGGGTTCGTTACACAATTCTCCTCGGCGAGGTTTTTTGGGCTAACGCGGTGTTTGCCAAAGTCTGGTCCTAGGCATGAGCTGAATTAAAACGCAACGCAATGGCTGTGGTGATGTACAGTTTATTTTCCAATGTGGCAGCATATAAAGAAAGAAAGAAAAAAAAATAGGCGTTTTTATACATATACACCTTCTGACGTATACCAAACTCGACTAAATCAAGCTCTGTCAAACCTATGTTCTGTTAAATTTGTTTTTGTTTGTGCCTATTCTCAAACTAGTTAATGAAATAAAGGAAAAACGCCTGCATTGGGCACAGCACCGATACTTGCAAATTGTATGAGAGGCTGGGACTAGCGAAACAAAGGCCCAACATCACTTCATTAGCATTTCGTAACGACAACATGAGGAAAGACTGTATAGTGCGTGGAGTAAAGCCAGCCCATTTACAAATTTAAATTCAATTTCCTGGACTTGTGCGGATTACAGATTGTTTGTTTGGGCTCATGAGAGATAACAATGCGATAGATATTTACCTGTTTTGTCCATATAAAAATGATTAATCTTTCAAGATAAGATATTATCAACATCAACATATTATTGTGTACGTACACGTATGTTATTAATGCTGCATTTGAAAAAAAAAACTATTTTGACATGGGAAAAAAATATATTAGGATAGGTGTTTATGAATTAAAAGTTTAAAGAAAGAGAAGCATTTATGAATTTCAGGCATATAAACATTAATCTATTCAAAGCGTTTAGGATAAGAACCGAGATGGGTTTATTGCTTTGGCTGTGGTTCAGTGGGTGTTTCAGCACCACCCGCGTATCCCAGCCGATCTCTTAATAATAGATTTGAAGGCGAAAAATCTATTCTGTCACTACGTAAACGGTACATTAGTTCCGGAAAACGGATAGATACAAGGTAGCTCTGAACGGGCGTGGAATAATATTTCTAAATCAGGTATTTCTTTGGATATAAGATTATTAAGTAAGAGTATTAAGATGTAATGTTGATCATTGCCTTTTTATTGGACACCAAATTACAAAGCTGATGATAACACAAATCATTCGCGAACTATATGAAGTTTCAAAGAATACTTTTTAGCATTTGCTGCCTTGACTTTCCAAACATCAACCCAAAAAAATAATTCGTATTTATTACCCACGTTGACAAAGATTTTTATTGTAAAACACAGATAAGTAAGAGTATGACGTCTATTGTAAACTTTTATATTACGATCATTCGACATAATTCAAAAACTTCGTTTATACATTTAAGATACAAGATTTAATATTCTTCTCAAATTTTTGTCACGAACCTTTCCCAAAATATTTTAAAATTGGCACTACTATCTAAAACAATCCCGGTAATAGTCGTCACGTCGCCCCCGTAATTCAACAATCTAATTTCCACCCGCCACATCCACTTGGTTCTACAATAGCCCCAAATGAGCCCGGAAACTTAACTTTGCTAAGTTTTGAAGAAGTTTTCCTCACTACGCCACTCCGCACTGTGACAATTTTGTAAGTCGAGTTAGGTATACTTTGTTCAAAATACACAGACCTCGACGGTGGTGCTGGTGTTGTTTTGCTATCTGAAAGAGAACTTTACTCTAATGAAATAAAGACTTCGACGTTGAGTATCCGTAATTTTCGCAGATCTCTTTATATGGCAGCGAATCTAACGGCGGTTTTTACGCCGCTCTGCGGATTTGCCAGTATTTGGACTAAATATGAGCAGTGATAAATGAAATGTTATCTCCAAAGCTTTGTGAGGAAAAGCAGGAAATAATGAAACGGAAGGGATTATTTGGGCCGTATTTGCGAACAAAATGGAACTACGAAAAATTGAATTCAATTCGATAAAACTTAAGCGTCTTATGATTTGAACTGGAAAAATGGATCGTAGCTACTACGAAACTGGCGAAACAAATCGTAAAGAAATAAACGGTTCTGCAATGATGATGTTTTTTGTTAGATTATTAAAACTCACAATATTGATTAAGCTGTGGATGGACATAATAATAACCACATGGCTGACCAATTGGGATAGTCACCATTGCTGATGACTACTTTAGTTGATAATAAAATTAAAAACAGGTAAATCATAAATATTTTGGTACTATAATTGATAAGTAGATGCTAAAGCAGATGAAACCATGGCTGTAGGCATCAGGTACCTACACTCATTCATATGCATTAGCTTTCGTGTGATGCAATCTAAAATCACAAAGTTGAAAGATTTACGAATAACGTAGGGCCGTTATATAAAAGTTGCATTTTATCTAAATCCATTTGAAAGAAATATGTGACTTGTCGAGTATTCTCAATAGAAACTCGATGCATCTTTGAGTAAGTGTGGTAGTTTTATACTCGTACGAATTGTGAGTGCTTTAAATGTTGGTTCAGTAAGTCATCCGGGTCCCTGGGTACACGAGGAAGTACGGTTAGAACAAATGGTTAATTTGTTAGTTCTCGTGTTCACAAAGAGACAGTAGTAAAAGACAATGAAGTTGAGAAATTCCTGCTTGCTAATGTTCGTACGCAAATTGTGTTTATTTATGCAGATCGCGGGGAAGGACTTTTAAGAGAAATTCCCGGCTTTCCGTCATTTCTGATGGTGGAATGAGACTAATTGCCCTCGGCGCTCGTAATTTATTTAATTAGCGGTAGAAAAAGGAAAATGCGACGATACAATGTTTTATGCGTTAAAATTTATCGTCGTCCCAGTCCAATATTACGGCGGATTCTTTAATTCGGGGGAAAATACAGGAAACAAGAAATTTGTATTGTCCTCACGAACGGATGCATCTACAAGTGATATAGGTACCCAAAAATCGCATTTTTTTTTAATAATAAAGAGATTTTGTAATCTGTTTTTTTCTGCATCAACAAATATTATCAAAATGTACTTTAGTTAATATATAGCTTCGTTTTTAGCGTTTGTATTGTGCACAGAATTTTCGTTGTTGCCAACTAATTGCAATATGTTTATTTTATCTGACAAAGCGAGTTTGAATTGGCCAATTTAGCATGAAATAGAAGTGATTAAATTGTTCAATATTAAGAGCTATACGAAATTGGCTGTGGAATAAATTTCGTTTTCTAATTGTGATTTCTGTTGTTTCGTTTTAGAAGGCAATTTTTCAAGTGCCCTAATCCGTTTCTCAGTTACAAATAACATTCGGGAGTGTAATTAAATAAAGCTTCTTTTCAATCGTTTGGGCCTTTTTGTAAGGGTATAATATTATCAGATTTACTTACCGAGTAAGGGACATTATTAAAAGTATCTCCGAAAGTCGTATTGGTAAAGAAATATCTTCTATTGTTTGACTACTCTCGTCTGTTCTGACTTTATGATCTACTTTATTATTTCCTTTGGCAAACAGGAAATGTCAACAAAGCTGCGGTGCGGTTGAAAATTGACGCTTTTAGGCGAAGTAAGTATTCCACTGCGAATCCTGAATTGTTGAACATTTTCCAGAATAATACTCGAGGCTTGTCTTACCGAAATTGAGATAAGTAATAAAACAGATGTTTTTGAATAAAACTATGAAATGTATTTTTAGAAGTAAATTGCAATGTTTTTTTATGCAGATGTTTATGTTTTTGTTTATAAATCGGTTCATTATTCAAATATTAGCTTTATTTCCGTTGAGTCAGCGTCATGTTGAATTTTTTATTTAATTTAAGATTCGGTGTTTAAATCCTATGATCTACCCCATGGTGCACTACGAGTATATTAGTATGTTGAACATCAAAATGAATTTAGTGTAAAAAGTAAAACAGGACTTCTATAGATACTTTTGCGTTTATAATATCAGTGGGAATATATTTTATGTCTTGTACTTTGAAGTTACAACATTTACACAGCAAGGCCTTGACTCGCGAAAGCTATCAAAAGTTTATGATGAGGTCTTCACTTACGATTCTCAGTTCTGTGGAAAGTGCCTACCGTTTTCTCACAGGATTGAGCTAAACGTCGAAAGCAGTTGCTTTACTCAGCAACAAACTTGTCTTTGGCCGAGTAATAAGAAAAATCTGTGCCAATATACTCAAAGGAGAACAGAAATATCGAAGTTGCTTTATAGATAATATCATTCCAGATTTATTGAAGTCAAATTCAAAGGTAACCCGAAGTTACCATAATTGCGGTTAAAAATATAAAAAATATATATTTGTGAATCACAGGTAGTATACAGATGTTAAATCTTTTAGGACAGTGCTCTGCGAGCTGCCACTTGAAATGTCATATTTATAATTGATTTTAAAAATAATTTACGGTTGGTCATTATTTACTTTACAGGTGTACAACGAGTATTAGCCTAGCCACTAAGTCTGACACAGGTGGCTCATGGAATGGTAGGTAAGTGTATATAGTGGTAGGGAGCATAATGGAGTGGACAAACATTATTTTTACTGAACCCCAACCAAGGAATAGCTGGATATAAATGGTATGGCTCTTTCTTTTGAGCTACAACTTGAAGCGTCGAAGTCGCTAAGTCACGTGCGTCTATACCCAACTTTAATACAGCTTTTACCGTCTTTTATTGCTTTATAAAGACGCTAATTTTCGAGACATAATGGACTTAGTATAGGCGATGTTCATAAAAACGTTTTTGGGATGTCACAGTGTCATCCATAGTTAGTGTAGGCTCGCCATAGCCAAGAAGAAATCTCCCCATTATACATCACTTTCAGGAGAAGTCATGGCTGGCTCAGTTCCGAATATAAAGCGTTAATGAACTTTTAATATTTAATTAAAAATATAGGGTAATAACATTTTACGAAGGTTTTAAGATGATGAGATTCCTTGTTGATCTTTCCATTGCAATTATTTAGAACGCAATTTCTCGTATCATAATAACTTTTTGTTACAAACTTCTTTTAAAGCTAGCTTTTGGTCTTAAAGCTAGAACGTATCTTTGACGGTAAACACTTTGTATTCCCAACAATGAGAATGCAAGTCTTACAATTTCTTCTTTACCTTCGTATAATTAAAACGTATTCGTTCTTTACTTTACACGGAAAGTAATACAATTGGCCGCGCCTGAAGCTATACGTTTTGTTCACAGAACCTTTGTGTTAGCAGTACAAACCTAATGTAAAGCTGGGTTCCCACTATGCCGAACCGTTGAATTTGCCGTAACCGGCTCTTGGATCATGGTGTTCACATTACACCGGATCTGACAAAAAAACCGAACAGTCAAATACCCACGCGACGTAATTAAAGTTTCTGCGTTTATATCCATGCTACACGAGTCCTTTATTCAAAACTACCGGTCCCGGCGAAATTTTCCCCCCCATTTCCTACTCGGGGGAATAATAAATCCAACAATGTAAAAATCATCGGTTCATCTGTTTTTAAAGTTGTAAGTGGTAAGTTGGAACTAACACTTTATTTTTTGTATAAAAGATAGATACGAAGCCCAAATAACATGTAAGAAGCGCGGGCGGGGCGAGCAAGAGACAGATATTGGTGCAAACTTGTTCACATTACTCCGGTCCAGGTTTTCTGCCGGCGCTGCCCAGTGACAAAACGCCCCAGTAATTCTACCCCTAGCTCTTCCGGAAGTTTTACCGTTCCGGTAAATTTGCCAATTTGCCGGTCTATAGTGGGAACCCGACCTAAGTAGTACAACGCGTTGTATATGTTGCACACAGGTACAGTTGGCCTCATATACTGTGTAAAGTTTCACACGTCTGCTATGCGAAGGTGTCAAGAATTAAAATTGAATGCATTTCTGCAACTCATGTGGGTGGTGCGCATTGTGTTAGTTTTAATGCTCATGAAGTGACTTTCAGTATAATATGACATAGACAATATACAGAGCTCGAACTTACTTCGTTAAGTTTTATTTACCTTACCTCATCGAAGTGTATTGTAGACAGGTGAGTTCCCTTTACTGAAGAATTTACTAAAGTAAATTCTTCATTGGTTGTTGTTGAGGTATTTCTGACAAGCCTCAATATTGTGTATACGTTGGAAAAGAAAAAATATGCTGAGATAATTTCACACATCATATTTTGCCGGTTAGTTCTCAACTAGAAAATATCTCTCTACCATCAATAAGTAAAGTTTTTCTAGAGCAATCGTGACCGTGATATACAATATTGTCTTGTCTAGGCAGAATTAGTCAAACTCATAGTAACTAGCTAGATCAATCTGGTAGCCAAAGTAAGGCAGGCCGCGTAGACTGATTTTTGGTATACTAAGCAATACATAAATTAATTTTGTAGTGAGTCAAGACTCTATTTGATGTGTAAAGCATAGAAAAGCTAAATGATGGAATCCGTGGGATATGAGGTAAAACTTAAGTTTGTTTCTGGTGCTAGGCAAATTTGTTTTATTTGTTCATGTGCTTGTAAATTTTTATATAAGGTAGTATGTAAGCTGAATACTGATCAAGAGCTAGGCTATAGTCGGTAGAGTTTTTTCCAAAACTCCAATTTAGGGAAGATAGTGTCGTGGTTTTCCTCTTGCCTTCCACACCGCAGTACTATTATATATTCTGTGCCGCAGTTTAAGAACCGGGGATATTCCGCCTCCTAATGCCAATCAAATTTAGTTTAGCCTCCTGATATACTATTTCTTCAACCTCCTGCCAGTACTAATATCGAAATGAAAAACATTGAAAGTTATTCACCCCCGTCAGGCGTCAATCGTATCGAAAATTCGAAACAATTTGTATCACAAGTTTATGCACACCGCAACTCGCTTCAGGGCTGCAGGGATGCAACTAGCACATTCATCGCGGCACTCCTCATCCATCACTGTAGCGCTGCAGCGTCGTTCGGACTTTGTAAGCAGCGGTAAACGATAGCCGAACCCTACTGTGCAAGGCAATACCAACGCTTCTTTTTCTTGAACTTCGTTGATGTAGGTAATGCCTTAAGTGGCATAGCATGCCACATAAGGCTAAATCGAGTCATACTGCAAAAAAACAGCAAGACCTCCCGATTGAACCAGAAAGAAAATCAGAAAGTACAGATGATATAGAGTAAGTAATACACGGAGTAGAGCCCTGGAACTCTATTTTTGAATCACTCGCGTCTAGATGGCGTGTGATATTCAATGAATAAAGTCGAAATTTGGAATGAAAATCAGTTGTAATCTACACAAAAAGGATATGAAAAATCATCGCTAAATTTTTTGAATACTCACGTCTATATTTCGCGTGGTTTTTGTCGATTTTTTATTCGTTTTCGAAAGAAAATCACACGCCATATCCAAGCGAGTGATTCAAAAATAGGGCCCCTGTACAGATCGATCCATGACTTAGCTCGCTATTCATAAACGTCAGGATTTAAGACACCGTTTGTTAGGATTGGTTTTAAGTGGAAGTTTTATGGATAATGTTCGTTATTTATGCAAAAACTTTCGAGTCTCTCAACATGACTAATATTCTTCGATTTAGTATGTAAAGTTATGGATCATTTAAATATCACAAGGGTAGGGATTTTTCTGCCAACTAACAATATTTTCGGGACGAGATCCCTAGAGTTCAGCTGTGCGGTGCAAATATCATACGGTCGGTTAATTTATAATCCGAACCTTTTCAAGAGTACGCATAAGCGCTGAATTAAAACAAGGTATTGTGTGACCCTGTGTTTTGGAGATAAACAGAGAAAAGTCGTGTATAAATACGTGGTCGCGTAAAAAGCCGGGCTCGAGTCAAGCGAGGTCGTTAAGGTCGCTATAAAATAATGCAAAATCTGCTATTCAGTCCTAAATATCCAATTTTCGAGTGGAGTACGACCAACGTCATAATTAACAAAGGCCCAGGACTCCAGTCCATGCATAACTAACGCGTCGACCTCGGAACGAGACCTCCCTAAACTATGGGCTTTCGCTCCAAAGGGCCGGGATCTAGTTTTTCTGGAAAAGACATGTAATATGTCGCATGTCAAAACTTTTTTATTAAAAGGCGTCACGTGATTGAAGCTTGCAAAATAATACTATTTATTAATTATCCTATGCGAAGACGAATCCAACAAAAATTGGTCTAACTGTTCTCGAGTTATAAGTGGTGTAAGATAGATAAAAAAGATAAAGGATAAGATGCTTCAAATGTCATACTACTTCTATGACCGGAATAATATGCTTGAGGGAAATTTAATTTTGTACAAATCTATCGCAGGAGTCTGACGGCTTACGCCCGTTCCCTATATGCTAACTATAGTCAAAGGTAGATAGCTATCCTCGACCGGAGATAGCATTTTGACCGGAGATAGGATTTCATACTGCCAGTTTTATAGGAAAAAAAAATCTATAACTATTTCTATCTCTAGTAGGGCAAAACCACCGATAGAATGGATATAGCGAAACGTTACTAACATACAGACTGTAAATTTTTGTTGCAAAATGCACCTATTACCGTTGTCTTCAGCTTTACATGAAGGCGCTTACACTTCAACGAACCAAGCCAAACTAGCCAGCACGTTAATCCACTAACTACTCCCCGTGTCTTATTCATGCAAATGTGAGAGCGTGACACTGTTACTTAACTCATCCTCGAGTTACCAAGTCACATCCAGTAAACATTTACATAGAGCAAACTTTAGTGCAAGAGACACGGCAGATTTGCGGCGTAAGGCCCAGTTACAAATAGTTTCGTATGTAAACTTGTGAAGAGAGAGATAGAGAGACCGTAGGCTGAATGTATGTGACTGGTTGATGTAACATAACCTTTTTATTAAATTTTAATAAGCTGGGCTTTAGAACGGGGGAACCTTAGCCATCAAATCTAAAAATCCTGAGTCTATATTATACGGCCGGGGACCACGTTCGTTTTTAATAAGTTTTGCACATTGGAACCTCTAGCTAGTCTTAGATTGGGTATGTGTGCAATAATAAGTTTAATTATTTTATAATAATAAAAAAGTGGCTTTTTTAAATACTGTTCTTGATAATTAAACGCAATGTTATGATCCGCCAATCCGTACTGAGCCCGCGTGGTGGAGTACGCTCATACTACCTCATACTTGAGGTAAGGTCTTTGACCAGTAGTGTAATGGATTGGGTAAATCCATTACACTATTTAACTACGCTTACCCAGCGTACAGGAGTTTGTACTACTCCTACTGTTTGATTTTTGCATTTTAAGTATTGGCACTAAATGTACAAGCCTCTTGTGCTTTCTAAATTTGTTGGTCCACAAAACTTAATCTATTTTGCGGCAAGTGAAAGTTTCGTTATTGTTTATAATAATATCCTCTATCGTTCACCTATGATATAATATAAGGGGCAAAGAAAAAGTTACACGGATATTAGTTTTCCTCGTCCATTTTTCGCTAGCTAACTATCTCCGCGTTAAAAGAAATGGTGACGTCGTTGCAATGGAATGCCTGTCGACCAATTACTTAACCGGAAATTAGAAAGACGGAGACCTGATTGGCTGAAGAACGCTGTGACGATAGCACTAAAAACTAAGATTTCATCTGTCATCAATTGGATCTGCGACTTATGTTTGAAGAGCTTGTATTGCTAAAACGCTGTAGTTTTATTTAACCACAAGTAGCTCGACCCCAAGTGTGTTAAAATCTATGAATTTAGATATTGCCATTTTGTTATTACTATTTCTAATAAAATTTCCTGATGGGTTTCCTATAGTACTTCAAGTCTGATATTTCTGATAAACCAGATGAGATCGATCGCCAAACGGCTTAAATGCGTGCTAAACTCGCGTTAGAGGCTATACTTAGGTTAAAGTATCCATTAACTCTTTGTATCAAACTTTTCTTTTATGACGGGCAAGGTTCTATGAGAGATATGAGATATTTGTTGTGGACAGGATCCAACAACATCCCATACAGTGACAAATGTTGGTGCTCAACTGAATTTATTGTAACGGATAGGACTGATAGTTTGTCTTCAGAGGATTAGGTTAAGGCTACGCTTTGTATAGCAAAGTTTGACCACACATAATACATAGCATGATACAATCTGATCGATCACTATTATAAGTCTTGAACGAAAAAAATTTCATCGATTTTGTACGATTAGTTAATTGATCTCTCTTGAACATTTTAAAATAACATTGTCGTCTTTAAAAGTATTATGTTCAAAAGGCTGCATAATGAACAAAAAAATATTTGCAATTGTAATTAGAGTTTTGTATAATTGCAGTATTGATTTCATCATTCGCTGTTGATGGCTTTAGCTTGAAGTGTTCGAATGACGGACGATCTTTTAATTTTATTTATTTATTTAATACAAATAAAAAGTCAGCTGATAGAATCCACACTTACATAATAAGTGTCATTAAATCGTATCCTTCTTAAGAAAAAAATAGACTCCGAAATCGCTAGATTACAGTTTGCAGATGTTTTACTGAAAAATCCAAGTTTTCAAAGAAACCTTTTCAAGTTTCGTTTGATAAAATTAGCAGTAAAATACACAAAGTTGTCTGCTTTAAAGAGAGCGACGAAACTAATCCGGGAATGTTTGTGCACCAAAATAGTTGGCAGACCTTTGAGCCGTTAGCTGCAAGAAATTCAGACCTTTCAAAAATCCCTTAGATAAAATACTGTAGTGAAATTGTATAACTTTCTAAAACTTAGTGAATTTCTCAGAATGAAAGAAAGTTTATCATGTTTCACAGCTTTTTATAAGATGTAATCAAAATGTTTTAGTTAAGTTTTTAACTCCTGACGTTTGTTATGCAGAGACAGATGACAAAAAGAGGCTCACAAAGACACTTTGACTTTGGAGTTTTTGTACTACAATAGATGTCATTACTACAAGATCTCTAGCCAGGAAGATAGACGTACGTATTTTTTAATTCTTTTACCTAGTGATCTTACACTTATCTATGGTACAACTAATTCGTCTATTATCTATGTTCCTGTGAAACCTTTAAGCTATCAGGTCGAATTATACTCAAAAACTACGTGTTACGTACATAATGTAAACGGACAGTTATAATTAAGTTCAGGATGTGAACTTTAAAGCAAAATACAGCATTTAAATTGTATTAGAAACTTTTTACTTTACGTGATCTTATTTGTCAGAATAAAATTTTGCTTGGATATTAGGTATTATGTCAGAAAATGTAGCAGTATCAATGAAAAAAACTAAAATCTAATGTTAAACTTTAGAAAAAAAAATACCTGCGTTGATTTACAACAGTTCATATTAATTTATAAAATAATTTCGATGTATTACATAATTTCCCATACATAAACACAACCAAGGTAGGACAGAAATTCATCTAACTAAACATAATTTCATTACAACAAGTACACAGTATGAATACAGACATTGAATTCGTAAAAAAATCGTCAATAATCATAATATATTTGGAACAATTGAAACATATTCGAATACAAGTTTGGTAACTCTATGTACAAAATGAACTCAGTTATCGGCCAAAAAGAAACATGGCCGCCGTAATGTAAACGCTCGAGGGTATCATAAATGTAACAAACAGTTTTTAGTTGACCCCGAGTCTAAACAAAGCTTCAAAGCTTAAGGTAACAAGAGTGCTCGCTCTGTTAGCTTTGTAACGTCTGAGAAATATCAACTAGGTATTTTGTTGGTCTTGGACTTAAAGGGGATGTATAAATAGCTGTAATTTGAAACCGCTACAAAGGCGTATTTACACAGGCTCCTAATTCTGTGGTTTTCTTAAGCAGGCCACGCTTATGAATGAAGGTTCCAACATTTGTGATTTTGACAGTATTTACAAAAGTAAGTTTAAGGTGTTCGCATACTACTGTTTCCCAGCTGCATCTAGAATTATAAAAGGCAAAAATGGAACTGAGGAAAGTCAACTCTTGAAAATCAGTGCCTTGGCAAACTGTTTAGGTAAACCAATTAGCGACGAGAGCAGACGATACTTTTGCAGTGGCTGCAGCTTAAAAAGAGGTAGTTTTAAATGGGGCTTATCTGTAGGGCAATGCTTTAGCTGTCTGCGATACTATTTAGTTACGATTACGTTGCTGTGTCTCGTCACAGATAATATAAGTCTCGTGATGCAGCCTTTAAAACTATCTTGTAGGTAGTAGTATTAGTGCAAATTCTTCTTCAACAAAAGAGGATTTGCAAATTAGAAAATCAAAAATACATCTTCATGTACGGCCTGTTTCACAATGTCTTTATAAGTTGTGGTTAACGTTATCTTTCCAATGATTCATACGAAATGACGTGTCTTATTTGAATTATTTGTTGACTTACTCTCATTACTCATAAGGTACTGAGTAAGCGTTAATTAAGGTAATGTTGTGTATTTTTAATGAAATTAAAACTCTGGACGAAACAAAAACCTTTACTGAGCTAGCAGCCAAATGTTTGAATTATTGCCGTAAACACGTACCAAACTTACACTTCCTCGCTTCCGCAGCCGAGTAATTAGCACTTTATGAAAATTAGCGACGCTCGCTCTATGAAATAATAATGTGGTACATACCGCTGTCATCGCAGACCCTTCTGTCCACTATTAGATATTCTCTTTCGCTGTAGACGACGAATGTGCTTGATGGGTCCGGGAAACAACCGTCCAGAAAATTAAATAACCTGCCCGTCGCAGATGAGCGAATTTTAATTCCGCTTTCCAATTTCGGTATATCACAGATACAAATGCATTTCAGTGTTGTTGCCTTTTGGATTGGAATACAGTTTTCTAACGGCACTTGCAACGTTTACTGATTTATTTTCCTAAGCAAAGATACATGAGTTCACATTTTGTATATTAGATCCTCCTACAATTTAACATAGTGCTCAATCAACTGTCTATGTCTGCTATGATGATGAATAATTTTAGTAACATTGTTTTTATTTTATGTCAAAATCAAGCAACGCTATTTAAAATGGTTACAGTTTTCCTTATGGACATAATTAAATAAGGTATATTAGGGTATCTATTCTGCCCATAAGCCTGAAGTTATGTGGGTAAATCGGCCCCGTATAAATATAACATAAACTGATATGGACCTTGTTTTTCGGGTATCATGTATTCCCTGAAAATTGGGTGATTTGTGAATAGCGACGCTTTCACGAAATCGTCGAGGTGTGTGAAAAGAAAAATGCTTCTTAATACTTTGTATTTACATAAACCATACGTTTGATATTCTTTCTTCAACTCCGAATATGAAAATATGTTTTACCTTCGTAATAAAATTGAAATAATCAATGAACCATATATAATTTGGGAAACCTGTAAAAGATATTTTTTTCTCGTTACATAAATAACGACTGGAATTCCAACGTTCGAATCTACGTTTCATAAATAAAATGAGTTTCCCGACACTGAACTTTCTACCGAGGCTGCAAAGTATTTCTGAGCTTCAATTTCAAGACAAGTAAACGTTAAGGCTACCCCTAGGGGCACAGCTCTCATTTTCCGTTCAAACGGACACTATGCGGTGTTACTACTCGTGAAAACACTCTAGAATAAAATACACGGAAAATTTTAGACCCTATGTTTTGTCTTCTTTTTTAGCGCATTAAGTTTTTTTAATGTTTCACTTGTAGTTTGTATTGATCCCCTTTGCACTCTAAAATATACAGCCTTTGGGAGCTTTGTGTTTGTTTGTTATTAAAATGTGTTCACTTTCATAAATTGGTACAAACAGGTACCTAATAGTAACAGTGTTAGATAAAATATATTAAAAATAACACGGTAGTGTTAATTTAACTGAAATTTAATTTTTGCATCGATTTTGTAGAAAAAGTCGCTTATCGCCAGAGAGTTGTTATTACTACGTATAGAGAGGCTTTGTCAAGCAAAAAATATGCTCGCAGATACGCGCAAGTTTATGAAGTATTTCTTTCTTCTTCTTCTCAAATATAAACTTTTTGTTTGAGTTGATGACAAGTGGCGTCAATTCTTGGCGCACGAGATCTGTTCGTTGTGTCAGTTCTATACGCTAGTATCAATGCATTCGAATAAACAATACTATCTAGACGAACATTACCAAAGTTAAACCAGCTTTTGAACTGAAAGGCTTGTGTAAAATTGTTTATGTAGTACGTTATCGGGATTAACCCTTCGGCTAATTGGATTCAAACATCATCTGCTGGTGAGGATTATAAAGTAAATATATTGACTCGATACATAAAATAAGTCCGTGGCAACATAATGTTTGTATCCCCAAATTTTCTCAACCAAAATCAGCTTAAGCTAATCCTTTTCGGATAAATCTGACACTAAGGCGCTTCTATACCGCGCAATCTACCTCAGTAGGAAAATAAGACCTTCAACCTAGTAAAACACAAATAGCATTAATTAAAAACACCCACGCTTTCGATGTTCTCAAATCCAGCCATTTTATTACGAAGTCAGTATAAGATTTCACACAGTTGGGTCAATTTCAACAAAGTCGATTTTTTTATCACTTCGGTGAACTTTTTTATTTTTAACATTTTTCGAATTTAAACTATGGTTTATGATACTTCTTGATGTTGTTTAGATCAATACGTAACGCCATCAAAATATCTTGATAAACTAAAAAGATACATTACTTCAAAGTTTTGATGCCACCGAAATGAAAAAACGATTCATCGAAATGAAATAACTCGCCCACCGAAATGACAACACTAATCCACCCAACGAAAACCTTTAATAACAAAATTACTTCTATACACTAAAACACGTGGTTCCTCGTGACTGCATCCGTGCGTTTTCATTTCACTCCATTCCCGTAGGTCGTAGCGTGATGTTTTACAGTATCCCGTATGTAGAAGTTAACCTTTCTTTCAGGACTCATATATTATTATAACGGAAAACAGCAATTCTCTCTACGAAATTTAAGCGCCGTGCACCGCGCATAATACGGGTCATAAGCTAGACTGTGACTACAAATTTTCAGTTTTTTTATTTACTATTTATTTAAATGTAACCTGATTTACAAATAAAATAGGCCTTCGGCTATTCAAACTTGCATCGCAAAATAAACAAGTAGAAAAAGTATTTGTATGAAGAGTAGTCGAAAACCCATCACTAGATGACAATTTGGTAGATTTTCTTATGTACAAAACTTGAAAAGGACATAACTTACATTTTTTTATATATTTTCTAATGACTATCATTGTCTAGCCTATCACCCATTTTAGGCTGGACCTCTATTTAAGGGACACCAAGTATAGCCTTTTCCGATAAATGAGCTATCTAAAGTGTAATCAATAATCCCGTAGAAAGATTTGACAGATGCTAATGTCACTTTGTAAAATAATGTTGCCACATTTATCTTACTAATGACGTGTACCGTTCATTTGGTTATTTCGTTCATTCAATTCACTCAAACAAAGTTTGTACGAACGAACATAATATATTATTAAAACAGTACTTAAGTATGCGAATTCCATCAGAGACGAGATGCACGGCATTAGGGAGTCGGAAATAAATATAGGAATAGTTAAAAATGATTAAAAACTAGAAAAAAATAGTGAAAATCGGATTAATGGATTGACTTAATCTGATGTAACGGCGTCGCGTCGGTGGTGGGCGCAGCGGTTAGAGGGTCACTTTTAAAAGCTACGGCTGTGCCAGAGGTCCCGGGTTCGATCCCCGGGTCGGGCCATCAATAGGTATGTACCTGGATTTTTCTGTTCAGAAATTATCGGGGTGGCCCGGAGTTTGGAAGTTGGCGGTGTTTCACCCCCGTGGTGCCTCGGAAAGCACGTTAGGCTATTGGTTTTGCGCCTGATCTCTCTCCCATGAGTCCCATCGTGTCAGATTGCTGTCCCATCGGGCTAAGAAAGTGAAAGGAATAGAGAGTGCAACTGTGTTTGCTTGCGCACACATTTTTGCACTATAATATGTCCCGCGCAGTCGGTTAGTCGTTGTGACTCGCCACCGTAGTCGGAATCGGCTACGGAGACTATTTAGGTGTGTAACAGAAATCTTAACATTAAGGAGCAATAACCGAAACCGGTTTGAAATTGTACCCGGTTTCAGTTCAGCTACCCACGCGGAAATTTAGATGCGTTTGTTTTTCATTCGGCTTCTTTTTCTTCCAACAATGCTAATATTTTATACCGACTTAACGAAACAAGCCGAAAAATTGCTTTTAATAGAGTAAATAAAATAAGAATGTTATTTAATTTGAGATGTTATAAGATTTTTAGAGTGAATGAATGACATTGATGGAATTCATTCTTTTAGTCACACCACTATTTATTTTTCGTCAAAAAGTAGTAACACTGTAAACGTCAAATCTTTTCACGGGATTATTGATTATACTTTAACACATTTTTTTTTCAAATCGGAGCAGTATAGTTCCTGAAATTAGCTCAACTTTCATAATGCGCACAGCAAAAGAATAGAACTCTCTACCCGCATATGTGTTTCCATCGGTCTACAACCCTGTTATTTTCGAAAAAAGGGTAAACAGGCTTCTTCTGGGTGAGCTCGCTTCAACGTCGTCCCTGTCTGTGCCTCGTCTGGTATAGTTTAGAGACAAAAGTAAACCCATATCATACGAAAAAAAAATTTTTAGCTTAACAACACTACTATCGACATTTTCTGTGCATTTTGCCTTTACTCCGTTCCCGTAGGATTCAGCGTGATGTTGGCTCGCCTTAAAGCAGTTGCTAAATCGAGTGCTTGGCTGCATGCTTTGCCGTCTCCACAGTTGGGTACGCTTCTCGACAACAATTCCTTAAGAATTGCAGTAGCTTTAAGACTGGGTTGCTAAGTTTGTGAACCTCATCGGTGTATTTGTGGTGTGATGGTAGATGAAAACGGCCACCATGGACTGAGTTGTCAAATATGTGCGGGGCGGTTCCCGAGGCACCATTCTATTAATGAATTTGTGCGTCGGGCCACGGTTTCCGTAAATATTCCTTGCGTCCTAGAGCCACCAGGCTTGTCCCGCATGGATGGTAAGAGACTAGATGGCCTAACGTTAGTTCCATGGCAAAGAGGGCGTAGCCTCTTATAGGATGCAACATGCGTTAGACACATTTACGGCATACTGTAACTTCAGCAGGTTCAGCGGCGGAAAATGCTGCCAAGTTAAAACATACTAAGTATGCTGAGCTGAAGTTTGATCGCTGTGGAGACGGCTGGGCCCTGAGGTGATGAGGCACGCGAGCTCTTCAAAGAGTTGGGACAACGACTGAGGGATAAGGGTAATGATCCCCACTCTGGCTGGTTCAACAGGTTTCCATTGCTATTCAACGAGGCAATGCTGCTAGCATAATGAGAACCTTTGGATCGGTCAGAGCGTAGAGTGGGAATCAATAGTAGTTATAAGGAAATTCAAAGCGTCTTTTTTTCCTGTGACATTTTGTAATAAAATGACGACGCTTTTTGCTGAAAGAATAATTTGTATCTTAATTATAGTTCATTATGTATGTCATTGTAATTTTCGTTTAACACCTTAACGCGTTTATGAAGAAAGGGGCAGTATTTTTTTTTAATATGATATAACAAAAAAATACAGTTTTCGCAATTATTTCTGTATCTGTATTATAAATGACGTTGCTTTGTACCAAATTTCAAGATTCTAAGTTCACGGGAAGTACCCTGTAGGTAGGTTTTGATTCCTTTTCGAGTGTTGAAAATTTGCGGATATTTTCTGATATTTACGGCAATAACGGCTGTATCTTTTGATTGCGTTGGCTTAGAAGTTTGATTTTTTTACAGTTTTAAGGGACCGCAGAGCTTTTGATTAAATTATAGCTTGATACCTCCACGTGTTCCTGAGAAAAATGGTAGAACGGACGGACAACGAAGTGATCCTATAGTGGGTTCCGTTTTTTACCTTTCAAGGTACGGAATCCTAAAAAGGAAGGCAAAACAAAAATATTTTTTCAAATTCAACCAGTAGTATCTGAGATTACCGCGTTCAAATAAAAAACAAACAAACAAACTCTTCAACTGTATAATATAGTATAGATTTCACCGAAATGATAAAATAAAGCCATCGAAATGAGAAAAACAATCACCGATATGAACAATTTACGCACCGGAATTAATAAAATTCACCGAAATGATATTTTTTATCATTTCGGTGAATTTTGTTTCATTTCGGTGGTCAATCTAGGCCACCGAATCAACCGAAATGAAAACACCGATATTAAAATCAATGACAAAATTTAACATAACAATAAAAGTTTTAAAGTCACAACGTTATTAATACTACACTAATAAACGTAGTTTGGGAAGGATTCCAATAAATATTTCATACATTTTATGGAGAATTAGATGACAATATATTCCAACCTGCGGAAATGAAAAATAAAATGTCCCATGTCACCGAAACCAACTACTTACTTTTTTGGCGGGAACACGGAGCAAACGGCGCACGTCTATTTACTTTAAGCATTGAGGCGGCACTGGTATGTAGCGTTTTAGCGCGGGGGCAAGGAGCTAGAGTTGTCCCACGCAAAAATATTCTCGGCAAACTAAAATTCACCGATATGATAAGTCTTATTTGACCACATGCATTTTTACTTATAAGTCATTGAATTAAATAGATAAAATTTAACAAATTGTTATGTGATAGTACTATAACTATTCACGATTTAAATGAAATAAGCAATAATACTAAATAACCAAAAGTTTTTACTATATACGGGAAATTAAACAGAAAAATGGATTTGACCGCGCAACCGAAATGAAAAATATGGTGCTTTATCATTTTTTATTCCGAATTTAACGTAGTCCTAATCAAAAAATATTTATGGTCTCGTATACGGGATAGCGCCTTCTATAAATAAAAAAATAAATAAGCCTCATTGTATCACTCTGCACTGCCGATTTCACTCATGCCGCGTAAAATTTGCTGTTGGGATATTCACCCAGTTATTCGATGTTATAGAAATAATAATTTGATATGTCCGCAAACGCGGACGTTTGACGAGAAGACAGTAAAGCTTAAGTGAGAGTGGGCAAGGGCAGGGCACGTGTGCAGAATGCACCTAGATAGAAAGGTCCAAGTCATCACGCAAGTACTTAAAACGATGTGGTGTGACGACTTGAGCAACTTTAGGAGAGATTGGGTGTCATTGGCTGCTTACAGAGACCAATGAAAGGTATTTAGGGAGACCTTTGCCCAGCAGTGGGATGAAGTAGGTTAAAACACACACACTGGATGCAGACCGCTCACTACCGGTCGCTGTGGAAAACCGTGGAGAAGGCCTATGTTCAGCAGTGGACGTCCTTTGGCTGATAGTGACGATGATGATGATGAAGCGAACAGAAAATAGGCATTGTCTTCTTTTACGAATAAAAAACTTAAGTTTTATAAATAGGCACAGAGAAATGTAATATTTTATCATCATAATTTTGTGGTGAGATTGAGAAGATTATCTTAGAAATTTCGGTATTGAGTCATGTATAAAAAATAAGAGACTAATTGATACTGAAGTTTTTTTTTCAAATCAACAAGAACTAAACGAGTGCTTCATAGCGTCCGTTAACTTGACAACTAGCCATCTAGCTAGTTTAAGACGTGAGTACAATTTCTAAATTGCACCCAACTTCCTTAAAGTTGGTTAAAGTGCGGTTCATTGTGACGGGGAGAGTACTTCCTCTGGAGCTAATGACGATCATAATAAACTTTTTGTCAGCGCTTTTACGTGGACTATCTTCAAAGTAGGGGGTAGTTTTAATTAAATGCAAATTTTCTTTTGAAAGCTGATATGAAGCTTGATTTCACACTGGCTGCGAATAATTTTTTTTACTCCTTGCTTGCACACAGCATTTGGTATCTATGTAGAACAAAACGGACAGATTGATAATCTAAGTTATTGCCTTTGTCCATTGCTCCACATTTCTAAACGTTCCGGTTTACACGCGATTGATGGATTTCAGGAAATTTTAAGTTATCTTTATAGTTTTAAATCAACCCATATTTACGCCGGAGATACTAGTCTAGTATTACAAGGTAGTTATTTATGACCCATTTTATAAAACCTTATTTATCTAGCCAATCCACTAAATCCTTTGATCGGAAATAACAAAAAACCTACACAGCAAACGTATAGAACAGAGGAAAATGATGATATCTCGCCTCTTTTGCTTGGACAGAAAATGCTTATATTTTATGCATTCCAGATCTCGTGAGCTCTGAATCTCACAGGTGACACTTTTTGAATGCAATAACTCTGAAACCCTTTGAGGTTTGCAGCGAGAGGCATTCCCGGGATGCATTAAACTGGATTTGAATACGGTTGTAAGTGTTTTCATAATAGAAAAACTAATACTTTATAAGACAGATATTGGACACCTTCAAATTTGACTCGTCGATAAGCGTAAGATACACTGAATAGATAAATAAGGTTAGAAATGCCCCGATCAGTGCAGCAGAGGTGAGCTAGTTGTGAGCATATGCATGAGCAGAACTTCATTCGCGTGACAGGAGCGTTGCAGTAATATTCTGCAAGAACAGCGATTTTGTTGCACCAAGTATTAAAAAAAATATTCATTGATGACTGTGCACTCACATTACTAACAAAATTGCTACCTTAGCACGCAATGTATCGCATCCAATTTGCATGGTTCGCTTGCGTACACAACGATAGGGATGTAGCTTACGGCACAGTAAAAATATCGATAAATAGTAATTTCCCTACTGATGTATTAAGAGATTAAAACATGATTAATTAGTAAAAATAAATAATGTTTAGTAATTATTTATAACAAACTAGCGCCCTCCCGCGACTTCGTTCGTGCGTCTAAGTTTTACCGTTCCAATAAATCGTAGAATTTTGTGTAAGCCCATACATACGCATTACTACTTCTATAGTATAATATGCTATCATATCATAGCTAATATGCTATCCAAAAATGTATGTGACATATTTTAAACCAGACGAATAGTTTCTGATATTAGCGCGTTCAAACAAACAAACAAAAACATCCAGCTTTTTAATTAGTATATTTATATATTATAAATAAATGTTATATGTATTTTACGTCTTTTGACACAATACGTAGACCTGGCTTAAATCAGGTCTGTTTTTTTTCTTATTTTTTATGTTGCATGTCTTAGTTTTAATTTTTCTTGTTTGCTATTAATAAAATAAAAGTTTTTCAAACTTATACGGGGATATTATCTTTTTATTAAACAACAATATGGAAATACTTTCTACGCCTATTGTCAATTATTAATTCTTTCGGATGCTTGAAAGAGTAGGCTATTGCTATTGTGCCATGTAGATATCTACCCTATCATAATCAACAACACCTAAAGGCCGTTCCCACGAAATGTTTGCAGAAAGTTTCACATTGAACACCCTTCGACAACATCAGAGCGTGGATGTCCACCGGCAATATGACCTTCTAAAGATTGCAGAATTGCATTGGACACAGTAGACCGCTTGCGACCGGTCGCTGTGGAAAACTGTGGGGTCTATATAACTATTCTGTTGAAACAAAAAAATATATTAATAAGCTCTCTTCTTAAGAGCAACACCAATCACAAACATGTGTCAAAACATTGCGTTTTCAGACATGCCAAATTAATTTCAAAAATAAAATAACAAATATGTTAGTATCAATTTATTTTAATATTATTTTAATCAAATTATTAATGTTAAGCAATACGTAAAAGTATTAAGTTTCTCTATTTCAAGTAAAGTATAGCAACACTATTATTTTTCCAATTGTTTTTTTATCGGAAGGTAATTGTACAACCCTTTGATGCGATCAAAATGTGGCGTAAAATTATACAAATACGCAAAACTAAAATCTTATGGCTTTTTTTCAATTCATATTGAAAAAATACATTACACCGGTAATTGAAGTTATCGATATCGATCGACCTAAAATATCGACTTTTACCACAACGTAGTATTTTGACATTTAAAGAATGAACGTAGCGGAATGATGATTGATAGTTCCACTGCTAGCAGCTCTGTGATTGGTAGTTGGTTTTACGTACTTATCACACCAATCACAGAGCTCCCAGCGGAAAGTGTGATTGGTTTGTGATATTGATGCGTTGATTCATTGATTGGAGCTTTTGGCACTGCAGCAACAACGTCGTACCGCCCACCGGCGACACAGGTTCTCATACAAACGAACTGTCAGAACGTTTCTAACCTTATTTATCTATTCAGTGGTAAGATAAGATTCAAACCCCTCAAAACTTCATTCAAATTCAAATCAAATCTTTAATTTAAGAGACTTCAAGCTTTTAAATGCATCGGCCTCAAACTTTGAAGATAAAAAAAGAAATTCGCTTTAAGAAATGGCTTCCGAATTGCACTTTCATGTGCTCTAAACGGCTTTAAGGTTTATAAAGACTATACATTGAATACTCGATTTAAACTTGAATGAAAGCTCTTAATGCAGTTCAGATTCAAAACGGGAACTAGAATGTGTTAATAGAAATGAAAGCACAAATTCATACCTTATTACTTTATCAAAATACTTAAAGAGATATTTCTTTCCATACCTAAGGCTAATACTGACCTATTTACATATAAACTTGACTTGACCATTTGTATTTGAAAACCTGAGGCTACACTTAGAAAGAAAAAAGTCCATGCGATGTTAATGGTCCCAAACACTTCAATCTCAAGTGATGGTCCGAATTTGGCAGAAAAGATAAAATCAATATTCAAGTAAAGAATCTCGACCAAACCACACCTGTGCTAGCTCCAAAGTATTCCAAGTATGTGCAAAAATGTGCCCAGAGACGTAATGTTGGGCCGCCATAACGCGTGCCACATAAATCTCATGTACGTGGGCGATCGAATGTGAGCCATTTGACATTTTGAATTTCAATCCTCGGAAGAAACAGGGTTTGGATTGATTTGAGAATTTTTAGGTGCCGTGTGTTGCTTTGAAGACTTGTTGCATTGACGAGTACTAATTGGAGACTACAAATACCTTTCATACAAATTTTGGTTGTAGAAAAATAAATAAAATAAAGTTTTTACAATTGTCAGATCTCATTAAATACACCATTATGAAAATCAATATATAATTTGTGGGACACATTTATTTGTGTTATTTATTTATGTATTTATTTATTATGTATTAGGCCTGTGATTGCAAACAATTATATCTGCATTAGTACATTTAGCTTGAAATCGTTGGTATGGATTTTATGACACTAATGCTCGTATAAACGCCGGAAAAACATGAAAAGGAAGGTGACACTGAGTAAAAAAACCCGAGTAGAGAGACCAGAGAAAACTAAGCAGATACCCTTTATATAATAATATATAAGGATTGCAAGCGCCTACCTACAATCAGAGCAAAACTTTTGAAAACTGTATCTAATCTTGGTATTGATTCTTTTGAAACAACCTCCGATGAAACGTGCTGTTAGTTATAAAGACTTAAAATTCTATTGAGAGTTTCGAGAAATACTTCGTGGTGGATAGTTGTTAACAGCTTTGTTCTTCAGCCTCCTTCGAACGGCTTTCATTGCAAGTTAAATCAGAATTGAAAATCTTTCACTGAAAAGACAATTGAATTAATAAACGGTAACGATGAAACTGCTTTGACTATTCTTATTGAGAAAAAT
This sequence comes from Pyrausta aurata, assembly GCA_963584085.1. Classification (NCBI taxonomy): domain Eukaryota; kingdom Metazoa; phylum Arthropoda; class Insecta; order Lepidoptera; family Crambidae; genus Pyrausta; species Pyrausta aurata. The sequence continues at coordinate 9,635,756 of OY757258.1, read as the reverse complement.
ATATATTTAGTTGTTCCCTAAATATTTTTACCAGTTACGTGATCGATAGCGTCCTCAAGTAATGGTGAAATGTTGTTGACTATTTATGATTATGCCTTTATTTATAGCCTTTGTTCAACGTCAACAATCAGTAGACGCTGACCAACAAAGTTATTAAACTATATTATGCTAATTTATAGTTACAGTTACTGCTAATATTAGCATAGTTAAATTTGATGTACTCATCATGCATGATGCAAATATTCTTGAAATTTAACTAAAACAAAAATATATATTGATATGTCAAATAATTTAGCTATATTTCAAAATTTTGTAACGTAAAAGGAAAGGAATTTCGTTGTAGTAAATAAGGAAGGAAATACGTTAAAAAATTTTGACATATAGGAGGTTTTTGCAATATAGAGCAATCAAAAATGTACTTTTGCATCTGACAAAACAGAAACATTTAGGCCGATTGACGAAAACAAATTAGTTGGACTCTAAAAACGGAGTGCAGACACCAGTTTTGGCAAGCATCCATTAGTTGGTACTGAACTTTTCGTAATTTATAGCATTTGTTCACAAATACAGTACTCGCATCATATTAGCAAACGCAATTATTTATGCACAAATAGCGTCTGTTAATTATATAGATAAGCTTAATAGTTCACTAAACAGCGCTTCAGTAATCTATTTTCATCAGAGTAATGATTACGCTTATTCGATGTACGTTCAACAGTTTCGATAAAACTTATTATTGGTTTTTAGAGTGTTTTAACTCTCACAGTGTCATATTTATATTCTTGAAGATGAAATAAGAGACCAGAAATTTCGCACAGTCGGACTGACAGCACGGTAGCTCAATGGGAAGAGGCGCAATTTTTGGTTTATTATTTCATCTTTAAAAACCGATAATTTTTACACAGGAGAGTGAATGAATATGAATTGCTGAAAATTTATAAAAATATTACTTCATACGTATAAGTATGACAGGATGTTAAAGATGAACGATACTATTATCACACGTTATTCGGCTACCCATACATGACATAGTTGATATACCAGATTTGACTACCAATTAGTCCAACTTTGTACACAACCGTTTCAGCAGTGCATGCTTTTATTAGAAAATACTCAACAGTAATAGACTGTTGAGTATTTTCTAATAAAAGCAAAGCCTGCATAGTTCGCAACAAAATGTGAACCCCAATCTGGGTGCCGATTATCGTGCAGTTCGCATTCGAAAAAAGTTCACCGATCGAAAAAAAAACAAAGAAAATACCTTTTTTGCTTTATCGGGGTCATGATTTCTATGCGTTTCGATTTCTTCCGTGCAGTAGTTTATTTACGCTTATTTTACAGAATTTCCGTGACGAATCTCCTCAATTTAAAAAAAAATGCAACTATGCAACGACGCAAGCAAGACATATGCAACGATGCGCACGTTGCGCCCAACAATTATTATGTACCTATAACGAGATTCCTTTTACTTCTTCTTCTTCGAGTCGACTGGTAACAAATCATAATAATTTCGCCCAGTGTTGTGCAACGTTGATTCCTTTTACTTGCATAGTTTAATAAAATGCTCTTCATTGAGCATATAAATTTATATAATTTTTATCTTCGAAGCAATTCTAAAAGGCGTCAGATAATAAATAAAATCATTGTCAAGTAACAGTGACAAATAGACAGAATTTCTAGAGCGATTCATTAGAAACTCATCTCGCATAATTACTATCTTATCTCCGTTAATCTTAATTAATTTTGCTTTTAACTTCGACGAACGAAAACGTACAAAATCGACGAAAATATATCACAGAAAGTTGCTGCGTAATTTGTCATAGTAAAATTAATCATAACTAATGCTCACCTATAAATCTGCTCGCGCTTTTAGCCATAGTCTCGGTGAGTTGACAGCAGAAGGAGATCGAGATGAAACTAAAGAAAAAGCCTTGGCAAGTTTTCCTGATCATCTCTCGCGACTACGCAACTTGCATAATAGTCGGGGGTGTTCCACTGAAACTGCACTTTCACATCGTTGAGCGAATGTGTCGCGATCTCCGACTCGTGTCGATTACGGGGCCAAAGGTCGAGAGCACTCAGGCACCGAGGACAGACTGAATTCGCGCGCTGCGCCCGACTCAAACCCACCTCTGCGCAGAAAATTTCAACTCCATATTATTCCAACAAAAGTTTTCACTTGTTTTTACTCACACGCTTTAAAAGCCTCTGAATTAATAAACAATTTTAGAATGACAAAGTTAATATTTAACACGGACAACGCAGTTTTATTTTCATAGTTTTATGTCCGCGGCTTTGGCAAGCCTTGCGGAAATGTGTATCGGAACAGATGCCGGAGTGTTATGAGATAAATAAAACAGTTATGGCGGTGAAGTTGAGTGAACTTGGAAATAATTTATACGATGTCTCTGGCTGGGCCAGATGGTATTCCGAAGCTTCGAATAGGAAAGTTTTGTGGTCGGTCATTTTCAAAACTATTCGGTTTGTCGTAACTTTTGTGTCGGTTTTCAACGAGGCTATTAATACGTTGTATGGATTTTGAGAGATACTGTCGGCCACATTTTCCCGGGATTTTGAGCTATCAGAGACATATTGCCGATGATGCGGTTGCAATGCACCAAACATGATCAATCAATCCTGCGAGGTGAACAGGTTAATTAATATTTTACGTATTCTGTACTCATTTTTTTCTGAATTATATTAATTTAATAATTTTGTATTTAGCAGTAATCTCTCGCAGTATTATTAGAAAACTTTTTAATGAAAACAAGTGTCAGTTTTCTTTCTACATAAACGTTTAACAAAAATATATTAAGTACTATTTCGTTATCATTCGAAACCCTAGAAAGTCTACAAAAATATTTTAAATAATATGCGGCATTGTCTGACCTACATTATCTGTAACACGACAAATAGCTTGTTGAATTAACTAATTGGTAGGTACACATCACTCAGATAAAAAAAAAAAAAATAGGTTTAGTGAGTTCACATTGCAGAACTAAGGTTTTAGCGCATGCTAAAGGCAATATGGTCACACTTATCTTGTTTAGCAAAATCATGTGTCTCATAGCGGTCAATGTGTTATTATTTTAGGTTACGTTTAGAGATAAACCTATTTTCAGAATATTTCCAATTGTCTGGAGCCGATTATTTAATTTAATAATTAAATGTTTACACCGTGACCTAGTATGCGCTGCGCGCCAGTAAGGCGCGCAGCCACAGCTAAGTGGTTTAAAACCAATATTTCCGTGATCAAACGTCGAAAATAAGCCAATAACTCCGATTTACGGTAGCTCTCATAACTATAAACTTGAGGCACTGTCATAGTGTTATCAATTATTTATTTGCTCTAAAACGTGACCTGGTTTCGTAACATTTATCTGATAAGTGATCAAATCTCAATCAGCGGGATCAAACGCAGAAGCAAGGTAAACATTATTGCGACGTGGAAACTGGAATCTGTCACGGCTGATCAATTATTAACTGATTTTGTGTCAAGTGGTCGTGGTAAATGTGTCAGTAAGCAGTTCAGATAGAGAATCCACTAAAGTAGAAACAGGAGGAGAAAATGTCTTTAAAAAGATAAGTAAACAAGGTTAGTAGGTACCCCTTCATAGTGGAAAGGAGCGAAAGAAGATTTTCAGATTCCTAATTACAACCGAAGATTTTAAAAAAGCACGTTACTCGCTTGTCACATGTGTGCAATATCAGAAATTAAAACCCTACATAGTCGTAGTCCACTTCACTCAAATCTTAACATCATCTCAAAACTTTTTACCTACAATCATAATCTTTAGCATTACTATTTTACACAAGACACAATACCGTTGTGACGTTGTTGTCTATTATCACAGCAGAATTTAAGAACCTTTGATTCTCTACTTCTCACATATAGTAAGAAAGAGAAAAAGAGAACTTTGGTCCCTAGGAAACCTAGAGTAGAAGAAAACAAATTTTGTTCGCGAGTAAACCTAGATGATGAAGCTTTACAAAACAGGCCTATTAATGATTACGTTGTTTACCTGGCGTCGTCGCAGTGATTTCAATTATTTAACCCGTTTGTAGCGCGACCCAGATCTACTGAGTCTCTGTATTGACTCTAGTTATTGTGCGACCGGACGATGCCGTGGCGAAGCTATCGGGCTTTGAACAATGCTATCTCAAACTTGATGCTATTTGTATTTTTTATACCTGTTAGTTTGGGAGGAAATGCTATTAAAATCTGCGATCTACCTAGACCGTAACCTTGAAGCTGAAAAACAAACTGACCGTTGGTTTTGAACATAGCCTAAAACATCGCCATTTGATATGCACATAGAGAAAATAATTGTTTAATGGATGTACGTTGTATCAAATACATTCCGAAACTAGTATTACCTATTAATCACTAACTGATTAGTTCGGCGAAGGAATGTTGTAATTTTTAGCCGCTTTCAGAAGGTATTTACATTAAAAATAACCTATTTATATTCCTTTCAGACTTTATCATATATCCTAGCATTGATCTTACTGGGGGCGTATTGCGATGCAGTTTTGACAGATAGAACGCTCTGATTTACTGTCAAATTAGCAATTATTATTGCAATTTCGCATTATATTGATAATATTATTATAATATAACAATATAAATATTAATATTCATACCATTGTAGTATTATTATAATATTATTATATTGATAATATTCGTTTACACTGAGTCTGAATTGAACTGCCTCGGAATTAAACGGATTAAGTTGGATCGCAATACGCCCCTGACCTTACAGTTTTGAGTACGTATAAAACTGTTTGTCTTTTCAATTACAAGCATTCAAAATTCTACTAAAGACTGGAAAACAGCGGAGGTAAGTATTTTTTATTATTTTCATTTTCAGAAATATACAACTAGCAGATTCGTGGATTATTTCGATTTGGTGAAAATAATTATAATTTTTCACCACGTATCCCATGGGATTAATACTTAAAAGTGCAGAAGATTCAGATATAATATCTCGCATTATTGGGCTTTGTGAACAGATTGGACTTGCTAGTAACTTAAAGGAGGTGCCAAAAGATATGGTACGAACATTATGTATGTTTTTTAATTGGCATGTTTGCTCTTTAACCTAAATGTGTCGGAGACAGAGTCGACGATGGAGCGATAAAGCTCGGTCATCTTGTAGTGTAAAAGTACATTTAAGCGTAAGGCCATTGACGTAAAGTAAATATTGGTTAAAAACATACAAAAACATAATTATGTCTAATATAAAAGTTGTTTACTTTTCAGGTAATTGCCCGAGTCTTAAGAACTGGAGATGGAACACATTCTATCATCATTGGAAAAGAAAAATGACGGCTCTTAATAATCGAGCGTTTATCGGGAATCAAATCAACCATAGTCAATAAGAACTTGCGAAATAATATTCTTACCGTTGTCATGATATTTTACAAGGCGATCTATCAAATTTTCAGATAAATTAAAGCACAACCAACGATTAAATACTTTTTCGCAATTTTTTACCTTTACGGCGCAGTGCCGCGCTGGTAAAGCTTTCTTCGGTATCCAAACACTATATAAATATACTCATCTTGAAGGACATTAACTTTCATGTATTCCGTCAATTTTGCCACAAATATGATTGTAAGGGCCTGTTTCACCATCTGCGAATAAGCACTAACCAAGAAAATTTCGTTTAAAATATTGGACAAACAACGCTAACAGCCACGATCACACCTGATGTTCAGTGACACTGTGGCCCAAGATGGACCATGTCTACTTAAATAGCCTTTTCACATTGTTCTTGAAAACGTCCAAATTGTATGGGTAAACCGCTTTAATCAGTCAGGTATCAAACGACTCCCGGGAGTCGCATAATAATGAAATTTCTATTGTGTCTCGTTCACACATACTTGACGAGTTAAGGATACTTCGCGTTGGGATTTTATTTATTTAAAACACAGGCAATCGTAAATATTCAGCATCTGGTAACGATATTTAACCATTAGTTGAGTTACCCCTGATCACCCAACTGGCCTAATGAAATTACTTATCTTGAAGTTCAGTCGTACATTATTTTGAACCATTCCTACCACAATGGCCTATGTTCTTATTATGATGAGTTTTACTAGCTCAATCAATCGGACCTAAGTTACCAGATGGAAAAAGTTTATTTCTTATAGATTTTTATGAACAGTAAACGTAATATCAACGTTCTAAGGTGCTGTCTAATATTTTTCTATTTTCAGCAAGGTCGTAGAGGCCATAACACTGTCATGTTTGGCCGAAGGTTCGAATTTATTGCATTAACATAATATGTGGCTGGGGTTCTATGTTCTAGGGAAGATAAAATACTAGCTCGGCGAGCTTCTTCCATTATTGATAAACTAACGTCGGTTGAAGGAGGCCTACGTGCAACAGATTGGTACAAAAAATATGTCGATGATGGTGGTGTTGACGATATTTTAGACCGTTCTTGAAAAATACAATGTTCATAATTGACGCTACGAATTCAGAACTATAAATAATAACACACTATTTTATTTATATTTACACACGATATTTAAAGGTCACCACATCACCAGCAAGAGAAGAGACATCAGCATAACTTATTGAATAACTGTCAAAGATAAAATGACCTGAGAGATTAGACGCAGGACCAAAGGCTTAACGTGCTTTCCGAGTTGGCACGGGGATTTCATCACCACCAATTTCCTGACTCCGGGCTGTTTCCGAGTATTTTCAGTACACCCAGAAACAAATTTCGGATCGACCCGGGATCTGAACCCGGAACCTCTTGAGTAGTAGTGACCAGCGAACGAACTGCTAAGCCAACGAGGCAGTCAGTATATGTATCTTTGCGTTAACAATGACCTTCGTTAGCTCATAGACAACAATATCACTTTCCCTGCATCTACCCTACACGCGCCCTAGCCTTTGAAATTCACACGCATTACTGATTTCGTAATCATTTGAACGACTACCCACACAACAACGGCAAAGCATTAGTAGAATGCAACTCAAAGTAAAGTTTTAAAATCCAGCAATAACCTAATTAGATGAAGGTCTTCTAATTTCGATTGAAAATTAGTTGAATCTTATTTGATGTTCTATAATTAAAATGTATCAAATGACGTGTGTTTCTCGTGACTTGATTAAATTGTCAGCTAACGAAATGACTGCAGTTGAATCTCGTTTATTTGGTGTTTCTTCAATAAAAATGCAAACAAATGACGACAGCTTAAGCAAAATGTTGAAAAAAGAAGTGACTATTATACAAACGACCACACAGGTTGATATCTTGCAGGCAAATTAAGAGTCGTTGAGTCTATTCTAACAAAACTTTTTGAGGTCTAGTTTTAAAACGCGAAGCACGAGCCACCAGTTACGAAGTGCACTCCAACCAGAACTACGGTTCACAAGCGTTCGGTACCGCGGGAATGCAATTCTGTTGCATTTCATATTCATAGAAAGTGTCAATTTAACTTAGGCAAAATAGACAGCGAGTAACGAGTGCCGGTTTTGCTTTCATTGGTTATTTTATTACGAGTGCGCTGACAAAATTCTATTGGCATTTTTCGATTTCAAAATTATTTTGAAACTACCTCTGCTATCTACCACCCTACTGCATGAAATTCATAGCTAAAGGTTCGTTAGTGATAGAACTATTGCAATGTCCAAGGAAATATCAGTAGGTAAGAATATGGAACTGATATTACATAGCTGTGCCCACGACTTCTAAACATGTGTCCTAGAATAATATAATTCTTTGATTCTTTGACAAGGAAGGTCCAGGACATTAAGTACATTAAGTAGACCGAGATCAACCTCGAAGAGTTGTATGAAAAGTGTTCAGCAACGGGTGTAGTTGTAAAATATTCAAAAGTCAGTGTTTTGCTGGAACACCTAGGTCTACAAATCCTTGGCCCGTATTTTCTACTCGTGTGAAAATAACGGCGGCGATACTAGGGTTGTCACTTGCAATAAACTTCGAAGTGGACTACGACAACTTACTCCTCTTTCTATATTTTTTCTTTGATTCTTTCCTTCTTTATTTTTTATTTTTTCTTTAGTTAAGGAATTGTTAGCGAAAGCTGTCAACTACCTATACAGATGTTTGTTTCCATACTACTCAAAAATAAAGATCGCCTATCACCACTTTATCATGAGCAAAGAAGAAGCAATTGTCAACCAAATCCGGCTGAAAAAGCGATATTGTTGGTAGATATTGATGACGTGAGGGACTTTCTAACATGTAAAGGGTAGTATGGACTTTCTAACATTAGTAGGTAGGTTCATACTTAATTGATAAAATACATAACTTTTCAACGTTTAATACGGAAAACCACCTCGCACTAAGTCGTTTTTTGTTTTCCTTTGCTTGAAATAGAGACGCCACAGATTTTGAGAGAGAAGGAAATATTGTTTCCATTTTCTTTTTGTAGAATAGTCGTGCACTAAATTATTATTATTCTTAGTGGAACAAGCCATAGTTTGCAGAGCACATGTGCAATTTAATGTTACTTAAGTATAAGTTGTTGGGAATTATCAGCTCTTAACGAGTTTCAGGGGAACCGTGGTGAAACTTTTCGGTTGCAATGTTGTATCACATGGTATTTAGGGTTGGCGAGGATGTTAAGATAGTGTCAAACAATAATATTATTAGCATTTTGTTTCTTCTTCTTTACAAGTACAGAAAAAAACACTATTTTACCGCACCGCAACGCATCATCATTAGAGATGTACCGACTAGTCGCCGACTAGTCGGTAAAGCCGACTAGTCGGCCATTTTTGTAGTCGGCGACTAGTCGGCGATTAGTCGGCTAAATCTGCCGACTAGTCGGCCTCATGTTAATATGCTTAAAAAATTGAGTGATTGAAATGAAATTGTATCTTTACTCTTGTTATTATAAGAATAACAGTTTCAGTTTACAATACAATTTAATAATTGGTAGAAAATTTAAATAGGAACTCTTCCTTTAGTCTTTTATAAAATAACAAAATATAGGTTAAAGCAAATAATCCTTGGTAATAAGTAGGTTCAATTATAACATAAAAAATAGGAACTCTTCCTTTGACATCCCAAAGTTATTCAATCTCGAAAATAATAAGGATTAATAAGAACCTAGTTGAAGCATCAGTTGTGAATGTTTGCTCGTAGTATTTGCCTTTTTCCCCTGACCACCACGAGAAATAACTGCTTGACACTGATTGCACTTCACTTTACTGCTATCTTCCTCCTCCAATTTGTCAAAAAAAAAAAACAAAATGCGTGATTTCTTTTTCGACATGACGCAAACAATCTTTTTTAGTTAATTTCACTATTAATTCAATTATTTGCACTGTGTTAGCTTAGTAATTGAACGTTATAAATTCTTTATTTCATTAAACACCAATAAAACACACAATGTGAAGAGAACCCACTTACTTATTTGCTTATGATTGTCGATGTATAAAATTTGAAAATTAAAATGTAGATTCGTTATTGGCTGTAAGTTTAGTTACACGGTAATATAATAACTAATAAATAACTAGACCTGTGAATCTTGTAATATAAAAAAAAAATCGTCGTCACCCGGATTTTACCGAAAGTAATGATCGGCCTGGCCGACTAGTCGGCCATTTTGCTGCCGACTAGTCGGCTAGTCGGCTAGTCGGCCAAAGTCATAGTCGGCACATCTCTAATCATCATCATTTAATCATTAATTTAAATAGTAGCTTAAAATCTACCTGTAAGTTCATTTAATTACTTACTAGATAGTATGATATGTTTTTTTTTATTATCATTAATGGCACGGACAGTTTATTCTTGCAATTTAGCGGCGTGCGATGCCGACGACGATGAATTTTGATGATTTCACGATATAAGTGTTGGATTTATTAGCGAATGGCGAATGCTGTCAACTAACCAATTCCACAGGTAACCCTAGCAACTCCGCTCCGCGCCGCACCGCAACGCATCGTCCGGCGCAGGTCGTTTGATCATTTATTTAGCGCTTGCCGGTTGTTTTATTCGCCGTCACTCGCCCGGGATGCATTTAACAGCGTCACTGCAACTTGCAGAGGGGGATTGCTTTATTTATTAACTTTGTAACGTTTTTCGTTGTCAATTCTGTTTCGTGGTGTCGTTGCGTTTCGTTAGAATATCGCTTGGATAAAAAGTGTGTTTGGGGTTGCATAGGCAAAATATCGTCCGGAGAAGATGCGATAATATCTAGAGAAGTTAAATGTAATCATTTTTTGGTTTTAAATACTGCTAATATTAAGCATTTTTTATTTAACACTTGTGCTTGAGCTTTGTGTGTATGACTCTTGCTGCCTTGTAAGGAACGGAGGCTTTAAGCCCAGAGGCACTCGAAGGAGTTCTTATTAGCTTAACTATTAATATTATATAAAATCGATGATTTAGGTATATAAATACATAAATAAATATTGGACACCAATCACATACATTGCTCTGATCCCAAAGTAAGTAGCTAATGCACTTGTGTTATGGAAATCAGACACAACGGTGGTACCACAACACCCAGACCCGGGACAATATAGAAAATTTTTATTTCTACATTGACCCGACCGGGAATCGAACCCGGGACCTCGGAGCGGCTACGCCTTGCTTGCTTGCAGCGTGCTTAGCCACTACACCACGGAGGTCGCCATATGATGGTGTATAGCTTTTCTTTAATTTATCAATATAACGATATCTCTAGCTCCATTCACCTTTATTAATGCAACAGTTTGGTTGTTAGCCCCGTCTTTGTAAAGCAGAGATGGTTAATTTCCTTGTTGCATGGTAATCTAAGACATAAATTAATGGCAAGTGGCTCCAGAGTTTAGCCTTGCTTAACTAAGATGCAAATGATTCCCTTTATTTGGTGTGTATTTACAATTTCAAGTGTAAATGTTGTGAGATGGCCAGTAAAGATAGTAGTAGTACTAGTTACCTCAAAATATTACTCTTAAATGCATGATGTGCAGCAATCAAGAGATCAACCAAGTAAGCGATGTAACTTAATATTTTCTACGTGTACATACTCATAGCTCAATATACATTTCAAATATCAACATTTCAAAGCATTTCAGCATATAAAATATTAATTTTGGTCGATTTGGTAAACATTCATTTCATTAGATACAGAAAACAGATTCGGATGGTATCTTATAGGATCCCTACAACGTATCAATTTCTCGAGAAGCGAATTTTATTAGGGTAGCTCTGGTTTAGTGTCATGGGAATATAGATGTTACAATATAAATAAACGATATCAACATTCCTATACAAATACTAATTTTCCGTTGAACTCCCTAGAGAGGAGAATGAGTTGTTCGTTGCTAGGCAACGGGGAAAATGGCAAATTAAAACAATTATAATCATGTTGTATACCGTAGAAAATTCAAAATCCCCAAGCATCTTATTTATTTAGATAACACTGAAGTTTAACACCTGCAAAGTTTTTTAAATCTTTTTAGCTTCGAGTTTTTTAAAAAAATATTAAAGTAGTGCTAACAGGATAAAAAAGTTGCGTTCCTTTAATATCCTGGTAGCTCAAGCGGCGACCTAGTTAAAAGTTAAAAGTGGCAAACTTTTAAGTGTAGAGGTGTGAAGTTACGGCCAAAGATAACGGGGCTTAAAGGGGTTAATTAAATAGAAATCTAAGAAAATGTATAGACAGTAATTGGTTTAAATCATATAAGTTAAGATAGGTACAAAAGCTGATAGCCACATCAAATAAGTATACTAACTTACTTTATTTTGCCTGAACCTGGACCTCAATTCTCGTGCAGTTAGTATACGAAAAAAGTTCTTAGACTGAATTTTCTTTGTCGAAGAAAAAAAATGTAGCTCTTGATTTCTTGGGATCACGATTTCTATGTATTTCATCATATTACTTGATATTTTAAGTAAAACGGTAAAACTCGTAGGTAATCGAATTAGTACCACACGAAAAGAGTCCGATTGACACAAGAATCGCCACTCTGCTTTTGCTAGAAAACTGAACGTCAACTCTATTTACATTCATATAAGAATGACAAAAGAAAAATATTTAAAAGCATAAATTACGCTGTCTCGTCGCGAGATCGAGTCACCAATTCACCATTTATTATTCTTTCTGTCAATTTTAAAACATCCTCCTCTTCTGTAGTAATAAAAAACTTATGCATAAAATAAGAAGGGGTTGTTTGTAGTGGAACTCCGAATTTTATTTTAGCTTCAGATAAAATAATCGTTGCAGGATCTCCACCATTTTCCTTATCATTTTTATTGTAGCTGCTTCAGGATTCCCCATTTTATCGAATCTCGGATTTTCCATACCTTAATAGGGGTCAGTTGATTTCATTTCGTGATTATAAAGTTGAGAGCAAAATTGTTAATGGAAGGGATTTAGTTTCGATACCCTTACAGCCAAATTGAATTCCTTGTTAAAAGTTACTTAATCACGCTACTAAGCAGTTGTTTATCCTTTGGGCAAAGGGAAATTGAGGATAAGTGCAAAAACTAGTCTTTTAATTAAGGCAACCTTTCAGGTATTTTTATCGTTTTATAGGACCGACTGATTTTGCTGAAAAGCAGAAAAAATATGTGGTTCACAAAACAACACAAGTGGATAGTGTCTTATTGCGTTAAAATTTCCTTGAAATAAGGGTTTTTTTAATCCGTTGATACCCGATAAAATTCGAACGTTTTTTGCAATGTCTTTGCCAAAAAATGCCTTGAAGTTGATAGACCCTTAATTACGACTTCTATTGGTCGTTGATAACAAGCCGATGTTGACCATCCCATCCATGGGCGGTATGGGCTGTCATAATTATTATCATGCCATTATCATAAAGTAGTATCAATAAAACTATGATTATATCCTATTTACTTACTTGTGGCGCTGACTTCTGGCCCCAGAGACTCGAAAGCTTTTCCGAAGCTCAATTTCAGCAAGCGATCTGAATCTGTAACAAAATTTCCCATAACGCCATCTGTCGGTATTTGCGATAACAAGTACTTACAAAAAAACATCCGGCAAATAGGATAGGAGGGTAGGAGTGAGTGTTGACTCCAAAATTAAGATGGCGCTGCAACCCAGATTGCTATTTTCAGCGCCAACAAGAGCGGGTTGCGTTGCTGCTTCTGTGGTTGAAACGCGCACTAATAGATGGCGCTTGAATTTTTTCATGAAGGTAGAAGAAAAACGCATGGTAAATGATATAAAATCTGTGCTAGACTTTGTTTTACCTTTACCAATATAATATTAATTGTATTGTTTATTTTATGCTAATTGTTCAAATCACGTCACATGCTAATATACGAGCTAGATAGCTCTACAAGGGAGGTGTGTAATTTGCATTAATAACCTTAATTTATAGAGGGTGGATAATGTGTGTAGGAATGCTTATTTCGCCTGAATTCTACCTTGAAAAGGAAGCATTGAAAATTCGAATCCATTTTACGGAAAGCAATAAAGCTGGGCCGTATTAAGTAAGTGACATTGTGGAAACAAGATAGGCATCTAGTGCCATACAAAATAAGCCAGCCTAACATCTGGAAGGACGCCAACGTTTCTATTCATACCTTGTTGGCTGCGAGGCAAATTTAACTGGATCGCCGCATTTATTACCAGGCGTCCTCAAAATACTTGGGGAATTTTATTTGGGAGAAAATTAGAATTTTCAGTGGCGGAAAAGAATTTTCTTACTAGAGTGGGAAATAGTTATTCCATGTGTTTATATTACTTACACGTAAACGCAATGCTTTATTAGGTGCCACATTTAAAATAGAAATATCATGCCTATTGCCTACAACAGTGTCTTGGGGACCTATTTTTGAAGCCCTCGCGTCAAAATGGCTTATTGTTTTCATTGATTAAACTTCCAAATTTTGGAGCTTGCATAGAGTTTTACCACGTCACACTGACCGTCAATAAAATACTAACAAACCATGACCAATCTCAATCAGAGCCGGAATAGTCTATCAATTAAATTCAAATTTTTGTATGACCGATATTCCGGTACCATTTTATATAGAAGACAAGATAGGAAATAGTCAGATAAGAAATCATCGTCGAATAAATGAATAAAATACAATATGACTAATTTGAACCGCTATATTTATGAGCAATCATTGATGTAAATGTCATTTTGAAATTGGTCGCTATGTTCTTTATCAGTTTTGTTTTTATATGACGTTTGAAAAATCGGCCTTAAGCAGAATTAGATTGTAAAATCTTACCTGCAGCTGTGGAATCGGGTGGAGGCTGAAAGTGGAATGTGGCTGCAAAACCTTGACCAGCAGTCGCCGAGTTGGCTGTAAACTGAAGCAGCAAGGCTGGACCCGTTGACAGCACCTCGTACCCTGAAACAAAGAAAATTTCATAAAATTTTTCAGTGGCAATAGGACTTGTGAAATCATTTCGCATTGGGGAAAACATTATTGTACTCGCACATAAAGTCCGTTTTTCTTTACTAGTCGAATATTGTAAACAATCTTGATAGTTTATTTTCATCTTGATATTCCTATTTAGCGAAAATATTCCTTTTTTAAAACAAGATAAACACAGAACTTAAAACATGCACATCTAATTCATTGTTTGTATTTATTATTGTTATGTAGGTATATTTATTTAATAATATTTATTATTATTTAATGTAATGAATATAAAATTTTCGATCGCACGTAACTCCCCCTTCCTATGAATAGTCTATTCCTTTACCCAAAGGTTGTCTGGAAGAGATCGCTTTTAGCGATAAGGCCGCCTTAGTTGTACATTTACTTGAAGCTTATAAACTGTAATTTACTTTGTGTTGTACAATAAAGAGTTATATTATTATTACTATTATTGTTCAACACTAAGATCTTTTTAAATTAAATAGTAAATTGATTTATTTGCTGATATTATTTTAAAATAACAAAGAGATTGTTTACAATGTTGGACTAGCTGAGATAAATGGAGTTAATGGCTGAACTGGCGGACAAGCTTCCAAGTAGGTATTAAAACATCAAAGATCTCCTATTTAATCTGTTCTCTGTTGATCTGTTCCTATTTAAGTAGTACAATATCTTCAAGAATCTATTTAAGTAGCAAATTGTTACCTACAACGCTTAGAGCCTTCCACCATCGACAAATAAGTGCTTATTTGTCGATGACCGATCGACCAACGAATAATTCAATCAAAGAACGTAATTTTGTATGAGGTGTCTGGCAGGTAGCACTATCTCGAACTTATATACATTTTGAAACTGGCCGTAAGGAAATCATATTTCAACGTAGCTTAGAGCAACCCGGCGTGAAAACGTTCTCGAACCTATTTTTATCCTTAGAAATCAATTTCGACTTACTTGTATTTATTTATAAGCAATATAAGGGAGGCCTATGTTCAGCAGTGGACGTCCTTCGGCTGATAATGAAAAAAATGATGAATGAATATAAGGGAATCCTCAGAACTGTAACCTTTTGTCCGTGTCATCAAATTACCTGTTTGTCCTTCCATCCTCCGTCAATAAGTGTATCAAAAAATGGTATAGAATATCCAAAGGCTTCGCGTTCGAGCGGATTTCCTTATTCGGAACATCCTCATTTCGTATTCCGCCTATCAAAGAAACCTCCTGCTAAAATACGAAACACGGTATTTCGTAGATACAGGTTGTTAAAGTATTGTGAATACTTAGAATATTCCTTATAAGAGAGAATTTCTGTATTTTCCAGAAAGTGATAATTGATAGGTTCAGATTATAGATTTCATGTAACCTTCAAGTGATTGAAACATTTATTCATAAAGAGTAAGGCTACCTTAGAGGTGCCAAGCTCAGCGGCACGAGTTTGTATGTTCGCCGATTAGCATCCTTAAATTTGAAACAAAATCAGCAATGTGTCAAACTCCGTTTGTCCCTTGGTTCAAATCGACCCAGTTCAAAAGATACCTTGGGAATTCGCACCACTGAACCGCTGCGATGTGAATTGGTGCAAATGACCCCATTTTGAAACAGTCCCAACTTCGTGGTGCAAAACCCCCCAATACCCGTACTTACTGTCAATCTGTGTTATTTCAAGGTTATGGTCTAATATTTACAATTGTATAGTTTTTATTTCCATTAACTGGATTTTTAGGCAATATTAACACCATGAGCAAGCATTAAGTCTCAGAAAATCAACCAAGACAATCATATTTTATTTACTTAGCCAGTACTTAAGATATACTACACAAACATCTTATCATTCATATTACTAATGCATAATGTTATGTAAACATTTGTAGAAACTAACTGGAATATTTTATGTGACCTTTGAATGCCACTAGGTACACAGATTAGAAATGCAAACAAACCTTGACATAAAAGATATCTAGAAAATAGCGCTATTTAAATCAGTTATTTGGCAGTTATGAATATGATGCTTTTGTTTTCCAAGATAAATGGACTTTCCAATAAACTTACATAAAGAAACTACAAACAAATAGTTTTAAAACTAACAACTTTACTTGTTTACATTTGTAATCTACGCGAAATAAAAGGCTTTTTATATTATTTTTATCATTTTTATATTATATCGGCTTACGTATGCTTAGGACCCCAAGGTCCTGAGATAGGGAAATAATTTCATACGTAATAAAAAAAACAATGCATATAATAAAATAAAAATATTAGAACCTTGGAAATTACGTATCGGGGGTAGATAGAGCTGGCAATCATGGCTTGCCACAACTGGAGCGAGATGATTACAGGGCTGGCGATTTATTTAATTCGGTTCTTAGTTTCAACCTAATAAAAAAATATCGCCGACTAGCATTTTTTTGTTAATGTTGGTTAATTGCTTTACCTTTGTGTATGCTTGTAAGCTACGTAAAGTAAAAAAAAACTGATTCAAAACTAACATTTTAGGTAGGTACAAACTTTGCAAGTTAAATGAAAGGTTGTAAACTTGGTTTTTTTCGACATTGGATAAATTATAATAACTCCTCCCTCAACCGTTAAAATCGCTTTAAAAAATTCCCTATAGCAAAAGTCTAGCTGAAAGATCGACAACACTCAAAAATATACCCTGGAAGTTCGATTTCTGATCTGTTCCCCTCATTTCCGATTCGTATACCTGAATAAATGTTTGTCATCCCTATCTCCGAGTCAAAGCTACTTTGCCGTGGCATTATTCATTCAAAAAGGGTAGCCGTGGACGGAGGCAGTAGGTGACAGGGCGGTGTCTATTCGAATAGATTTCTACGTCTCGATCAGTACCCCAATCACGAACATTTGATGTATTCGTCAAACAATCGTAGCGAGTTTACGTCAGTCGGCAGCACAAAGACACGGGAGTGCCGTGTCGTGTTGTTAGTTTGAAAGCATTACCGCAGATGACGTCATACTAACGTAAATATTGCACGTCCAGAAACAAGTTTAACGATCTATTTAATTATTGAAATATATTATTTTATTCGAGTGACAAATTTTATGTTTGTTTTACGCCCGATAGAGGCGCTTTCAAATTCTCATACAAATGATACCGTTACTATACGACTACTTTGACGCAATTATTTGTGATTGGGGTACATGTCGCGGTCGAATGTGAAGACCTTTTCCTCTAAGATGTCGTCGAAAGTAACATCCCTAGGTTAAGTTATGAATGTGACCGAATAGGAAAGTGTATTTCGGTAAAAAGCATTTTGTTGAACACATAATCCTTTAGCTTGTAAAATAAAAAGAACTGCATCGAATAAATTCAAAAATGTATGCAGTTCTACATATAACTCAGTATAAATGATATGTTATTCAAGAAATAAAATTACTTAGTATAGAGTATTGTCAATTTCCAGTTTCTAGTAGGTATAACGAATAGTGTGTAATCTATTGGCAAGATTGGCAATTGCAATCCGTTAACATGGCTTTATTTTTATGCGTACCTACAATGGCCTGTTATTGATTGATCGGTATATTATTTTTAGCAATGCAGATAGGTACCAACAATTTGTCACTCCGACACATTGACCATTTGAATATTTTTGTGTCACGGGCTATCCGATCGCGGAAGTAAAATCTGTTTTGGTTATTACAAAATGGTTTTTGATCGATGTTTTGTACTTTGGAAGTCGAACACAGACTTAAACAGCAAAGTTAATAGTATCTTCGACATGCGTTTTAATGTAAGGAGAGGCGACAGCATACTTAGTGTTTTATACATTTTTCAAGTACAATTATAATTATACAAGTATAATTGTTATAGTATTTTATTTTTCTACAGGGTAACAGGTATAATATATATATTGTTGGTTCAATGCAAATAATTTTAGTTTTTTTCTCAATAGCTCCTTCAAAACTGACCTAAGCGAAAAAAAAACACCAATCAGCACTGAGCCCACATGTTGGAGTATGGCTCAAACTACTTATAGTTGGATATTGGGGCGTTTGGCACCACGAAGTTTTCGGGCCGCGGGGCAAATTGCCCAAGTGCTGTTTCAGAATGGGGTTATTCGCACCGCAGTAGTCTATGAAATGAGTCGATTCAAAAGATACCTCGGGCGATTTGTACCGCTAAACCACTGGCGGTGTGTATGACCCCATTCTAAGCCGAAAAAGCAATTAGGCAATTCGCACCGCGGTCCGAAAACTTTGCGAAGCGAAACGCTCCAATACCCAAATAGCCGAGGTAGGGCCTTTGCCCAGCAGTGGGACGTTACAGGCTATCTTGAATTCAAACAAGTAAGTTAAGACAATATAATGGTACGCACCTGTTAGTTCATTGCAGAGCATGGCTATAGCAGGCGCAGTGGTGTCTCTCCCATCAAACACCTTGATGATGTCAGCCCGACGAAGACAACTGGAATTAAAGTAAAAAACATGGTTCTTACACTTTTAAAACTTTCACTGTTATTATGTTTATCGCGATCGTGTTAATCCCCGTGTGCCTGTGTAAAACATGATTCACGATGACATGTCGTTGTTTCAATACAAAAGCCAGACAGAGTATTAAAAGAAAAATCATGGACTACCATTAGTCTACCTAGTAGTATTTATTTATGTTAGCCAAGCATGTCTCAAACAGCTTTGTTCAAAAGACTGTGGTTTTTAAATCAGGGTTTGAAATTCTTCCTCGTTCAAAGTCCCTTGAAAAAATAATATGCCATTGTTAACGATATTGCCAGCAAAATGCTATGAAAATATTAATTTTCCATCATGCTTGCAGGTTGAACGTATATGTAAAGCTAATGCTCCGTTACACTATTATAAATTCTGCAAGCGCCAGAGTATTGTAACTTTTAATAAAAAAAACCTTGACAGAGGCGCAAAAAAGACCACAAATTCGCACTGAGCCCGTGTGATGGAGTATGGCTTATGCCACCTCATACTTGGAGTAAGGTCTTTGCCGAGCAATGGGATGTTTACAGGCTAACTTTCCTTTTTTTAAGCGGATAAAACAATAGCCCTAAATATCATGGCTTGTTAGAAAGTCTACATCTTTCTATTAATAAAGTTAGTTTATAGGTTAGTTAATACGGGATTGCTACCGTGTACCTTATCATTTATGAGCTTCCAAAATTTCGGCAATTTTATCAATTTCCGATATTTCACTAGGGTGATCCGCTTGCAACTGTGCCGAAATATCGGAAGCTCATAAATAATTAGTTACATGGTAGCAATCCCTTGTCTAACTATGCTAATGTTAGTGACCATAAAAGTTTAAAACAATATACTTTAAGGGTGCCTTCCGGCTAGTCTCGTAGACATGCCTTTAGCACATTAGCTACCATTAGTGATTTAACACGAACAAGATTGACGGCGCTTATAATATTTATGAGTTAATTACGAATATTACTACCAAGTTGCTGTTGTTACTAAGCTGCTACTAAGATCTAGTTATGATGAACTGTGGAACAATAACGAAGCAAGAACAAGAATGTGTCGGTGGCTGAGTGGTAAAGGCATGCGTCCCGATAGACAAAACACAGGGTTCGATTCCTTGTCAGGCACAGTTGCTTTTTACAAGTGAATTTATATGCTAGAAGCTACTTAGGTACTTCAATTTCCTGAAAGCTATTATGCAAACGTTCTTCACTAACTGCCTTGAATTTAATTACACGTTAATATAACTATTGTAAGATAGGTGGTTAACAAAATTAAATGAAGTTTTTGCCGTACAACCAGGTCACAAGTTTTAAATTTGAAGCCCATCTGAGTTTCTTTGTTTAATAAAGCATGTTACTCAGAAGTGAAATAAATCTCTCCCTCATCGCTTTGATTGTATTAAAGCAGCGATACACTTGCCTGTACTGTAAAATAGATCAGTAGCTTGCATGCCTGCTAATGGCATATACAAGTTATAGGTAGTGCCATTCACGAAGGCGCGCGACTACTCTCGTTCTAATCGTTGTAAGTACAAGTGTGCAAGTTTTTGCTTATATTTGATGATTCTATAATGAATGTAATTATTACATATTTATTATATGATATAAAAACATTTGCCACACACCCCGCACCCCGCGCTTTCCTTTATCAAAAACAAACGGCGCGCGCCTTCGTGGATGGCACTATCTATACTGGCGCAACGTGGATACATTGCAAGCTAAACTTACATGCAATTTGCGTACTTGAGCCTATATTTATACTATTCGCATACACACGCGCCAGTTTTGCAGCATCCCGCAACGCTATCGAGGTAATGAATATTATAAGTATAAACGTCGCTGTCAGTTTTGTTGACAGCTGACAAGATCGGAATGTCGATCAAATGGCTGCATAAAATGGGTACGCGATAAAGTTAATGGTTTGGATGTAAATAATTGACAATATAGAGGTAATATAAAAATGAAGACTGGTGTTTATTATAATTTGGAGTTCTCTCACATAGCATGCCATTTACTGACCCAAAAATCTAATCTTGTGCGATCTACGCTTGCCAGTAAGCGTATACACATAAAAGGAGATGGCACGTGCAAGGAGCTGGCATGAAAGTGTGCCTGCTACAGGGATGTGTATCGCCTTTAGCCGCTTTGTCCGCACTATGACTTAGCCGCAATATCTTCGGTAGCCACAGCTTTGCTTTGTACAAGTTTACACGAGAATTCGGTTCTGCAGTTTGTCGATCCCTAAAAGGATTACCGTGAGCTCGTTACGATAGAAGCATGCCTACTTGTATTGCAGTTCACACGGATGAACGCAATGTAGTGGAGTATGGGAACACTTTATTCAATAAAACCCAAGAATATACATATACGTCACAGCCGTATAATTTAATCAGCCAGTCAATTTAAGGCCTGGGCAGTTCATTAAACGCCGGCATTGGATTAAATGGCTAGGCCGATGATTAATTCGTCTAGAAACATTCAAAGTTGAATAACTTAGCGTATTGAAAGTAAGCCCTTTGAAGATGACTGACTTTTGAAAGGGTATTTTATTTCAATACAGATGAAGCGTGAAAGTCTCGGTAAAGGTACTTCTCGTAATTCGGCAAAAAATGTATACTTATGTACATAAAATTATTATGTACTTATTCATTACGTATGTAATATTTTTTTCTAAATGGGGTGTCTGAAGATGTGCGTCATGCATGTCTGTTCCATGTTGTAAACCTACCGTTTCCTACGCATAACTACGAAAGTATCTCTGTATGCTACCTTTGATCGCGGTGGATATGCATGAATAATGGCTTTTGATTATGGAAAATGTAGACCAACAAACAAGTATTTTAAATTATATGAGCTCTTCAGAAATTAAATGAAAATTTTACACAATAGCCACGTTTCACATAATCAGAGCTTGTCCCGAAAATTGAAGTGTGGTGTTATTATTATAACAGAATGTTTAAAATATAAAACGTTTAAATCTGTCAATCGCATGGCATGAAAATTGCCTTCAGCTGAAATTAAACGATCCGTGTAAAACTTCCAGTGAAATGTAAATTATGTCCTGCAGAGAAGCATTCGTGTAATACGTAATTAACGTCGAAATTTAGTGCTAATAAGCGAGAAATTAGCTTGCAGAAGGTTGCGGGGAGAAGCAACAACCCAGACCCAGAAAGACCCTGTGTCGTACACGGACATAAAAAAGTTGGACCCATAGACATTATGGTCATCGTGTTGTACCAAGAGGTCAAGGAGGTCAGATTCAGATTCATATTTACTGCAAAACTACATTGGTGTATGTACACATAGTTATGATAGTGCCATCCACGAAGGCGCGCCCCACTCTTTTTTTGGTTGATAAAGGTGCGGGGTGCGGGGGGAGACACGCGCGTCAGTTGCGAGCCGGCCGTCATTCAAATATTCAGACTCGTCACGAAAGTGGCTCTGCTTAATTTATTTTTAAAATGTCAAGGAAAACCCAGTGTATTGTACTAAAAAATAAATCTGGTATAATCTACTGTCATTATTAAATTAACTGAAAAATTATAATGGTAACTTAAACACCATAAACAATTTTAAATAAAAAAAAACATGTGGTAACTTATAATATTACCGGGATGTACTTTATCGGGGAAGGCTATAAAATATTACGCTAGGACCTACGTGTACGAAGAAAAAACAATTCACGCGTATGAAGTCCCGGTGGACCGATGGTTCTCTTATAAGAAAGTTTTTAATCATTTTTTTAAATGTTATAAAACGTTCTTACGTATTTCGTTTACGTCAATAGTAAAAATGATGCTTGTGCAGTTTAAAAATAATATATTACTTTTCTAGTAACTAACCATACCTACTTAAAACCATATCCAAGTAGAGCATCTTTCTATTTGAGTGTATTTTTTGAAGTGTGCTTGTCATTCATTAGTCATTATGATGTTCCAAATTCAATTCAAAAGCTTGCACACATGTACTATAAACGATTTGGACGAGTGGTGGGGCGCGCCTTCGTGGATGGCACTATCTATACACTGGTTTTAAAAACGGGTATTGGGGCGTGTCACACCACGAGGTTTTGGGATCGCGGGGCGAATTGCCCAAGTGCTGTTTCAGAATGGGGCTATTTGCACCGCAGTGGTCTATGGAATGGTCGATTCAAAATATATCTTGGGCGATTGGCACTGCTAAACCACTGGCGGTGCGAATGACCCCATTCTGAAACAGCACTTGGGCGATTCAGACCGCGGTCCGAATACTTCGCGCGGGCAATGTAGGTTTCATCAAAATTGGCCCAGCAATTTCACTAGAGTATCGCAGAGGTCCTTTTCCCCCGTACATGGCAAAAATTAAGTTACTATTCTACGCTTTGCTTAAGTATCAAAGCGTAGAAGCATAGTTGGGCTTACAAAGTGAACTACAACGAACATTTCAGTACCACAAGTGGACACTGTTATGCAAAAGGGTGTCAAGTGACCAAAAATCAGGTATGGAGTTATTGGTACCACTGGATTCGCAAAAACGTCCTCTATCTGGTCGCCCAAAGGTCTAACTTCGGAAAAATATAAATTCAAAGTAATTTCACAAAATTACGTATTGCGAAACAATCCATTGGATGTACTGATATTTGCAAAAAGGTTTCATGTGTTCTTGATACCATTTAGCGATTTACTATTGCTGAATTTATTTTAACAAAAAGGTTTCAAGTCCATGTTTATTAATAGAAATTCAAATTCAAAGTTTTTTAAATTCTTGATCTGTCAGGTTTAAAGAGCTGTGGTTTTTTTGCACGGGTCTTTAAATAATGACGAAAAAGCCGTAGTTTTAGATTTTTGACCAATAAATTAGAAGACTAGTCATCCTAGTCATAATTCATTTAAAAATATTATTCAACCAAATAACTCTTAAAAATCTATTCAGTTTGACTTAGGTACCTACTTTAAACAAAAACACCTATGTATTCCAAAATCCTTACAATAGAACAGAGGATTTTTATTTTATTAAAAGTTATCTTATGTTATTCAGACTTCTTTTTGAATCAACTTTTAAAAAAATACAGATTTTTCTAATGATTTTACGGAGGCATCTTATTATCTTCTATATATATATATATATACATATAATAAGACTGTAAAAGATCGATTTCTGTACATTGAAGATTTTTATGAAAAATTGTAACAGGGGGTCTTAATTACCGTAATAGAAGCCAAAACAACAATTTTTAAAATTTTTGTCTGTCTGTCTGTCTGTCTGTCTGTCTGTCTGTCTGTCTGTCTGTCTGTTTGTCCGGGCTAATCTCAGAATCTACTGGACCGATTTTGATGGGGCTTTTTTTATTTGACTCAGCATCACTTGGAGAGTAAACTAGGATAGAAGTAATCACGCCAATAGACTTAGGGGGTAGGCAGAAAATATATATATATAAAAGAAAGTCGTGTTTGTTACAACACTTATAACTTGAGAACGGCTGAACCGATTTGGCTGAAAGTTGGTGGGGTGGTAGCTTAGAATCAGGAAAAGCATATAGGACTTTTTGTCCCGCTAGACGGGGTCGGGGCTGGGGTAGCACGGGACCGGGACGAAACGGTGGGGAGGTAGCTTAGTACCAGGAGAAGGACATAAGATACTGCATATAGGATACTTTTTGTCCCGCTAGACGGGGCCGGGGCTGGGGTAGCACGGGACCGGGACGAAACGGTGGGGAGGTAGCTTAGTACCAGGAGAAGGACATAGGATACTTTTTATCCCGTTCGATGGGGCCGGGGCTAAGGCGGGACGGGGCCGAGGCGAAACAATTTAAAATAAATGTGGGTGGAAATGAATCTGTAAAGTGTTTTAATTCAATGTGTAGTATTTCCTCCATATTGGTTTGTATAAATTAAATGAATATTTGGTACTTTATGGTACTTGCCAAAGTATAACAAAACAGTGCCATGAAAAAATTTATATTTAGATCCATTTTTTCCACACAACAAAGTAAAATGTTAGTAAAGTAGTAGTTTTTTTTGTGGCAAAGTAGTAGTTAAAAGTAAAGTAACCATATTATCCTATCAAACAAAGGAATTCCTAATCGAAATACAAATTGTGAACGTCCAAATAATCGGTATGGTCATAATAATTGATCACCTTTGATGTACCTACTACTTGCTTCTTATTGTTGTATAATATGGCCAATTTTAATGATAAGTGAGTACTAAAATGTACTATATAAATACTTTATATCTTGCGTACTTATAAGTACTTATACTTAAGTATCTTATTTGTAAAATCATAAGCCTATAAATTAAAAATTATATCCAAAGTCACTATTCCACGCGGACGAAGTCGCGGGCACAGCTAGTTTTTGAATAAAACTATAGTGAACTATAGTAAGAGTCTTAAGTTTTAATATTTGTATTTTTTATTATTAAAATCTGGAAAAAAGAAGAAGAAGTAATTTACTGAGGTTTTGGAAGTATAGGGTACAAACAAATTGAAAAAAAAATAATAATATATCCCCGGGGTTATGATTATAGGTCTAGTTGTATTTTGTACTGATTACGCCATGGGCAGCCGTTTCGTTAATAATCAAGTACTACAAAATGCATAGAAATACGCGAATTAAATAACGAATTGCAAAAATCCAAAAAATGTGTGTGGATACACCAGAACGTTAGAATTATTGAAGGTAACGCTTTTTATAAACTTCTATAAGATAAAACAAATGATATTTAAATAAATAAATCATTCAAATATAGAAAACTCTGTTGTTGAAACTATTTGACTATAAAACTAATACTAATGGGATTCTTACAAGAGTTTTGCAAAAAGGATTTAAAGTACTTTAAAACTTTTTAGGAAATTGTTTGCAACGATATCCTATTACAGCAAAAAGGTTTGAAGCGTTTTAATTGCATTTATCTACTTGTATTATTATTATGCACACAAATAAACATCAAATGCATAAATATACATCTCATTCTGTAGTTATGCTAATTTCCAGGCATGTAAATTGTGTAAATACGAAGTTATAGCAATTTTTAAAAGTGACGACCTTGAAAATCTTTAAGCGCGTTTATCTCGAAATGACCAATTTCTCACTTGACACCATTTTGCATAACACTGTCCAAGTTATGACATACTATCCTAGAGCGTTGCATCCATGCATTATCCGTTAATTAAGCTGCAGATATAGTTTATGTTCGGACTCATTATCAGGAACACTACTGTCCATTATAGCCGTAATTTAATTACGCTAACCGGACGGTATTAGGTACTAGCCACTGAGGAATGCTATTTTAGGCTGATTTAGGTGATTAGCCGTTGACAGGGCCACTGAGTGTGAAGGAAATTGGCTTAAATGGCTTTGAGTAATAGTTTAACCTAAAAAAGCATTAATAATGGGGTAACTAATAACCTTAGATAGCCTCAGTGATATTTTTTTAGTGCAATGGTAGAACAACGGTTAATTACCACGAACATTAATGTTTTCGAAATGTTTGTAAACGTTGTTAGCCGGCTTTGAAATGTCCAGTTATATGATTTTGGATTCACTAAAATAACACCAGTTGATACCAATCGATGGAAACATTCCAAAAGTTACTTTGAACCTAGATTCTTCTTTTCCATCAAAAATGGCTTCAATTTCCGACTATTCGTTGTTTACAATTTGCGAAGGTCCGCTAGTGTATTATTCCGAGCAATATAATTTTAGTGCTGTGAAAACTGCATGAAATTATTCGTCCCGCCTAATAATGGCTTGATTTATGGACGTCATTACCTGAGCGGGAAAATTGTGTGAAAATTGTGCATTGAGCAAATGCAACGTTTATTACTATGGTCGAGAGAAAAAAGGCACGTTCCTTGTATTGTCAGTTTGTTTTAGTACAAAGATAACATTGGAATGGTATACCCTAATAACAGTAAACTAAACATTTTAGTTTACAAAAAGAGATTTGCGGCTAAAGCATTTATTATGTTTCCTAGATATTGTCAAAATGCCTGTCAAATTCCAAAGTTGTTTTTATTTTCAAAAATATTATCAGATTCGTTTTAAGAAATTGTTATTTGGTTCTTATAAATGGTACTGAAACTATTTTCAGTACCATATAGCAGCTATTTGCCAAGGTAGGCACGGACGCGGTCTCTCACGCCTAACCACCTCGGAGCCAAATTCTCTTGCACCTCGCGTCGTCTTTTGTTTGAAACGTCCGTTTTTGTATCGATTAAGCAAGCACTTTTCGTTTAAAGTGGTTAAGTGCGAGAGACCCAGACGCCGTACATAAGTAAGTCCATAACTATAGAATAGTAATTGAAAAACCAAATGTAAAAACATACTTCGAATCGCGAAGTTTCTTCTCGTAGTTCGTATACCTCTTATGCGGTCATTTTATAACCGATCTATGCAAGATCATAACACTGTAGCGGCTATTGGATCGATTTTTACGGCGTATTTTACGGTAACGTTCTCGGAAGCTTGTCGAGTAATATTCAATATTTCAGATCAAGGATTCTATTACGACATGCAGGTATAACGGTTTTATTGCCTCGTCCGTCGTCGGATATTGGCGGTGATTTTATGAGATACCTCATAAAGGTGAACGCACACTTATCCGAGCCGAACGCGCCGAACGAATCGAAGTCAAAGAAACCTCGCACATACGCACCAGACGAATCGATGTTGTCTCATGAGATAGTGCTATAAGTGACAGCTAAAGGTGGGAGTGATTAAGAAGAAATCCCGGCGAGTCGTCCGAGTCGACCGCATAATCTGCGCCGAATCTAATGACGTCATCAGAATTCGTCTAGGATTTCTGGGGTTCTTCCAGATTCGGACGATTCGACGCGGAGAAGTGTGCGAGGTTTCATGAGATTTCATATGAAGAATTCAAAAACTCGTTTCGTTCGACTCGTTCGACGCGTTCGGCTCGGATAAGTGTGCGTTGACCTTAATGGTTTTGTCTCGAGTGTAAGCAAATACACAGATCGGCCTATTTTCAGACAGGCTCAGAACGAAAAACGATCAGCTTTTCAACCACATAAAGTGAATTTCAATGAGTACAGACGACAGCACGTCAAGGTAAACACTTCGGTATCTTATGCAGTTGTAACAAAGGCTAGTTTGGAACAAAAGCGGGTAACCTGATATGCTGGCGACTGTACATAAATAATATGACATGCTAAAAAATAGTCTTCATTATTTATAAAAAAAATAGAAATTGTAAATCCAAACACAAATGTAATTGAGAAACTTACCTAATGTCACCTTTCTGTAGAGAAACTTCTTCAAACACCACCTTCACGCGTTCTTTTGGTCTGCAAATAGAAGACAGAGAAATAAATTGTATTTTGGATTTCCGCTAAGCAATACCTGATTATTTTAGATATGATTTAAAATCCGTAATAGGAGCTCACAAAAGACTACTGCAGAACATGGGAGGAGACTGTCCATGTCCGTAGTTAGAGGTGTAACAAAATTGGCAATCCTTTATAGAAGAATCCTATTTTGTGAACAAAGATGTCGATAATAACAGAATCTAAATGCCTCTCAGAACAAAAGTTACATGGGCTATTATGTTGTTGTTGACAGGCCAGTTCTACTGATAGTCGTATTGCCATTTTCAATAGCAGGATCATTGAAAATAACTGTCGGACCGAAACAAGATTGAATTGCTCAACTGGCGTGGAAGTGGTAGGAACATCGTATGTGTCATCGTTCCGCGGGCTGTAGGTGCGGGTTTGCTGCCCGATCGGCTGAATTGGTGGTCACATTCCGTGCAATGTGTAACTAGTTCTTCGATGATCTCCTTACGATTGATAATATAGTAGTTCTCACCTGGCGTGGAAGTGGTAGGAGCACCGTATGTTGTTGGGGTAGATGGACGGGTACCGAGGGCTGTAGAGGCGGCCGTGCGTGGGCCTGCTGCCCGACCGGCTGAATTGGTAGTCACATTCCGTGCCTGGGACTCTGACGCCGTCGGTCTCGAAGAGGCCTGTGGTCAAGGAAATGTTTTGTGTTAGCTTTAAGTTTAGTATGCAAGTGCTGATCTACCGCTGCCAAAAGCTGGACTCAGCACGTTCTTGTATGTCTTCGGTATTAAGTCTGATATCTTTAAAGTAAAGTTGAACTGCCGTTTTACTGGATGATGAGAGTGAAGATGTACTTAGGTAATGCGTTCGCATTTGTACTATAATATACATACCTACATACCTCGCAGATGGTATAACTTGATTGAGATGAGGTGGAATATTTGTTGTTTTATTTTCTTATAAGGCCCATGTTTTTTATTGTGTACATTCAAAGCTATGTTATAGCAGCTAAGTAGTTAGTCTAAGATCCGTGATTTTTACAATCTTCATTGTTCTTAATTATTCAATTTCAATTTGTCCGTTTGCGACGGTTAAGATTATATACTTTCACTTAATTCCCTTATCCGGAATAGGGAAGGTAAGGGAATCTTTATTCGTTCTGTTGTAGTATTTCTCTGTGCAGTAATAAAGGCTTTAGTATTATTAAATTATGGCTGTTAAGTTGTTTCCAGGTTAATTGCTGGATGCCAGGGGTGTACTCATAAGTCTAGATGAGAACCCATCAAATTTAGGACAAGGTCAGGAATTTTAGACTAAATTATGTACCGCCCGATTCTCATACCGTAGGTAAGACACGTGTATGTTGCAGAATTTTTGCGCATATCATTGATATATGCTCTTTAATTCGAACGGAATCAACTTGATAAAGAAATACTATGAGCACTGAAAAAGTCCTAGCCTAGCCTGTGTCACTTACTACTTTAAAGCCAATATGACCTACGGCCTGTTTTACAATGACTTTTATGTTATATTACCATATTGTTCTTCTTTGTTTGAATTTTTCTCGTACCTTTTTGTCGATGGTGACTCGGGCCCCTAGTCATTCACTCAACACAAAGTGACCTACCTACCGGTTTATTAGCAAAGCCATATCGTCATTATTATCTATTTATTCCGAGTTACGTGCTTATAGTTCTGTAACGATATAATTCCCGCATTCATAATTAATTAATCGGAAGGAAATGATCACGACTTGTGTTCATGTAAATTAGGTTGCCGTTTCTTGACCACAAAGTAAGCCAATTCAGAATATTGAGTGCTACCTTAAAACTATAAAACGAGTAAATGCTGTGTTGACCCAGTCTCAGTTGCAACACCACTTACCATTAGGTAGGTTGTGGCCAAATGTCTGGCAATTTATAAAACTTTATAAAAATTACTAGCTTTTGCCCGCGACTTCGTCCGCGTGGAATAGTGACTTCTTTCTCCCGTTTTTTACACATTCACCACTATATCTTTGCTCCTATTGGTCGTAGCGTGATGTTATATAGCCTATAGCCTTCCTCGATAACTGGACTATCCAACACAAAAATAATTATTCAATTCGAACCAGTAGTTTCGGAGATTAGCGCGTTCAAACAAACAAACAAACAAACAAACAAACTCTTCAGCTTTATAATATTAGTAAGTACAAACAAACAAACTCTTCAGCTTTATAATATTAGTATAGACTATTAAATTCAACACTTTTCAAACAACAATCGGATAAAGTTTTTTTTCCCACTGCACTGTACCAAACCATGACCGTGTTAAGAACGAAGAGCAACACGATACGCTCTACCTTGCCCACTGAACGGATTGACAACGTACTGTCTCACCGATATAAGGAGCGAGAGCAAAAGCGAGCGACAGCGTATTTTGCCGTTGTTTAACATGCTGCGTGCATGACATGCGATAGTTGGTCGGTGACGTAACGGTCTATAGTGGGCAAGATGTCATAGTTTTTAATACAAGTAAAGATAGCCTGTAAACATCCCACAGCTGGGTAAAGGCTTTACCTCGAATGTGAGGTAGTATAAGCCATACTCCACTACGCACGCTCAGTGCGGATTGGCGGAGGGGTGTTTGCAAGGCAAGCGACCAACCTTGCTGTAACCGCCCTAGGGCTTTTGACTAGACTTAACAACTAATATCAACCGTTATTAGCCGGACCAACTGCTTAAGTGCCTTCCGAAGCACGGAGATACTCGTGATATACGCCACTTTTAAGGTCGGAATGGTCACCCATCCAAACACCGACCGCGCCGTAAGTTGCTTAAATTCGGTATCACTAACAAAGCGCTGCCACTACTGCGCTACGAGCACCTCAGTTTTCAATACAAAGACGTACAAAATTCGACGATACAAACTTCCATGTCTGGCCCACATTAATGTTAAACGAATCTCACTTAAATGAAGAACAAGGTCATGTTAACGCCGTAAAAGGGTGATCCACTCAGGTTTATTTACATCGTATTTTTAATGCCGTGGGCCTTCTGTAACACCCTGTACTTCGTCTTGACGTTACACTCCACGATTAACAGGTTAAATCCATTACTGGGTAACGTTGAGCTATTAAATCTAAAATAAACCTTTAACGGCTCGGAGAAGAAATAAAAAGTGAACTACCCTCATTTTAATGATTCGTAAAAGTAAAATGTTTGCGGCTTAAAGCCCAATAATGATGATTGTCAAATGAGAAAAATGGTGGGCTTTTTGAAGCAATTAGTTTATTTGACAACAATGTAGTCTTATGGTGATTGATGTACAAAAAAATCTTTTTGTGTCGATTAATCTTTCGTAAGTACATTTCCATAACAATTCATGTTTGATTTCGATGAATTTGTACGAATACAGAGGTTTTATTTCCTTCCTTTACTTATCTCCTAAAATTCTGGATGGTGGTAAAAAGTGGTGAAAAGGTTAAACATTACAGTTTCTTTAATAGCTATTGAACTTCCTGATCCCAATTCTGAAGCCGCCTTAAGTGAAAGAAAAATACATATTAATATTTTTGACTCAAAGACGTATAGTTCCGAATCAAGTACTACGGAGCCCACAATAATACTAAACGAGAGGTTTCTGTAGTTACCTGAGAAACGAAAGTGATGCTTATCTTTGGAAACCGTGACGTGTATGGAAATTTTGTCGGTAAATAACATCATGTTGTTATTATATGTATTGTTTTTTCAGGTCCCCAAAATCAGTGCTATATTGAAGATGGCAAACACCTAGATAACAAGACCACACAGATAACAAGAATAAATCATTAGAAACTAAATTCGTTCTATTTATTTTTATTTTCCTGAACTGATAATGCCCTGAACGCTTTTATTATATAATATATTCTTTTGTATGCCGTTTATTACTAGGCACCGTCTTTAAATAAACAAAGCATGCGGTGTGCATCTGTAATTGATAATACAATTAGTTCTTACATATTGTTAGTTATAAGATGGCACTATTGTATTTATCGTTGATGTACCATATGAATAAAATAAAAATAAAATAAAAAATGCTCATTATGCTTTATATTATGCAATTGAGTGATATATGTATGTTTTGGTGGCATGAGGTGTGATTACGAATAAGAACTTTACAACGAGATAGTACAAGATTCTTAAGAAATGTCTTGCTCTTGAAGCATCATATTTGAATTTTGTTAACCCAGTTACTCTTACAGTGAACAGTAAAAGCCTTATAAGCGTCATAACAATATACTCGTAATTTCTATTGTGTCTGAATTACTGTCCACTAAAGTGTTAAGTAACGAAAATATACCTTAAAATGCGGCCCTAAATAAAGTCAACACACCTAATCCTATTCAAAGCATCGACATTCAAACTGGTGACCGTACGAGTTAATGTACCTCAACAAGTTTCCTCCCTAGAGCGATACCGTCAGCAAAACAACAATAGCGCAATTTTAAAACTGATCGGATCTTGAACCCTTGGGGGTCGTTCGAGAACGATGAATGAGGCTGGGGCTCTACTCTGTAAGATATCCGGATTTACTCTTTCTGTCTTGCTCAGATCCATCAAAGTCTCAGCATGAGTAAAAGAGACTCGTTTGGGCATAAGAACTACTTTACAAATAGTAAAACTCAATTTGTATTCATCCTCGTTAAGTTCTCGAAACGATATTACGTATGCGTAAATGAACCTGATTCAAGATATTCATCGACTAAAACTAAAGTAAATGTATCTTTCTCTTGTAAATAAATGAAAAGAGACAGACTACAATGATTAAGAGACGTCAAAGTTCTGTTGTAGAGATTAGTAGTTGCATATGTTTAGACTTTTTTTTAAAACCAATTGATACAACTACTGGGTGTATTGCGATGCAAAATGACATTTTTAATCAATAGCGGTCCCCCACGATTGCGGCCGCGCATTAGAGTTTGCTCCTTTTGCAGCGTAATGATTTTTATTTTAAAGTTTTCTCTGATAAATAAGCAATCCAACTTAAAATTATTAATTTAAATCGGTTTAGTAGTTCCTGAGATTAGCGCGTTCAAACAAACAAACTCTTCAGCTTAATATTGTTATAGATGCAAAAACTTTTTTGCTGTCTATACAAAAGTTTAATTAAACAATGTCCGCGTGTTCCATTGGATTGGAAAAAGTATAGATTCGGACTTTTGGTCAATTTTGCCAAAACCAGTATCTCTTTGTTCGCATCACAGAATATAATATAATAGTACTGCATAGGTCGCATGTCATTTTAAAAAAAAACAAATGTTCGACTTTTTCATTAAAACCACCAATAAAATGTTAATGTTATACTTCATCAGTTAGACTTGTGTAGAATAACTTATATCACGTGAATAGACATCTCTGTCTCTTAGCACCAACTATTATATATTCTGTGGCATGCCTTGAAAACACGTTTTAGAATTATTTTGAGTTTTCTAGCTATAACTCTGTTTACGCTTCGCCTCGGATCATTTCTCTATTGCTACAATTGACAATGATAAATCAATAAATAAATCAAAAAATAATTATGGAAGGATTCAGTTTAATCGTAAAGATTTTGAGGTTATAAATTGACAAGGTCCCAACGCATTAGCAATTTGCGAAGCTCGTGTACCTACATGGATATGATTCCGTTTGTAGGTGTTCGTAGTATCATAATAGTCATGAGTGGTTCTTTGATGTCAAATAATTACGGTCAAGATCATAAGTGGTATGTGTTCATCATGTGTGGCAAAGGAGTCTAAATATTCAACATGTGTTTTAGTGACATTTAATTTAACGTGAGACTGAGCCTTAAAATAATATTGGAAGGAGATTTTTTAAAGTAGAGTGGGTTGATTAAAATATTTATTGTATGTCTAAGAAAGTTTATAGGTAAATGTAAAGTACAAAAAATCTCTATCAACATCTTCGATCAACATTAAATGCAATCATATAGATAGATATGTAAAGATGTAGTTCTGGTTAATAAAAAAACATAAAAGCTTGTATTATAAAATATAAGTAACATTATAATAAATACTTTTAAGTTCTCTAATCAACCGGAACTAAATTTTTGAGGCTCAGTTGCGTGATCGATAGCAAACTCAACTAATAGTAATAATAAATGTAACTCGATACCAGCGGTTGAATTTTTACGATTATGTTTTGAAGAAAAAATACTTTAACCAAATGTATAAATGGCTATTTTAATAACCATTGTGTCTAACCAATAGTATTGTTAACTTTCGATCACGCAACTGGGCCTAAATCGAATAGAGTTACAGATAGTCATTATCACGCGTTCATATAGAAAGCTGTACCGTTACCATGAGCTTATGGCGGTTTCACTCGCTAGCGACGACGTAACTTTTTGTATGGAAAATTATAGTTCTGCAAGTGACCGGTAGGGGCGCTGTGCAATTTTCCATATACTTTTTTTACGTAGTCGCTATCGAATAAAACCGTCTTAAACTCATGGTAACGGTACTCGAACCTAAGCACTGCATGAAAGCAAGATAAGTTCTGTGTTTGTAGGCTTTATAGCAAGCACTCTGCAGCTTTGTTCGTCTGTTCATCCGATGAAAACTCTTGGGACCGATCGAAGTTACCTACATTGCTGTTTGATCTAGGTATTTGCGACATTCTAGCTAGGTCTTCCACCGCAAAAGTTTTGTAAAATGTATATCCCAGCTTTGGTGGTGATACTTGGTGTAAACTATTCAATGCCAATAATCACCATAGATTGATTGCGCTATCATGTCTTTCCTATAACGAACGTCAAATCCGCGAGTGAAGAATGTAGTTGGCTATGTCCGATTTATAATATGGTATAGCCAAGACTGATAAGATTACGTCAGTTATCGAACGATCTTTCTGGAAACGGATAAAATATGCAATCATGAAAATTTTGAATACCGATTTTTTTAAATATATTTGCACCGTAATAAAAGTGATCAAAGATCCCGTCGTATTATTTCATACAATTGAACGCGGGTTGAAAACGACTCGCAAATACGGAATAACAGATCTCAATAGCAAGTTTTGTCTGCAGATCCGCACGCGAGGACACTTCATCAACAAACTGGAACAAAGCTTCAAAACAATTTGGCCCGCGATATTTTCTCGAAACTTCTCCGTATTTGGACTTACTTATGTAGGTGTTCATTTGTTTGTGAATGTGTCCTTGGAAGTGTGTCGTCTGGATTTATGTGACTGTCATGCAAGTAATTTATCCTACGCAGTCACCTTGTAAGGTGCTCGTAGCGCAGTGGTGGCAGCGCTTTGGTAGTAATACCGAAGTTAAGCAACTTTCGGCGCGGTCGGTGTTTGGATGGGTGACCATTCCGACCATATAAGTGACGTACATCACGAGCATCTCCGTGCTTCGGAAGGCACGTTAAGCCGTTGGTCCCGGCTAATATCGATTGGTATTAGTCGTTAAGCCTAGTCAGAGGCCCTACGGGCGGCTTGATTAAAATCTGACAGCAAGGTTGGTCGCTTGCCTTGCAAACACCCCTCCGCCAATCCGCACTGAGCCCGCGTGGTGGAGTATGGCTCATACTACCTTACAATTGAGGTAAGGCCTTTGCCCAGCAGTGGGCAAAGGCCTTACCTAGGCTAACTTAACTTTTTTTTTTTAGTCACTTTGTAATTATCTTCGAGACAAATTATTTGAGGGCGAACACTCGAGGTTGGATAAACATAACTGCTTAAGATCATACTGAACGATCAACTTTATTAGTCATACCGAATGAAAAATTTACCTAGGTTAACAGTAGTCATTTGTAAACATAACAGTACTGATATTTTCTGTGAAATAACATGTATTTATAATACCCGGCATGTTTTTTTTCCTACTTATTTGTAATTTTTTATGAGCTTAGCAACTAGCAACGTGAAAATAGCAAAGCATTTAAACAGCAGTGATATTCCGATACCTCTCAATCCATAAAAAGGGCGGATAACAATAGTATTTTATCACGGAGCTTACATTACATTTCCAATAAAAAATCTTCTCTTACACTTGCACAAAATATAAAGCTTACAATGAACAGCTCTGTTTATAACAACACAGAAGAGTGAAAACTGAATTTATCTCTCGCAATGAAATAGTTTTTCAATAACGCCCCGAGTTTTGAGCCGCTGGAGTTTTTCATTACTTTTCCAATATGGCGGTCGTTGGCTTGGGGTCCGCGAAAAATTAAATGTTGTTTGATCGTAAAATGTTAAATTTTGCTATTAAATTATGACAGTTTAAACTAACACCAACATTGGCTAAGTAAAAAAAACAATGTTCAGCATTGTAAAAAATTCGTCATAACCTGTCATAACGTAAAAGTTAGGACTGTAATGTAATGTATTATTTAAATCAAAATATAAAAATATCATGCATTTAGAATGAATCTTTGTAACTAGCTAACGATTAGTCGGATCTGGTGTAAGTTTTATCTTCTTAGTCGGGCACTCTTGACAGAGTGGTCGTGGCTGTAGATGAACAGGATTGCGGCTCGCCGTCACACACCGCTCACTTTCAGGGATGCAGCACGTCTGGCGATGTTTCTCCATCTCTGCCGGTTTTCTGCATTGCGAGCACATTGTATGGCAGTCGATCCGGTAGTATCTCTGATAAGATCTATCCATCGAGTTGGGGACCGACCACGTGATCTTGTGCCTTCAACACGGCCCTGCACAACCAGTCTCTCCATCGAGTCCTCATTCCTGGAGATGTGTCCAAAGAACTTCAGTATTCGCAGCTGCACAATCGACGATAGCCTGTCTTTTATATGAAGCTCTTTGAGGATGGAGTTATTGGTGCGGAATGCTGTCCATGCTATCTTTAACAAACGTCTCCAGCACCACATCTCTAATGCATCGATTTTTTGGCGATCTTGTTTTCTCAGTGACCAGGTTTCAGCCCCATAAAGAAAGATTGGAAAAACGAGGCACTCCATTAAGCGGACTTTTGTGGTTTTGGTTATTCGCCTGTCTTTCCAAATCTTTCCCAACCGCTCCACCGCTGACCTGGTGATGGCGCATCTACGTTTGATCTCATCTTCGCATCCTCCAACGTTTGAGATAGTAGAACCAAGGTAGATGTAGCGTCGATGTAGCGTAAGTTTTATACAATTGCATAAATATTATAAAATATTGTAACAAGTAAACTAACAAAAATTCAAGTTTGTGGATAAAGATTCGACTGAAAAACTAATAAACTCGAAAAGAAGAAATAAAATAGTTTCAACGTGCTAGTAAGTATTTAGTATAAAAAGTTTGTTTTACTACACCTGACGGAATTAAAAGAAATTTTACTGACTATTTGGAATTAACGCCTCATCTTGTGAAAACTTCTATTTTTATTTTGCCCGTAAAATCGTTTATGGCTGAAGGTGTTTGACTCGTGCTATAAATTCTATAATAGATGTTTCAAGTTTTACTACAAATTTAATGTTTGGTTTGATGGAAAGCTCTCTTGGGTGTTATTTAAGACTTGATGACATGTCTTAGATTTAAGAAATGATAAGCAGCAGGTTTAAGGCTAAAATATAGCAGCTAGAACAGGCGAACAACGTGACAATATAAGAAAATTACTTTGGACCTTACTAAGATATCATATTTTATTACACCCTGTATGATAATACGTGCACTCACTGGATTAGTGTCACTGTGCGTATCGCAGTAGGCCAAGCGTGTAATGAAACGTAAACACACCTGAGTTTCCATGGAACATTGTTTGCCTGGATATGGTCCAAGCTGTTGATCAAGCATAAAACTTTTAAATATCTTATCTTTCAAAATATTTATTTTTATTATGATTGACTGCCTCGTTGGTTTAGTGGTTAGAATGCTGGTTGCTACCCTAGAGGTCCCGGGTTCAAAACCTGGGTCGGGCCGAAATTTGTTTCTCTTTTTCTGTCTTTAAAATACTCGGAAACAGTTTGGAGTCAGGAAGTTGGTGGTGATGACCCCTCGTGCCTCGGAAAGCAAGTTCAGCAGTTGGTTTTGAGCCCGATCTCTCACCGGTCATGGCGGATCTGTCGTCTCACCGAATAATGAGAGTGATATACGGAACAGAGAGTGTCTTTGTGTATTGCGCACACACTGGGCACTATAAACAAAGTCCTGCGCCGATGGCCAATCTCAGTTGAGATTAGCCGCCGTGGTCAAATACGACCAGAAGGATTATTATTTCATAAACTTCTGTTTACACCGTTTACATAATTATAATATAAGAAGCTCTTATCAAAGTGAAATATACGTGTTTTTGGGTAGTAAATAAATGATTGCTTTATTAGTAACATACCGACAGTTACAGTGATAAAAATACATAGGTACACGGTTGGAGTCTCTAGTTTTTGAGCTTTTAACGAAAATCACTTGCACATACAGCATGAAATTGGGCGTCACTTCAAACAAATCACGGCGCAAGGTGCAAGGGATTTTGGCTCTTTGGTAACCAGGCGCCAGAGACCTTATACACTCGTATTTATGCAAGCGAGTATTTCAGCGGCGAACTAGAACATCATAAGTCCTTTACAAAGCGCATTTGCTTATTGACAATAACAACCATCTCAGTAAAGTCGCTTTATCGGAAGTCGGAACATAAGAAAATCCTTCCTGCAAACTGCTAACGATTGCAAAAATAAATCAAACGCAAACGAATCGTTGCCTTCGCCATCTGCGGTTCGCAAGAAACAAACTGTGGAGCTGTTAATTTTTCTCGCTTCCGAGTACAATATCGATCAACAACTAGACCATTTCGTGACTATCCGAAGGCAGCCGGTAATGAAACGCAAACACACCTGTGTCCCACAACATAGTTCGCTGGATGCGCTCCAGAGCTCAGCGATACATAAACGTGCTGTAAATTAACTCAGTAGCCCCGGTCCACAGTAATTACGCTCGTTAGGTTATGATAAGTGGGGACTGGCCATTGTGCGCAATGGCTAGTGTTGTCGATGTCGAATGAAATACGTCTCTACGTACTATGTAAGTGCAACTTAGCTTAACCTAAATGAGTGTCGAGTTTTGTAGATAATCCAGGAGGTCAATTCTCGTGCAGATCGTATACTAAAAAAGTTCACCGATCGAATTTTCTTTTTCAAAGAAAATACAGATATTTTTTTATCGGGATCACGAGTTCTATGCATTTTGATTTATTTCGTCCGGTAGTTTTTTTTAACTTGGATAAATGACTTGATTTTATCGGTTAAACAGTGATACTCGTAATCGAATTACCTCACGAAATAAGTTCGATCATGCAAGAATCGGCCTCCTGAAATATCACAAGAAAATACAGTGCGGCATTTACAATAATGTAATTTCAGATTATTAAGTAATAAAAAAAAACAGTACCTTTTCGCAAAATGAGAATGCAGTTGGTGTTCCTAAAAAAATTCTGCGCCTTCTGGTTATCTCTATTTTATGGAATAACAGACAAAAGCGGTTTTATAAAGCAATTTCGGATAATGCTATAGAGGATATGGTGCCATAAAGTATCGGTATCTTGTTCGGTACACGCGGTAGAGGCCAAGTGTCCTTCTTAAATGCTATGATATGACTTATTTCGTACGTTCGTGACGGAAAAGTTCTCCAAAACATTTCTTCTACAGATTTGGCTTGGTTTATACAGTTTTAGGCATGTTACGCCACCCATTATTATTGTGGAGATTTATTATTAGTATTGATGTTAAGCATAAAGTTATTAGGATATAGTGATTATTAAAACTGTATATCTTCCAGAATAAATAAAAAAATAAATTATTGTAATCGTTAAATAAATAAATATACATGATATTAATTCTTATCACAAATGGCCTTTACGTCTATTGCAGACGGTTTATGGTGCAATGTTTGTGCATCGCTTTTCGTGGCTATACAAGCCAATGCGAGAACGGCAAAGTCTACCACATGCGCGACAAGAGAAGTTTGCGACCGATGGAGTCATATCGCTTTGATGTCTTCTCTGTCTCTTGTCAGCAAGTGTTGCGAACCAGGAATCATCACACAGCTTGCGACCCTCTGCAACAAGATTGCGCCACTCTGGCCGTGCCTCCGCAAGTCTTTCCCAGTTATGGAGATCAATGTTGAAAGCAGTCATGTCTCTTTTGACGCAGTCCTTAAAGCGAAGCAATGGTCTCCCTACATCCCTTTTTGCGTTCGCAACTGCACCTAAGAGAACACGGCGCGGTAATCGAGAGGGTGCCATTCTATACACATGCCCTAGCCAACGCAGTCGCCTCTGTTTGAGAAGTACGGTCAAGCTAGGCAGCTGTGCAATTTCTAAAACCCTCTCGTTTGTCACCTTGTCCTGCCACGAAATGCCCAGAATCTTGCGGAGACAGCGCATGTAGAAAGCGTTGACACGGCGTTCGACTCTCGCATACGTTGTCCAGGTTTCAGCTCCATACAAGAGTATGCTCAAAACAGAGGCCTGAAAAACCAGCATCCTCGTCTTAGTAGTTAGATGCCTGTTTTGCCACACTCGAGTACTAAGCTTCCCAAACATTGTTGCTGCCTTACCTATGCGAATGTCAACCTCTGCGTCAAGCGAAAGATTGTTGGTAATGGTCGACCCTAGATAACAAAATGTATCAACACTCTCCAACATCGTGCCATTGAGTTGAATTTCTGGGGCTACATGTGTGCCTTGAGCCAGTACTACTGTCTTCTTGGTGTTTACTGACATGGCGAAAAGGGAGCAAGCCTGAGAAAATTTGTCCACCATCAACTGGAGCTCACTCTGCTGGAGTAAGCAACGAAAGCTGCGTCATCGGCATACCGGCCCGGATTTCAATTGAATGGAGATTTTGTATTAAAATATTTCCGACAAGTGTGAATAGCTTCATACAAAATGTTCTGCTACTGAAACATCCGATTCAAATCCGGGCCCAACACCCGACAAGTAGAAACAAGGTCTAAGGTACGAACCGAGCATAAACAATTGAAACGGCAAGCGTATCTTCTTCGTCTTTGAGCAATGCGAAGTATTTTGTGCTCCTACCCCCATTACCATCAAACCTTGCAGTTACGCTACCTACGGGTAGTAAACTATTTATTTATTTTGTTTAAAATTTAACTATATTGCACAAGTAACAGTGTACAAAAGGCGGACTTAATGCTAAAAGCATTCTCTCCCAGTCATACCTTTAGGTCATGCAGAAAGATTAGTTTATGCCGCCTCAATTGTTTCTGCCTCACCCAATGGTTGACTGATAGAGAATGCTTTTAGCATTAAGTCCGCCATTTGTACTTTCTTTTGTCTGTGCAATAAAGAATAAAAAAATATAAGTGGGTGCAGGAGCAAAATGTAGTAAAAATTTAGGAAAACGCAACAAAATTATCATTATGAAGCATAACTATGTCGGATTATGAAAAGCTTGCAAGTCTAAATGTCCCTATTGTTATACGAAAATAGCACTTGTTTCATTCCGGTTTGACCTAAATGAGTTTGGCAGATGACCGAGTAAACTACTAGCATAGTTTTGGGAGAAACTAGGTGCGATTTACCATGTGGATGCAAAGTTTAAGGTTTTGTTTCGGATTAGGCTTATTAAAAAAAATGCGACTTGACCGCTCTTAAAAACCCTTTATATTTGAAAAAATATATAAATCATAAATACTGCTGAGGAAATTTTCGGTAGGTCGTCGGTCCGGTCGATCAATATTAGAACCCTCTGGCGATAGACTTCTAAGATGTCGTAAGATGCATGACCTAAAGGTTTGACTGGCAGATAATGCTTTAAGCATTAAGTCCACCTTTGTACTCCATGATTTGTGCAATAAAGTCTTTAAATAAAATAAAATAAATGTCGAGGACTACTTTAAAAGGAGCTACGTTGGTTTGCCTCAAGAAGACTTCGGAAGAAGAGTCGGTTAGTCGTTGTGACTGGCCACCGTAGTCGAAATCGGTTAGGGGGACTACTACTAATGAATCTTAAAAATAATATACGTATAATCTTATTAAATAAGATTCTATTTTGTTATACTGTTAATGTTTGTTTTGACTGGAAGAGATAACTTATAGCGCTAAGACTGCCTAAATTTTACATTTCATCTGAATGATTTAGTGATTAACATAAGTGATTTGTATAGAGTTATCGATCTATTTATTTATATACGATACATTTATTATATTCAAACAATGGAAAACCTTTATGAGATTCTTTAAAGCATTTTGATTAAATGGAAATACGGAGGCTTTTTTATAGGGTTCACTGACCTTGTAGTCTTTAAACTTTGCACTCCTTTAGGTCAGAGTTCATCAAACTGGGTTGGTGACATTAAATACAATTGATTTCGTCGCTTTGATGGAGTTGCACCGTGGTTATATCTTCTGTGATCTCACGAATAAAGCCATTTAAATTACCAGTATCAGTGTAACATGAACTTTATTTGCAGATAACCTTGTTGGTGATAGCTTACTTCATATGAGAAAGGTACAGCTTGATTTCTTTTTCGTTTGTATGTTAAAAAAAATATAATCAGAATATAAACAATTGAGAGCAAATTCTGTTTCGCATACTACCGAAACATGTTGGCAATGTAAGTGACTTTTCCCCTCAAAGAAAAATAAAGATCAGTGATAAAATAATTAAAGAAATTCATCGACTATTGCATGATACTCGACCGGGGCTTCCATTAACTTGAACTCACTTGCAGGTGTTTTCCTAGAGAACTTATCGATATTATCTTTACTCGTGCTCTTCATTTCTTTTCAGTTATTAACACTGCTCTTAATTAGCAGACCCTCTAAAAATATTTAAAATGCACCTGATAGATCTTCATATTTTCTTATTTGTAAAAAACAAGTACCCCTACCCTACGTAAGGATATTCACATTTATGTAACCTTCTTCTAACGGATGTTTGTATGGTAGATATTGTGTATTTATCAGCAATTGCGACTAAGACGTACTAAAACATATCACCATGACGGTTAACGACGTTGAAATCCAGCATTCATATTATTTTGTAACAACAAAAATTCTTCCGAGGCAGCGATAGCTCACGTTCCGTGCATTAAACCCTTTTAATATTTAAGCAAGGCTCCGGTTTTTATTTACTTAGGCCGCTCATAACCCTGTATCTTTTAAGGCAGGTCCAGACGAGCGTAACATGTAATGTAAGATTACGTGTAATTTATTGTTAACCGTGTACGGCACACGAAGTTGACACAAATATATACGCTTATTTTGTTTCAAGGGCTGTTCCAGCTCAGATGCATCGAACATGCACAATTTAGAAGTAGCTTTGTCGCTGGTGTTGACCGTTACAGACGTCTTTCTATCGAGGATTGCAAGTACATTTGTGATTTCGCAAAAA
The DNA here is from genome assembly GCA_963584085.1 of Pyrausta aurata. NCBI lineage: Eukaryota > Metazoa > Arthropoda > Insecta > Lepidoptera > Crambidae > Pyrausta > Pyrausta aurata. The sequence continues at coordinate 9,592,374 of OY757258.1, read as the reverse complement.
AAAAAACATCCATCGGCTAAGGGATGTCGCGGTGAGACTGATAAATGTTGCAGTACATTATCAAAGAACAGCACCGTATCAACTCGGGCGTTCAGTAAATTTTGTATGAAACGCCATACTTCAACGCACGCATATACTTCGTAACGTTACCACCGCGGATCGGGGTCTACTCTCACTAGCGGGGCATGCGTCGTAACGCGCTGTCCGGTGCCGACCCCATACTGAAACGTTGCTGATTCCTTTACGTAACGTGCTTCCGTATAGTTGACACCTGGTTGATGACAACACGATGCTGTTCTTTTTACGAGTGGATACATATGCTTAAACCTTTACAAGGTTCGGTCACAAAAGACAGATCTGTATTTTGTGGTTCGCTCGTCTAGACCCGCCTTTAGAAGCTGGCAGACGACTGAGAGTAGGGGTCAAAGTCGTATATTCGTCATAATTATGTGTTATGCTTTTAATTACGTGTCAAAAAGCTGATTTCAGAAGTATGGGTATGGAAGACCATAGGCAAGACTTACATAGGTAATACAATTTCATAAAATGAAAGCAAAATACCTTTCATTCATATTCAGAGCATCGCTCTGAAATATTTTTAATGTTAATTTTAAGGTCACAGATGACTTTATTCTATTTCTGCTCGTATTTTTAGTGCTATATACCTACTTACCTGTTCTTTTATGAACAGTTCACTTATCTAAAAGTGTCAACTCTCACACCTACGTGACAACATAATGTGAATATGTTCTGTTCAAATAAATAGTACCTACATATTCAACAAAATCCGTGTTGACACGGAAAATCACTTTGAAATTAGCGTAAATAAAAAAAAAGCTTATTTATCAACAGAACACTTGAATACAGTGCCTTTTAAAAAAAACAGTAGCTTTCCGCTGCTCAATTTCAAGTTCAATAATCGAAAACATTTGTGAATTATCCCATTTTGTTCGGTCTTTCTTCTTTGAATAACATTAGAACATTAGGTATATAGGATAAAGTAATCACATGTTTTATAGTCATAAGTCAATCACGTTCTTGAGATAAATGGTTCATTAGATAGTGATGTTTTCTAATAATGAGGTATCATTTGGCAGCACCGAATCGTATCGTTCCGTAAGCCTTGTTCCTCTTATACCTGGAATCGAATCAATTTACTTCAGCGGGAAAGAGAGCGGTAGTACAACCAAAACCGAAAAATGATAATGAGACTCATATACAAATAGTGTCACCATGATTAAATTTAAGAGCTAGGTTCTTGTCGGTCACCTACCTTCAGCATTTTCTTTTATATGAATTGGTCGGTTGGAGACAAAACTCCAGACTATAGGTAAACCGCGAAATTGAGACCTTGCCTGCGGGGCAAAGGGGTGCGGGAGGAAACGAGAGCGCGGTTAGTGTTAGCACTCACATCCCTTGCGCTACCCGCTATCGCCTCCCCCCACGCCCCTGTACCCCGCAGGCGAAGTCTAAATGAAGCGGTTTACCTATAGACGTGACTAAGATAGATACGACTGTGGAGCGAGATAGTTGAAAACTTTGTCATAGAACAGATCCTTGTGCACTCATTAACTTTATAATGACTAAACCATGAGATATAAGATGGTAATAAACGGTAGACACCCCATACATTTGTTTGATCCCAAAGTAGCTTAATCAAATTAAGTTATGCGAGACAAAAAACGACGGTAACATGCGTGAAAGAATCAAATGACTTTGTGACATGATTACATTTCTTTCTATGTATTTACTATGAAATGTAGTATGATAACATGAAAACAATATAACATTTTCATCAAAGACTAAAGAAAAGTTAAACACGTCCTACAGATAGTTCTTATCAAAATGAGCTACAAAACGTGACTAATTGGTTCCTGGTTTAGTAATAAATCTAGATTTTACACATTTATATAAACAGGTGGACACTTGTTGCAATTTTAGTATTTTTGTGTCACTGTGGAAATCAAACAAAATGTTTGTCAAGCTGGCATTTTTTTTCGTCCTGCTCTTATGTTTAGTAAGTAGCATTTTTTTGTATTATTTCGTTAATTTACTATTGAACGGCTGGTCATACAGCGAGTGGTGCGTTTTTGAAATCGAAAGGTTTTCATGCATAGCGATAGCCTGAGAAGCTGGTGGAAGCTGTACGCAAAAAATACCGCAAATCGAAGTAGGTTTGCCGTTTGGCACACGCATACCAAAAAAAAGTTCAGCCATATTGTAACAGGAGGAGCCAAAACTTGGTATGGTTTGAAATAGAGATGCGCCGAGTAGCACTTTTGCCGAGTACCGAGTACCGGGTATTACTCGGTTAATTTTTTTTCCAACCGAGTACTCGGCCGAGTAACTCGGTTCAATCAAACTCCTGTTTCGGGTGTGTAAACAAGTACAAACCAGGTTCGCGCAGAATAAGCTTTCACCAAGCCACTAGAGCGCAATGATCCATAAAGCCCCATTACTTTTTTTTTGTATTACAAAATACACAGCATGATAATAACATAAAATATAGACATGTAAGACTTACAGCCAATGACGAATTTTCATTTTATTTACTAAATTTAAATAAGGTCGCTATTTCAAAGAGAATTTGCTAGCAAAAGACAAGTGTCCGTTCGAGTGGTGGGCAGGGCCCCTAACACCTAGCACCTAGCACCTGCAAGCACCATTCACAGCTAATTATTTTCGGAGGCTGGTAAAGTCTACGAAGAAAAATGGAATTGTCTGTTACTACTTCATAAAATTTCACAAATTAATATTTTTATTAACGTATTCTTCATTTTGTCTCAACTCATTAATTATCTATCATAATTGAGGTTGTGATAGATTTCTCTAGTCGTTTCTATAATTTCTACCTAAATATATTGCTTTACTTAAACCGAGTATACTCGGCATTGAAACCGAGTTACTCGGCCGAGTACGAGTATCAAAAAACCTGCCGAGTACGCCGAGTACCGAGTAATAATAATAATAATATAACTCTTTATTGTACAACACAAAGTAAATTACAGTTTTAACCTCAAAGTAAATGTACAACTAAGGCCTTATTATTAACCGAGTACTCGGCCCATCTCTAGTTTGAAACGTTTAGGTTAGATTTGGTTCAGTTAAATAAAATAGCTAATATGTAAATAATGAAGCGCCTTAAAAAGCCTTTTCAAGTGATATCAAACACGATAGGTCTCTGATTTTTTTTTATTTCCCATACCAAATATTTCGTGAACCAGCGCCCTATCCTACTAAAGATTTTTTTTGGTACTTCGGTTTAAAATTTTTATTTTAACCTCTAGTACCTATGTGTGTGCCAAACGGCAAACATCGATTTGCGGTTTTTTCTCAAAATTAGACTCGTACGCGGTCCACTATGACACTGGCGCAAATGGGTTAACAGCCCAAAGGTCTGTTTTACCACTGACATGGAACATCCTTTCGTATGAAATCATTAAAATCTTATATCATTTCGTATGAACAGATAACGCTAACCAGAACTTATCGGAAAAACTTTTTTTTTTAACAGACCGTTAATGTACAAAAGGTTAGTATTATTTTATTTCAGTTTCTTTTGTACTTTTCAGAGCGAATGTAAGCCTTATGGACCTTATGGACCCGCATCACCAGAAGATTACGAAGAATTGGACAAGTTTAGTAGAGAAATAATTGACTATTTGAACGAAATGACACAAACTATCGAAAGTTATTTAAATCCAGTTTATGATCTGTTTTCTTTACTTGAAAGAAGAGAACCGAAAGAAGTTAGATCTTGGGATTCGTATCCTTTTGAGGTAAGTTTAAAAAACATAATACCTTCTCAGACCAAAATCTTACCAATATCAATGGTGATTGACCTATCAACTAAGTGCGCAGATGTAATAGTATTTTAATCTTCATAGCAAAAACGTTAAGGAACCATAATATTAGCACAAACGTTTGACGTTTTAACACAGAGATAAAAAAACACACAGAGAAAAAAAAACTATATTTCGTCCCAAAAAATATATACTGGGGACGTGCTTGAGATATACCTATATTTTATGTATTTCAAAACATGCAGAAAGATTGTATTAAGTGTTTTTTAAAATTTTATTGACAGTTTGAACATCCAGAGAAGGCCAGAGATGAAAATGAAGTGGCTGGAGAAATTTACGGACATGATTACGATATCCCAACAGAAGTGAGTGCAGCATCCAAGGATTACGATACGGAAGGCTAATCCTCAACTATATCACATTAAAAATATTCATTTTAATTATGTATATTCGTCCATGATTGTACTTTTTCTTGTTTTGTTAAAATAAGTAAATAAGCTTATATCGTTACGATAGCAATGGCGAGTTCATTGTGATTATAAATCGCCTAGGAAACCCCAATTTGTATAATTATCTAGTTTTTGAGAAAATTGGAGAGACTAAGATAATATTTTTTTAGATTTTAATTTTTTATTAATTAACGCTAAGATTAGGGAAAAAGAAGGTTTGGGCATTGAATTGAGAGAGGCGAAGCCGATGACGTAGATAACTTTTTAAATTATCAGGGTGCTATTTTAAAAAATGGAAGTGTCTATGTTAAAGAAAATAATACAAATTAAAATCTCGATTTTCCAATGAATAATTATAGTGTCCTGTTTATATGATGTTTACGAAAGCACTGTTAAAATATTATCACTTAAAATGATTTGACCTTATATACCTTACATTTATAAGAAGTAATCCATAAAATCGAGACGTTTAAATGCTAATTCAAAATCGATTACTATTTACTTCCATCCGATAACAGTTTGAACATTAACTTCATACAACATTAATATCTGGAAATTGTCATTATAACAATTGTAAGTGATACCCTTAGCCTTCAAAGATAATACTGGGTCACATTAATGGTCCAATCATAGCCAAATCTAAGGTGGCCGGGGGATGTTATAACAGGACCAATTTACTTACTGGCGAATTTAATTTACAACCTAAAGGTGATGCCACACTGAACATTCTCACACTTGTGGTTTGGAAAGTGATTTGACGCAAGAGCTACTCTTGACGACCCGACCATTATGCTTCAAATCAATCGATGAAAGCAATATATTTTTTTTTTACAAGCTTTTATTAAACTTGTTTTTGTTTTTGCTGTCAACCATAAAATTATATGGTTGTTGACAGTAGGTCTCGTCTCTCATCTCGTCTTCACTAGTAGCAGTATTATATTAGCTGTGCTAGTAGGAACTAGCCCTAAGGGTCTAAGAACCTGAATGTCTTGAATAAACTACATCATTCTCTAAAGTTTGATTACAAACAATTTGAAGATAGTATCACAGAATTTAGCTACAGACCTGGGTGCGTGTTGCCATATTGCTTTGACAGATAAGCAGCTCTGCTTTTGAATGGATTAACAAATTCGTATTGCGATTTCGTATAATTAACTAAGCAGATAAACGTGGGACAGCACTACACGAGTGAGTGAAATAGAAATACTTACAAAAAAATCTTAAGTTGCATCGCAATGTTAATTTGGCGACTCAACTAGTTGAGTGGGAATTGAACTAACTGGATCTGGAACGATTTAAAGCAAGATCGTAATACGTAAAAAGATAGCATGCTTTGTGTAAAAAATTGTCTTTTACAATTTTTTTACCCAAAATAATTCATCTCACTTACTAGAAGTTGTTACATTTGTTTGTGCTTGTAGTTGTTGGCACATTTATGCAATAACCTTACGCCATTCTAAATATAGCTCAGCATAATGCACACGACCACAATGAAGTACCCGATAAAAGTGTGCTAAGCAAACTCAAATGAACTTCGATCACTAACATCCGATTGTCAGTAAGGAGTAGCACACAGAAATACGATAAGCGTTTAATTATCCCTTTGCTGTTGATTTAAAGTCTTAAATAAAGTTGGCGGTAAGATGTGGACACCAACATCTTACCGTTAATTTTATTTGCTGATTGACTGACTGCAATTGTTGACATGAACTCTATTTTAGGTTTGGTTTGGGTTTGACCTCGTAGCTGATATCACGTAGAGCCATAGCAGCCGATACAACGCATTTTGCAAACTGATATTGTATATTATATCACCCACTAGATTTATAATAAAGAAGGGTAAACAGTAATAGGGTGCGTCTGCAATTATGTTATTGAATCTATCATGAACGAACTTTACAGCGGTTACGTATTAGCTAAATTAGAATCTAGGTAGTGTTGTGTCAATCAATCAATAAAACATTCATTGTATCAGATACAACTACTTGCGTTCTGTGCTGTGGTAACATTATGCCTCTATTCGTACTACAAGAGCCGCATTTTGGTATTGATATGACCGTATCGGTGGAGTCTACCCGGATAGGTTGAGGACTTGTAACGTAGGCAAGATGCGAATTCGCAACCAAAAACTGCTTGAAACTTCTTGGTGGGAGTTTATTTTTGCAATGCAACGTCGCATTCCAGTTTTTTGTACAAGCCTTTTAGTACTAGTTTGCACGTAACATAGTACGCTAGTGCTATGCCACTATCCGCTTCACACCTTCGCGGCAACGAAGTTAAAAGGCTAATAAGCAAATAACACATGCGTCAGAGCCTACAAAAGTGGTCGTTACTGTTGACAATGCCACCAGTTCTGCACATCTCGCGGTAATAGCCAGTAATCAAAATGTTCAAAATTATTATAACTTGTGCAATTTTTCTTATTGTTGATGTAAGTGCCGTTTTGAATACTAATTACTATAATGATCAATAATTTTCGGGGCGGGATAAAGTTGTGATAAAATAATTTTGTGCAAATTGCTTAGTATTACAGTCATTTAATTTCCTTGTATTCATGGTGACTTATAGAAATACTCCTTGTTGTATACCTGGATCCTACAAAAACAAATGGAATGTTTATACTAATTACACCTTGATAGGTGTCATACCGGAAAAGATCATAAGAAAATGTCTATCTCACTGCGTGTTTCATTGCAAGGCAATTCCTTTCTGAAGATCTAAGACAAATAATCTTTTTTTAATCCGTCAAGTCCAAATGACCCTGTAAAGATGGCTTGTGATAATAACTTCTTCATATGGCATGACATCTGGGAGGACAGACGTATCCATCGTTGGCGTCATCCTTAGCTGGTGCCTGGGCTCATGGGCACGGGCGTGACTTGCAAAGCCAAATTTGGTTGACTATATACGAGCATAGGTGCTTGTTCCTCAAATGTCGGTGCCTGACTGCGTATAAATGTTGTATTTTAACTATTTTTTTACAGGCCAACGCGTCATCCATCGCCAAAAGAGAAGTGCAGTCGTCTCAAGCGCCTTCACAGATACTGACTGATCTGCAGATGAACATGGATCAGTTCAGGCATTGCGTAGACCAGAGCCTGGCCAATGTAGCGGGGCAAGTCAATGAGAAACAATTGCAACCACTGTTCTCTGTTGTTGGAGACACGCTGAATAGGGTTTCAAAAGCAGTGAGTTATTTTACCTCGTATGACTTTGGTGTAGTGGTTAGCGTTCCTGACTACTGTGCTGGCGGTCGCGGGTTCGAATTTTGCGAAGGGCATATGTTTATGTGATGAAAACATTTTTACCGAAGTCCATGACTTGTTTATATGTTTTTTAGTATCTATGAAAAAAACATAATATAAACTGGTATTAATTACATCTTACAACTAAGTGTAGTGTATCTATGGAAGACACCTCCGTCATTATCATTGTCTGGTATTCGTAGCACAAGGACGCAAATTCCTTAGTCCGAAACCAAGACAATTGGTGTGTTGTCCGGCGCATATTTATTTATAATTTTGATGTTAGGCTCCTTACAAAATTATCATGAAGACCGGTCAGGGTGCGCCTTAGAAAAAAAAGTTCACTTTTATTAATCATCCCACAATCTCCTGCAGATTTATTTACATGTGATTTTATGTATTTTTTTTACTTACAATGTTTGGCTTAAAAAGACCCGTATGGGGGCTGTGATGAATTTTAGTATAAATTAATCAAAATTTTTGATAAATCATAATTTTAAAAGCTTATTTTGTTGTTTACTGTTCAAATTCTTGTTATTTTTCAGTTCGAGGATCTAACTGCTACGACCAGGCCAGCCATACAAAATTAAACGAAGAAAAGTTCTCTATCTATAAATGCATTGCAGTGGGCTGTTAAATGTACAATGTTAATGTAAAATTTTGATTCTAGTAAAACACAATGTTATAAAACAAAAACCAATAGTACAAAAACAAATTGTTCATTAATTACTGTATGTTCTGTTTTGTTAATTTCACCATCAATTGTTTTGGTACCAATCGCTTTCTTTAATCTTTACCGAGAATCTTTTGTTGTTATTTACAATTTTATTTAATCAATGTGATTAAAAATATCTTGTTTACTTTGTAAGTTGTCATTGGTTGCTTATTTTTTTTTAATGAGTGATGACGCCTAACGCCTAATCTTGGAGGAATTAACTAATTTATCAAGGTACCTATACATCTTTCCTTGCCTTTCTTTGAAAAGAATAAAAATACTTTATTGCATACCTTAAACAATTAATTATATAATACAGGACAGCAATAATAGACGGCACTACCGTACTACAAATAATTTAAGCGATCTTAAAGCTTAAAGCAATTTCTTCCAGACAACCTTCAGGTAAGGAAAAGCATGGAGCATGAAATAAGAGGTATGGCGATTAAATATTTTAAACAAAAGAGAAGTGGACAGATTTTGAATAAAAGAGATTTAACTCGTCAAGTATGTGTGAACGAGACACAATAGAAATTCCATTATTATGCGACTCCCGGGAGTCGTTTGATACCTGACTGATTAAAAAAAAATTGTCACCACTTTACCTTCAACTAATAAGCTTAGTGCTCTATATTTATGTCAAGTACCATGTTCCACTGTTACTATAACCAAGAAGGCATAGTCCACACATCTACAAGCCACTGACATGATCTCAGAGCATGTCTTGTACGGATGACACAGGAAACTGTGCATTATGAATAATGACTCCGAACAGAGTGCAACACCAATTATTGTTGATTGCAAAACCATTTGCTAATTAACTTGCTTTCCTGGAACCTACGACCTGCATTCGATAAGCGTTGTATCTGTGCATGATAAAAGTGACCCTAGGGCTTGCAAATGTCAGTTTGCAATTCCAGTTTGAACTGTGCAGTCGTGCTGATTTTGAATACTAAACATGAACAAGCTATTGATCGTTATCTTGGCTGTATGCCTCATCAGTGTGAGTATTGATTTTTATTTATACTATCGAGAAAATTGCAGCTTGGTCGAATATATATTTTTCAAGAACACATTATATTTTTATTGGTGGTCAAAATATGTCACCCTAAATTACTTATTTTGTTGGTAATAGGTGGTTACAAATATTTAAAGGAAAATTCTCGCGGAAATCTATAAAATCAACGATCTATTCTTAATAGTAGATTATACAAAAAGGGAATAAAGTAGAGTAGTCCAGAAGAGGTGAATACTCTGCTTTTCAAAACTACTGCGAGGCAATCAAATTTTTCTTAGTAATTTATCTTAAACGCATGTAACTCTGCATTCACGCATTTTTAACTATTAATAAATAATTAAGTTTCAGTTAATTAAATAGGTATAAGTCTTATTTCTGACTGAAACTAACTGCCTGCCCTTTTCCGGATAGATAAGTGCTACTTACACTAATCAAGATGATATTTGTACATTGAATATCAAACTATTGACTTTTTCTTACTGTATTTTACTACACATAATATACAACGAAAAAAGATTCATCCATATACCTAGCAAAATGGTTTTTGAATTACTGAATAATAGATGTAAATTCAATCATACTTCACGTACGCGTAATCAAAACAATGATAATTATTTTTTAAACTTTTCCACTGAACGCAATGACCACTTTAGTTTATACATACAGCTAAATCCTAAAGTTAAGGTAATACACACTTTTTTTCTTTTATTCTCTTAGGTTTTCTCGATAAACTTCATTTTCGAATCATGACCTCTTTGCTGATGCTTGCTCGCGCCTCGCACGTGCATACGAGCTCATGTTAGAAATTAAAACACATTTATTCTCTAGAGAAATTATCGATTTTCATTAACAATATAACGTCCCTAGAGATAGACACTTTACCACTTTTTCACATGTCTCCAAACAAACATGACACTAAATCTTACATTGCCAAGAGAGTGTTGTGAAAAATAAGTTATATATTTTTTTCATAACATAAGTATTTAATTTCAATTAAAGGTACACGCACACGTAAAACGCGATGCGCCGGCGCCGGCCGATAAGAATTACTTGGAAGCTTTGAGTATATAGCCCCCTGGAGATGCCAATACGGACACGCGTCTAACAAATTTTTTCACCACTTTTAGGGGGGAGTGAGGTAAACACGTACAGCACACCACCATTAGATGAATAACTCAACAGACACAAATTTTGCTGTGGCGATAAACGCACACTACAAAAAAAATCAACACATGAAACATTACACGCACACAATCAGAGTTTTCACGTAACTACGCAGCATACATACGAACGAGATAGTGATGTGACACGCGAAGAATGAGTCAGATCAGTTTGCTGAATGAACTGAATGATTCTCGCTGAAAATTTCTTTCATGTGATTTTTTATAAATTCAAGTTGTGAATATGTGTATATTTTTTAGAAATAGTAATCCTGATACATAGTGACTTGATCGGTGATTGATTGTTGTCCATTACAGCGAAAAAACCCCAACAAATATTCATTTTACAGGTAGATTAGTCCAAATCGAAGCCTCTTAATATATGATATATATTTACTAATGAGCTTCAAATGATAAGTACACATTTTGATTATTCTATTCTATAAACGTTAATTTACGTAAAAAGTTAAGACAGAATAACACAGGTTAAGACAGAATATCTACGAATATTGTCTCAAGAAATCAATCATTTTTCGTTTTACACTGGCTGCATTAGGATTGCACTAGGGTTGTCCTGGAACAATAATAAATAATAATGAAAAAACCGATTTGAAAAAAACTAAAAAGCCAAACATAAATGTTTGTTTTTTAAGTCGGTTAAAAACCGATATGTACGTGCATATCGGTAGAACCCAAAAGCCAAAAATTTAATGTGATTAAAGGAAATATGCAGCAGCTGACAGATCTATACTTAAACCACTCAAGGATTTCAATAAGGCTCTTAGACTTACAATTACACATTGTGAAGATTGGGTAACTGCTTCAACTGTTGCTGCAGCTGAAGCACTGGCAGTATTCAATATTGTTGGTTAAATTTTTGTATGTTGGTTCAAGTTGGTTCAGTTACTTGTGATGTAGTGTTAAAAATAATAAAGCAACTAATATAGTACACAAAAATTGGCGAAAAGAATACAAAGTTGAGGGACAAAACACGAAAAAGGGGAGCAATAGACAAAAATCGGGAGTTTTTATAAAATAAATTAAAAGTCCGATAACTTAACGGTAAAGTTTTGAATATAGGGTTCGATAGTCAAATCAGTCAGGCATGACGTAAACTGCCACGTCTTACAGGATTTAGGTCGACTTAACCTGTAAGCCTGTAGCCCTGTATATAGTATATAACATACAGTCATAATCCCGGACCAAATGTATTTCTTTTACCTCGAAATATTTTTATAGCCAACAATTCTTTTCATTTTCAGACTAAATTTCAACATCGTATGACCAGAGGATAAGAAAGTATTTTTTTCTTATTTACCGTACAAGATTTAAATATAACATACATTATACTTACTACTTAATTCAAAATCTAATTAAAAAACTGATTATAAAACTAACTCCAGTAAGGCCAGTGAGTGAATGATTATGTTGAGTCACATCACTAAGACCGATTCACCTCCGTACCACTGTATTCATGTTTACATTTTTCTGTCGTTTACGTATCGCAACGGTTTTTTCTTTAAATGGAAATTGTACTTAAATACACATTTAATAGTTACTAAAAATACTTAATTATGGTAGGAAACGCGATCTTGTTGCGAATTTGAGCTGTCAGATCGCCTTTTACATGAGAATACTTGTGCAGTACCATTTTTCAAGAGAAGCGTCACGCGATACGGAACGATGCAAAATGGCGGTGGAGCGACTTCAAGTAGTTTTATATAACGTGTTTGAACAGTTGACCAACGTACTTTGCCGGAGGGGGACGCCCGTGTATGGCATCTCCAGGGGCTATATACTCAAAGCTTGGAAGACTTCCAGAAGCAGGTCAAACAATTCGCGGACGATGTAAACTCTAAACTAAAGGACGCAGTGGACCCTGACACTCTTAAGAAGAATTTTAACGAATTCGTCGATAACACTAAGAAGTTGGTAAGTGACACCTTATAAATAAATAATAATAATAATAATAAATATTGGACACCAATCACATACATTGCTCTGATCCAAAAGTAAGTAGCTAATGCACTTGTGTTATGGAAATCAGACACAACGGTGGTACCACAACACCCCGACCCGGGACAATATAGAAAATTTTGATTTCTACATTGACCCGACCGGGAATCGAACCCGGGACCTTGGAGCGGCGACGCCTTGAAACCCAGCGTGCTTAGCCACTACACCACGGAGGTCGTTGTTATATATTTTATAGATTTTAATTAAAGCTCAAACAAAATAGTTGGAATTATAAAGATTGAGTTAGGTCAGGACGGTTCTCATAAGGAACTCACAGCGCCGTGACACACGATCACACCAAGGCCCACTTATCTCTGTCACCAATCTGTCAGTTAGTTTGACGTTGACAGAGACAGAAATAAGGTTTAATCAAATTAGCGTTATCCTGGGGCCCTATTTTTGAATCACTCGCTTGGATATGGCAAGTGAATTTCGTTCGAAAACGAGTTTTTTTAACGCATTCGCATGCGGAAGCGATCCGGATGAACGATACCGACAAGGCTGTTATAGCGAGACATATAATAATATGCTAATGTCACATGCTGCATTACAACAAAAGTCACAATGCCATGCGAATGCGACGGTTGACTAACGGCGTAAACAAACTAAGTAGTTTGTTTACGCCGTTAGTCAACCGTCGCCGCGAATTTAGTAATTGTATACACTTGTATACAATTTAACAACAACGCTAAACGCCACGGTTCTTCAATTTAGTTTATTTCATATCGATAAAGATAGAACGTCGTGTACCATAGTATTTTAATATATAATAACCTACCCTGATAATTTGTTTCAGTTTGACAGTGCGAAGAAAGAGTAATATAATAAGACTGAAGAAAAAGAAAGCTCTGTTTTCACTCCGACATCAAATCTACCTTTGTAATGGTGGGATATACCCTGATGTAAATTGGCTGTACAAAGTTAAACACAATAGTAATTAAAATAGATTTAATAAATTGTTGAATTATTTAATTTTTGTTTCATTTATAGTTCATTTATATTTAGATTAGTGTTTCGAATATTTAGCAATAGTTTCCATTAATTATGGAAAATACTAGTGACGGATCAATGAAAGAGTTTTATAAGGTGTACAAGAAAAAAATGTTATTTCTTTAATAACTTTTCCTAGCAAAGCTGGACTGCGGCTTGCCCGATGTATTGTAATTTAAACATTTAATGACAAACTTGATTTTTAATCTCTCGATCATAACAATTTACACACCATAAGCTATATTCTGGACTTCACGCGACAGTAGCGCCAACTAGTGAGCACGAAAACGGTAGCCCCCATTGGTGTGTTGTCTGGCGCATATTTATAACATAAAACTTGCCTTAGAAACTAAGGCCTTAATTATTGACTGAGTAAGTAAATGTTATGTAGCAGACTAGATTTCATCTGATATAGTAGGAGTTTTATTGTTTCATCATGTTTTGGTTCATCCTAAACTTATTTAGTTTGCACAAACCATACACGCTTGTCTGATTCTTAGTTTCAATTCGTAGAAATCAAGATCATGTCATTAATGACTGCGAACCATTGACCCGACGGCGATAAGTTACTCAAATATAACTGGTCAAGATAAAAGTGGTTTGAGGCCAAAGAAAAATAGTCCGTTCTTTGTTTTTGGTAGGCAAGGTTGTGTGAAAATAAACTCAAAATGAACAAGCTACTGATTGTCTTTTTGGCTGTTTGCCTCATCAGTGTAAGTAGTTAAAAAAATATCTTTGTTGTTTTTCTTTTTTAATGTGGTCAGGTCTATTGTCTTGTGTTGTGTTGTGTACATTTTAATTTTAAAATTCACATCACATTCATTCATTCGTTCATCTTCATATGATGATGCAATAATGAATTCCTCACTCCAATTATCTTTTTTAGAAAAACGACAACCTCAATCTGCGTTAGGCATTATTACTCCACTTAAATATTATTTGGTTACGATTAAAGATCAGTGTAATCGTCGTTATGCACTGCAAATTCGTTATCATAAACCTAGGCCCAATTGCATGCGACGGTATTGGTTAAATGTTGTTACCAGCAGTTAAATATTTACGGTTGTGTGTGTTTTGAATAGAAATAGTAGAACCAAGAATAAAAAATACTAGAACCAAATGTTAGAAGGGATATTTCAATGTCCATTGGTTATGATATTTTTTCTTCAAAACACTTGCAATCGTAAATAGTAAACCGCTGGTAACGACATTTAACCATTACTATCGATCACACAATTAAGCCTTAAAATCCAAAACTTTTAAATTTTATATACTTCATATAAATTCCCTTAGATGGCGTTAATAACTTTATTTCGTTCCTAACACTTATCGCTAGATGGCTATTCTGAAACGCATTTTGTACGATAAAGAATTTGACACACTAGATGTGTTGTGCGGTCACCGTCATTAGAAACGCTGCCCAATTCCGGCTATTTTCGTAAAGACCTGTTCGCAGAACGCATCCAGTGTAGCAAATCCTTTAATTAAGTTCGCAAAAAGTTTCGAACGGGAGCGCTTGGGGGGAGAGCTCCGAGTGCGCGGATGCTGACACTGACTTTCGGAATAAGCTGTTTATCATTGCGACACTTTAACTTTCTTACAGGTTCACGCATTTGTGAAACGCGACGCTCCAGCACCATCAACTGAGAAGAATTATGTTGAAGACATATCAAACAAGTTAAAAGAAATCTCTAATACTCTCGCGAAACAAGTTCAGGAAGCTGCCAATCCAGATCTTATCAAGCAGAAGCTAGATGAATTTGGGGAAGAAGCAAAAAAACTGGTCTGTATTTTTATTCATTTGTGAAACAATTTACCAACTTCCTAAATATGTATGTAAAAATATTTTTGCAGATCGTTCATGTTTAAGGTTACTTAAGATGCTTGCTTAGAAAATTTTAAAAAATACACCACAAGTTTGGTTCCAAAAGTAGGAATGCAAAATGAAAATTACGTCAGAGTTAGTGAATATTCTAAAGTCCTTCAACCAGTGTGTGTTACCGGCGATGACATACAGATCCGAAACATGGTCTCTAACTATGGGCTTTATACAGAAACTTAAAATCACACAACGAGCGATGGAGAGGGCTATGCTCGGTATTTCTCTCTGTAGAAGAACGGAAAACTCAACATAATTCATCATCATTATTTTCAGCCAAAGGACGTCCACTGCTGAACATAGGCCTCCCCCGTCGGTTTTCCACAGGATCCTGCGATCTTTACACGGTCTGTCCATTTTGCCGGTGGACGTCTTGCTGCGTCTTTGGTCAAAGAGTCTTCAGTCTATAGATCTTTTCTGCGCCACTTGAGCATACTGATTCTCAGGGCTATACATGCTTTGCTTACTAGTCACTGATAATTTTCATTTGATTTCAGATCGACCAGTTTACACCCAAGAAAGAATAAGAGTATACACTGGATAAAATAAAACAGACTAAGACCACTTTGGCTGTAAGTCTGAGTCTAGTCATCATTTGTCTATGAAGAACATGTAACAACAAATGTATTAAATTATGGAATTATAAAAGTATTCATTCAATTCTTTGATTACTCAATTCTGTCTTCGTAAATTCTGATATTTTATTTAATATTGATACTTGCTATTCGGGATCATAAAAAAAATCCAGGCGCTCTTATACTATAAGTTGTGTAACATAACGCGACTTAATTTTATTTTGGTAGGTATTCTACAACATATTCCATTTATTCTTATGAAAGTTTCACGAGTTGCAAATACTTAACTTTAGAAACTACATTATTAAGGACCACTTTTTTCATCGATAGTAATGATAAAGTAACGTTACCAGCGGTTGAATATTTACGATTGTGTGTGTTTTGAAGAAAAACTACCTTACCCAAATGTCGGAATGGCTATTATAATGAGCATTGGTTAAGGTATCTTTTTTTCAAAACACACAATCGTAAATATTAAACTGCTGGTAACGTAACTTTAACATTACTACGGATCAAAAAACTGGCCGTAAGTGTAATAAACACAACATCATCATCATCTTTAAAAGCTAGGTTCTTGTCGGTGGAGTTTTTTCCATTCTTTACGCTCTTCCGCCATTTTCTTGACGCCTCAATACGACGTTACGTTAAACTTTTACTTTATGTCTTCGTCTCTTCCTTCTTCCTTTTATTCTTCTCTTTTTATAATTCCGATGAAGCTGTCGTGTCATATCAGGTGTTTCAACATTTGCCCTCTTCTACTTTCAATTGTTTTCTTCAATTGTGTTGGTTAAATAAACACTTGAAAATTTTAAAAATAATATCTAAGAAAAAGTATTTTACATAAGTGTTACACCCATCACTTCCAATATACAGGATCAGTTAGGTTCGTTGACTGTGATATTTATCTTGAATCATATCGCGAAGTCCGCAAACAGAGATAAGGGAAGGGTAAAAGGTTATGTTCATAATTATTATCTTGGCACGTGACCTTTGTCAGATGACGTAAGAGCCAGCTATCACGAATATGATAACGAAACGACCGAGAGCGGATGTGTCTTAGTGCTTTTACGCGGTTAGTCCACCGCCGCTTTCGCATGCGGATTGTGCAACTATCACATCTGGATATACTAGAGTGAGATAAAGCATATGCCAATGTCATATGCCGCATTAAATGTAACATTTCGCATGCGAATACGTTGGTGTACTAACAGCGTTACCAAGTGTTTAACAACACAACTGGCATTTGACGACTGCAGCCAAACGGCATCTCGACAGTATTGACGGCAATTAATGCTGACGTAGCGTCGACGACTTTTCCACTAACGACTTTAAGAACGCGGTTGCCATTGGTACTAGCAAAACTGCCGACCGTGTAGATGCTTCCGCAAAACTACAAGCTATGAACCAGCCACCATGAAAATGAAGCGCTTTTTTGCTATTTCAAAAGCAACTAATGGCGTTAGTCCACCGCTGCATTTGCATGCGGAATGTCACATTGGCATATGCTATGTTTCGCTCTAACATAGCTAGATGTGATAGTTGCCTGTTTGCCATTATCGTTCAGCCGCATCGCTGCCGCATGCGAATGCGTTGGTGTGCTAACAGCGTTAACCACAAAAGGACAAAAATGCACACTTATTGGTCAATTAGCTATGTGTACCTAATTCTGCTCTGCTTAACTTTTCTAAAGAACATTTAGGTACAGATTCCACACCATAATATATCCTAAATTATTTATCTCCATTATCGCTATCTTTGCCAGCCTTGGCTTATAGGCACACTTACTGGTCAATTAGCTATGTGTAATTCTGCTCTACTTAACTTTTCTAAAGAACATTTAGGTACAGATTCCACACCATAATATATCCTAAATTATTTATCTCCATTATCGCTGCCTTTGTCAGCCGTGGCTAACTAGAGTGAGATATACCTAGAGCAAAATAGTAAAGAGCAAAGGCATTTCAAATAAAATAAAAACTCATCCAATGATTACTGTTCGAGATCGGCAGTGGATTCAACGTGGTAGGCAAAAATATAAGGGAGGTTTTGTCTGTCAGGACTCACCTATTATCCGCCAGTAGATGGTTTCCAGGTTGCAGGTGATCACCGAGGACACAGGCACAGTCACACAGGTCTTCAGATAAGTTTAAGGGAAAGCACACGCGAAAATTGAGCCCTGGTAGGTCAGTTTAGTGTCATAGGAACAACGTCTCGAAAGCAACTGTTTTACGGGGTTCTCAAACAAGCCAAAAATAGGTAAGTACTCAAAATGATGTGCGTAGGAGCGCGCGCCGCAAGATTAGGATGGCAACACAGGTTTCAATCAAATTATTGTAATGAACATATCGCCCGCCCTAACCACGTTAAGTGTTTACGAGAGAGAAAGGAAGGGTAAAAGGAAGAGTTATATACTAAACTGGAAGACGAACCAGCTTCGTCACAGATCTCTTAAGGATACCTGTGGGAGTTTTCACATCAACGACGCGAACAACTTTGTCTTGTCCAGGGTATAAATGAGCAATGCGACCACGGCGCCATTGCAAAGGTGGGAGGTTGTCGTCCTTTATTAGAACTAGTTCGCCAACTTGGGGAGGATTACAAGGAGATGTCCATTTATTCCTTGCCTGTAAGGTATTTAAGTACTCTAAATGCCAACGAGACCAAAAGTGCTGCGTAAGTTGTTGGATCAGCTGAAACCGTGTGAGGCGATGAAGCTTAACATTCTCATAAGGGTACTCAGGTAAAGCGGTTAAAGGCTGACTTATCAAAAAATGTCCGGGCGTTAATACTTCGACGTCGTTAGGATCTGGAGAAAGTGGACACAGAGGCCGCGAGTTTAAAACTGCTTCTATTTTGGTAAAAACAGTTGTTAATTCCTCAAAGGTAAGAGGGGTTTCTCCTATCACGCGTTTGAGGTGGGATTTTGCCGATTTCACAGCAGCTTCGAAAAGGCCTCCCCAGTGGGGGCAGACAGGGGGGTCGAAAACCCAGTTAATATTGCGCTTGGAAAGCTCGGAACCAATAGTAGCTTGATTTTGAGACAAGAAGGACTCTAACTCCTGTAAGTAATTACGTGCACCGATATAATTTCGGCCACAGTCCGAGCGGATAAGGCGAGGTAAACCACGACGTGAAACGAATCGGGAAAAGGCGGCAACAAAGGCTTCGGTACTTAGGTCCGACACGACCTCAAGGTGGACTGCCTTGGTGGAGAGGCAAACAAATACACAAAGGTAACTCTTAACCAACCTTTTATTTCTATAGGCCTGAACTTTGGTGTAGAAGGGGCCCGCGAAGTCAGTGCCTACACCATCAAATGGCCTAGCCGCGGTGACACGGTCCTTAGGAAGGTCACCCATAGGAGGCTGGGAGACAGCCGTTTTAAGTCGATAACAAGAAAGGCATTTAAAAATCACATGTTGAATAGCGCGGCGGGCAGACAGGATCCAGAATTCTCTGTTTAGAATAGCCAGAAGGGCATTCGCACCTGCGTGAGCATTTTCACGATGGTAATGGGAGATTAAAATATTCACGAAATTACCATTTTTAGGCAGAAGCAGGGGGTGTCTAGCGTCATAAGGAAGGTCAGAGTGCCGTAAACGGCCACCCACTCGTATTAGGCCTCTGTCATCTAAAAACAGGCTTAATTTCCTGAGGGAGTTGGTGATTGTATCACCCCTCTTCAAACGGTCTAGTTCATCACTGAAGCAGGTAAATTGAACAATTTTCACTAAATATATAAGAGATTCTCTACGCTCTTCAGTACTCAGGAATGAGGAGTAAGTTTTAGGGTATAAAAACCGCCTTAGGTAACAAGTTACATTTATCAACTTGTTCAAGGAGCTATACTGCTCTAATAAAAAGGAAGGGTCCGGAGGAGAAACTTCAGCAGACACTACTAAACAACGTAGTCCCGGGAGGTCATTATTCGAGGTAGGTTCCGCAGTCACGGGCCACTGATTAGGAGACTCGGTCAACCACGAAGGAGAAAACCAAAGAGTGTGGTCTACCAATTTAGAGACGGGCATGCTTCTTGATGCACAGTCACTAGGGTTCATATAGTCAGGAATATGTCTCCAATGACTAGATGTTGGAGAATTAATAATTTGGGAAACACGATTTGCCTCAAAAGTCTGAAGAAGGTGGGGAGGTGTTTTCAAATAACACAAAACAATTTTGCTATCCGTCCAACTACGGAATGAAGTCAACACAGACGTCCTTTGCAGACAAAGAGCGACGTGATGTAATAATTTAGAGAGGAGGGTAGCTCCTAACAATTCCAACTTGGGAATTGTTAAACGGGTCCTAACAAGTGCAACCTTTGACTTGGCCATAACAAGATGGACGGAGCAATTACCAGACGTATGCTCTGCGCGTAAATAAACGACCGCAGCATAACCTAACTCGGAGGCATCGCAAAAACCATGTAGCGATAAGGAGGAGGAACCGCTAGAAAGTATATGACGAGGAATAGCCACTTCGCTCACTTTAGTCATATCTTGAATAAAGGTAGCCCACTCTAAAGCGAGGGGCTCCGTAAGGGGATCATCCCAGGAAAGGCCAGATAGCCACAAACGTTGGATAAACTCTTTGGCCTTAAACATGACTGGAGATATCCAGCCACAGGGATCATAAATTCGGGCAATCACAGATAATACCTTTCTCTTTGTAATCACTGTATCACAGGCATCATAGGAACATTTATAGGTAAATGAGTCGCTCACAGGGTTGTACACTTATAGGACCAGGTTTATGGAACAGGGGGTCAGCAAGTGGTAGATGCTTAGTAGGGGTAACAACACTTTTAGGTACATCTACTTCCGGGAGGGACCCAGCAATCACGTCGACAACTATGGCGGTAGTCGATATCACAGGTAGGGTAGAATTGACAGGTTTAAAAGAAAGGGATACAGTTCCATGGGAATGGACTGACTGTATATTACCTATTCCACGAACGGGCACATGTGAAGGAGTGATAGGTAAGTTCATTTGGTCCGTAACAAACTCTGTAGTAAGGAGGCAGCCTTGGGCGCCGGTATCTAATAAGGCACGGGCTTCTGCGTAATATCCAGACGAAGTTTTAACGTGAATTAAGGCCGTAGGTAAAAGAACAAGAGAATTGCGTGATACTGAAGTAAGGGTAGGTACAGGAGGGCTATCTAGTCAGAATTGTGAAGAGTCGTTTGGCTTTGAATGGAAGGCACGTTCATCCTGAGATCTTGGAGGAGGAGCGTGATAAACACGATCACTATTGGGTACAGGCGAAAATCGCCCGCCCGAACGCGGGGGTGAAGCTCTGTGGGAATTACGAGGTGAAAAGCTGTTATAGGCTCTAGTGCGTGGGAAAGTACGTTCCGTCAGGTCACGCGGCAGGGACGTCCTCGGCGAGTTTGAAGGTAAGGCTGCGACGTCGTGGTAGGAGCGTTCATGCTGATGCTTCACGGGGGCGTCATCGGCATAACACAGCAACGTATGATGACTAGAACGACGGCAGGTATTGCAGCGATAATCTCGCTTGCATTGAGAGATTGAGTGTTTATCTAGGCATCGATAACACAAACGGGCCTCTTTAACTACATTGACACGTTGACGTGTAGGAAGGCGAACAAACTCGGGGCATTCGCGTACGTAATGCGACGTACTATTACAAACGTGACACTTCGGTGTGGGTGCAAACGTAACAAATGTCTTCGTAGGAGGCGGAGACCGCGCGTTAGATTTCGGGAATCGAGTGGAGCTCGTACTAAGTGAGGCAGTAGTGTCGACGACCGAAGCACTACCTACATTGTCGTGATGCCTACATTCATCCTCTAAGAAGGTAATAAGTTGATCAAAGGTTGGAAGTTTATTAGGGTCATCACCAAAACGACGCTCAAAACGGGATTTTAATTCAGAAGGCAACTTCGCAAGGCATAGGTGTACCAGTAAATATGACCAATGATTAACAGGCAGGTCTAATCGTTCTAAACAACGGTAAGTTGAGAGAAGAGGGTTAAGAAACGATACACGTAAGCCGGACAATTTAGGTGAAATATTAGGTAGCATCATTATCTGCGCGATATGCGTATCTGCCAGGACGCGAAGGTTGTGATACCTACGCTTGAGAAGGTCACGAGCCACAGAATAATTGCCCGCTTCAATCCTAAGGTGCTGAATCAACCTACGGGGCTCGTCAGACAAGGCACCGACTAGGTAATGAAGCTTTAAGGTAGGGGTCAAAGTCGGCTGATTGTCGACCACACTATCAAACTGGTCTATAAAACTAATCCATCCGTCGGGACGGCCGTCAAATCTAGGTATAGGTAGGTCAGGTAATTTACTAGCCGGGGTGTCAACAATCATGGACTTATTTTCCTTCAAGGGGGTACTAGTACGGGGAGACTCGAACTGGTGGGGTTTTATTTCCTCCAATCTTATTTTAAGGTCATCTACCTTGTCCCTCACAACGCGCATCTCGGTTTTAATTTGAACATATTCTTGTTCATAAATAGCAGGGTCAAGGTTTCCTAACAACTTAGAACAGGCAGCTCTAAACTTATCACACATAAGTGGGAGGTCAGAAAGACGCGCACGCATGCGATTAACGGAGAAGGTCTCAAGGACGCGATGGGAATCATCAACCCAATCACTCACATAACGAATTTCACCTATAGCCTCATGGTATTCAGCCGTGTCCGTGTAAAGTAGGGCCCTCACGGTCTCGTTACCCGATTCAGAATCAGGCATGTTTGAAGTAGGTATATGTACTTACTTACACTAAAATCAATGGTAATTAATCAACACGTAATTTTCAAAAAGGCAAAGGAATGCAGGACGACTCGGTGAAGGTGTAATGAATAAAATAGGTAAGGAATAATCGTAACTCGTAAATAGCTCGTATAAACACACACGTGGCGGAGGGACGGCGAACGTTATCAATAGCACAACAATAGGCAGGAATGCAAGTAATTAAAATGCGCTCGCGCACCCCGTAACACAATGATTAATTTGGATATTTATTTATTTATCGTCATTATGTAACTACTAGAAATGAATGGAACTAAGATGGCTACCGCGTGCAAAGGGGGAATGCAGATTTCACAATAATTACTAAGATAGAATGAGACGTTTTATGTAAAGGGTGGAAGCTAATTAATTACGTTAATTTTAAAATAATTATTTAGGCAAAGGTCCAAAATAAACTACGCTCTGCTACCAAAAGATGTTCGAGATCGGCAGTGGATTCAACGTGGTAGGCAAAAATATAAGGGAGGTTTTGTCTGTCAGGACTCACCTATTATCCGCCAGTAGATGGTTTCCAGGTTGCAGGTGATCACCGAGGACACAGGCACAGTCACACAGGTCTTCAGATAAGTTTAAGGGAAAGCACACGCGAAAATTGAGCCCTGGTAGGTCAGTTTAGTGTCATAGGAACAACGTCTCGAAAGCAACTGTTTTACGGGGTTCTCAAACAAGCAAAAAATAGGTAAGTACTCAAAATGATGTGCGTAGGAGCGCGCGCCGCAAGATTAGGATGGCAACACAGGTTTCAATCAAATTATTGTAATGAACAATTACTTTTCTATGAAGCAGATACATAGGGGCGTTTGATTACCAGTACTTAAGTTGACTGCAATTCTTATACGAATACACTTAATTACTGAAAATAGAACGCAAATTATCTGTATTTGCAACAGTGACATACATTCAATAATATCAAAGCAAACGTAAGTTATACCAAAATAAAGTTGAAAAGCTAAAGATACGTATATAAAGTTTCCCGGGATCGGAATCCGCTAGTGCAATCCAGTTCGGAAATCACATTTGCTCCCGCACTCAGGCCACGGCGAGAATCGTGATCTGCCGTATACGGGACTACTTCAGAAGCCATACTATGGAATGAATCCTTCCATACTACTTATATGAATAACGAAATAGGGATAGCAAGCCCGCTGTACGGGCAACACGCACTGCGGTATCATATGCAGTAGATTAAGGATTATTTTTATGAGAAAATCATAGTTCGAAACTACTTTGTAAATGTTAATGAATATCAACAGTGAAACAGTGTTGTGTACATTATGTTATACTTAGAAGGATATATGTCCAGTAGTGGGGTTTTTATTTAGGCAGGCTAAGTACCTACTTTACTTTGTACTTTATTAGAATTTATTATACATTTATAGTCACTATTGATAAGTTATCTAGCTAGCATATCTTTTTAGCAATCCTGTATTGAACTTTTCTTAAACCAAATGGCAAACATGTTTCATCCTGTATAGAAGAGTGTAACTTCTGTAGTGACGACATCAACAAAACCTTCGTCCATGGTCGCCAACGGACTGCGGGTTTTAATATGCATGGGGCAGGTGGTACGCTAGTAGTGAGAAGGTGAAATACTGTCGACAGTCGATATCGATGTATTGCGATATCCGATAATGATTTCGCAGATTGACATTTTAGACCCAGGAATCACCAAACCAATTAATGTGAAAGTTTTACCACTTTTGCAGTTTTCTTCTTAGCGTGTCGATGAAAACCCATATGGAGGAATTATAATGGATAAATTACCACGTAGCAGCAGAATTTAGCCACTTGTATTGCGGATCGACTGCATTTCATTAAATCCGCTGGCGTGCAGGTGTTGGGGCACGCCGGGCACGATGTTAAGTGTGCCATAGTTTGCACTACACCGCAAACACAGTCCACATCGGAGCTTGCCAAAAATCCCCACCTGGCCATGTTCTCCTTACTTCGGCCGACCTGAGTCCGAAGCCTGTTTAAGGACTTCCAGATCGGCCATGGTAGATCATGTCCAGGAGGGAGATGCACGAAAGGAGCCTCCCCGCAGATGTACCAAAGCTCTGTACGTCGGGCGCACCCCGGGCAACAGTTGGCGATTACCTAACGCTAACTGGCGAATCCTTTCACCACGATGGAACCCACTTTTGCAGTTCAATATTAAGATAAGTCTGCATTAGAAAACACTCAATGCTGTTGTGATCAAGTTATATTGGGTTCTGTCAGGATAATAATTTAACCTTATTTTAAATAATTCTACCAGTATCGATACTAAATTAGCCAATGTCACTAGTTTTTACCATCGCAATTGCATCGATATCTCCAGGGTTTGATTTCCTAAACTATTCCACAGCACTAATACGATCCGAGTAGATTGTGTTAGACTATTGGGACTGGAATCCAGGCTTTCTCAGATTCACACCACAGTGGAGGAACATGTTTGTTTGTCGCATTGTTGTTTGTTTCTAAGATTTCGAGCTCTCAGTGGAATTATTAATAACTGTCAGCCAAGGTTCAAAGCGCGTAGCAGGAATAGGTCAGGTTAACATCTATACTCCTTATTAGGCGTGTGTAATATCTGATTTTTTCGATATCGAATCGAAACTATATATCGATATTCGATATCAGATATTGAAACTATATATTTTCAAAACTATATATTGGCGTATCGATGTGTATTTCGTATCATTGAATCTAAAACGATATTTTGAAAACTATATATTGGCGTATCGATGTGTATTTCGTATCATTGAATCTAAAATGATATTTTGAAAACTATATATTGGCGTATCGATGTGTATTTCGTATCATTGAATCTAAAACGATATTTTGAAAACTATATAATATTGGCGTATCGATGTGTATTTTGTATCATTGTATCAAAAAAATATGTTCTTCTGAAACAGTATACAGTGATATCGTATCATAACGTGATATCATTGTTGTTGTTTTTCTTAAATCTGTTTGGATTATGAACTTATTACTTAATTATACATAACACCTACCTAAATAAAATTAATAGAATAAAAACCAATAAACTTACCACCATTATTGCCATACGTCTAAAGCTTAGAATACTACGAATCCCCAATTATTGCTGTTTCACTCGCACACAGACCCTCTCATTCATATCTGTTCATCGTAGCGCAAGTGCCTAGCTAAGCTAAACCGTATTGCATCGGAATACGGTTTGATATTCCTATATCTATGAATCATGAATATCGAGGCGTATCGTATCACATCGATGCGGCAATATAGTGTTTTGAAAATATATAGTTTTGATGCGGGGCGATATCGGATATCACGATATTGATCCAATATACGTTTCAATATCTATATACGATTTGAATCGGCCATGCCTACTCCTTATTACAAAGCCAAGACTAAATTCACCCGAACAATTAGAAAAGTATATTGCCTTTACTGGACCTCAATTCTGCTAATTGAGTCGTCAATTAGTTGTGTTGTGCATCAGTTGTACTACGAGAGTACAATTGATATACCTACCTCGCTATTCTGACAGTGGCGTGTCACCTTTCAATGCTGCTGACTTTATGCACACGATGTGTTACAATAGCACTAGGTAACTGAAGTCCAACACCATGACCAACAGTAGATGCCGAAAATTCGCGAATGAACGCCCAGTTTGTCGATAAATTATGTTGTTGTTGCAAAGTCGACGTGATGTTGCCAGGTCAACGACAACTTTAAACAATTAATTTTCAATGGTTAACCGTAGTTGTTTTTATGTAAACTAAGTAACTGGCAGGCAAAATCTGTAAACATTACTGTAATTTTCGTTTAAAAACAATTATGAAAGTTTTTATTATGAAAACTTATTTATTTAAGTATTTTTTATTCTGAATTTACATTACTGATGTTATTGAGGAATTAACCTAAATTTTAAAAATTTTGTAGACAAAAATCACGCATCGCTGATTCAAGGTAGCTTTACCTAATTCAATGCGGCCATATCTCACCAGAATAAGCCATACTTTTAAATCTCGAAGACCAGCGAAAAGGAGAATGTTCAATATGCATGTAGTCTGAGATAAGCCGGCTTGGTAAGACTACTCGAGCCTATTCGAACAGATTTGTTGCCAGAATGTATAACCAGATTCTGTTTCAATTCTTTAATGAAAATCCTGAGGTTTCTTCGCGAAAGAAATCCTAATGTACAAGTCTATTTACTTTCAGAGGTACAAGGAAAAAAAGTTTATATGTTAATATTAACACTAGAGAAAACATAATAATTATTAAGGTAGTACGTTGCGGTTTATTAATGTTTACTGCATTTTTTTTCTACAGGATATAACATTTCTCGTCAATAATTTTAGCTTTTTTTTAATAATAAGTTTATATAAATGGGTGAAATACGTGGTTTTGGCTTCGCGAAGCCGTTTATTGCATTCTGTGTAAACTAATAGGTTACAACTCCAAGTCAACCTTTCACGAAACGAAAGGACCAAAGACCATTAGTAATAGTTATAATAAGTGATGTGCCTTCTTGAATGTTGTCAACGCAGATCTATAGCCTTTTCGATCATTGTCACCACGTGAAATCTTTGGACAGAGATATATCAGACGGACACAGGTGCCGAACTCTCATAATAGTGGGAGGACAGACGCTATCGATAACTTGGGTGATTTTTTGGCATTGTCCTTTTAATTGTAGTAGAAGGTTAGAGATTTGAATGATTGTGATAGTAAGTAAGTAAGAAAGTCTTTATTTGCGAGAAAACAGTTAAGTACAAAGATCTTAAAAATTTAACAACTCCAGTGCATTCCACCGATAAGTTGGTATGCAAATTTTTACATAATCATGCCATACATTTTACGTTTCTTAGTTCTCTAACTAGGCGTACAATAATATTACCTTCATTCATTACCTAAGAAGAAACTCTACTGTAATTTCATTTATAATACCAAAAGGACTTAGGACCTTTAACGGAGCACCTGGCCATTTATTCAATATATTCCGATTTTTGTCATTCGGGTTCGGAATCCTAAAAAGGCTATTGATAAGTAATTAATCTATCCATGTATACAAGTATGCTTCTATCAATAATTTGGAAGTTTAGACTGCGATATTCTTGTATAGAACAAAAAAAACAAGTGTTATTTGTGTTTCATAAATGTTTGCCTGTGTCGATATTAAAGTCGCGTCTCTAATCAGAACAAATATTTGTCTAACTTGAGTCGTGGATTCACAAAGTACTATTCTATTGGATAGGATAACAAAGTGGAGTTCTGCTTTCTACGTTTTGGTTTGATACAAGAAAAAGTATTTTCTGGCTGGATATTGAGCCTTCGACATTGACGGAATTTATTGGAAAGAATTTATCTTTGAGGTTCTTGAATTTTGGAGTCAATGTCAGTTATATACTACTTAGGGCCGATTTTTCAATAGTCAGATAAAACATATCAGATTGATAATTTAAAAAGTGTCAGATTTAAAAAATAACAGTTATGTATGATTGCTGACAATTAGGTGACGTTTTCAAATTAGCCATATTGTATTTAGTTCGACGAATACTTCTTATCTGACTATTGAAAATCAGCCCTTAGTAGAAGATTGTGTACAATTGTTAAAAATCTTATTCTATTCTTAAGTATTTACTAAATTTATCAAATGTGACGTAATAATAATTAATATATAATTATAATTAATTATAATTGGTCTACTGTTTTTATTTGCTCAAGAATAGAAAGGATTCTAAGAATTTCGATGATTTATTAAATTATAGAATTATACAAATTAATCTTGAATTATTCGTTTACTTTCTAGACAAAGTATTAAACAAAAGTTATTTACAAGTAATATGAATAACTTTCGTGGTACTAGCATTTTATTAATTCTACAAAAGTTTACGAGCATAATGGCTGATTGGATTCGAACACAAAGAGCATCACAAAAACAAGTAAATAAAACCAGATTAAGGACTTATGAAGAAAATAACAATAAAGTAAAAACAAACGTTGATTACTGTGTATATCGCATAAAAATATAATAAAGATATGTATTCGTGTAAGCAAGCATAGATAGGGCCAAAGTTTCCTCATTACCACATGCCTCCACATTCATTTATCGATTTGGGATTGCCCTATTTGCCGTTATGTTTAAGAGTATGATGAAAGAGTTCTGCCTAATAAAAATAATTGGAATGTAAAAGTGGTACGTTGATGATATGAAAAATGATAGAAATTTAAGAAAAAAATTTAGCAGAAACGGCTTTTTCATCGACCATAAATCTTTATACCAGCACGTACACGTAAAACAAATGCGACCATTAGTAGCGGATAGCAAACACTTTCAGATGCTCATGATATAAATTGTTCAAGTATGTTTCATAGTAACTAACCAAATCAATTTCACCTAAGTATGGTGCATAAAATATGTTAGTTAAGATTTCACGAAATTATAAGATGGTTAAACCGCGGGGAATCGTACGCTAGCTAGTTAGTTTGTCGTATAAAACTGCACTACTCATAAAATAGGGCAGTAGAACTGTATCTAGACCGGCGACCCATCTCTGTGTCATTCCGATGCATTGTGTTGGAGTAGCGTGAAATTTTCATACAAATAGTTTCCAACGATTGTTCGATTATCATATAGATAGATGGGCTCGCGGTTACCACTGAAATCGATAAACCGGGTGCGACTTCTTGGCTTAGACTTATGAATGTTTGATGTGTGTAAATCTAAAACGGTTCTGAGATCTGATTTATTGGGTCGGCAATGTAACGCAATTTTTGAAGGATACTCCAAGGGTAAACGTTTGCGATTTATCAAAAACTCGTTTCGTAATGGTGATAGCACTTTTTTCACCAGTGACAAAACGCCTTGTGGAAAGAACTAAATTAATCTCGTAGCTTTCCCGGGCTGCGTCGGTAACAATATGATAATTATTTATGTCTCGATCATAACTACAGTTCCATCATACTTGTAGCTCAGTAATCAATTAAAAATATTGACAGCAATAAAGCTTGCCAATCATTGATGATTTTTACTCGTAAATGATTGCTCTATTTTATAGAGGACTATAAAAATTTAGAGAGGACTATAATTGAACCAAAATGTATCAAAGCTCATAAATCGAGAATTGGAGCCTTTGAATCGAAATTCGACGTGTCGCTATTCAAATACAGAATAAGGAAAATTAATACGTACCTTTTGATTAGGTTAAATTCGATACTTGATCTGTACTTGACTCATGTTTTCCAAAGAGGAATCGTTTTTGATGTCTGCCAGTATTTATCACATATTGAATTTTCCTTATAGAGCTATGGGAGTATTCTCTATTTAAATTCTACTATGGGATTGGTGACTCAAAACTCTACGTTCTAAACGTAAGTACGTAACCTTAACTAACGAGGATCATGTAACTAATGGTCCAAATATTATAAGAAAAAGGGTTTGCATTCTTTTTATCCAGGTACACAGGATGTAGCAGTAAGGTGCAGTGGAACTTTAAGAAAACATCCTGCATCTAATATTTGTCAAAATGTTATTTAACTAGAGCAACTGTTTCTACCTTTAACAAAAATTGTTTTACGCGCTCATTTACATAGTATTTAGTAAAACAAAATACAGTAACTTGAAATGGAGAACAATTAACATACAAAGTTAACATGAAACTGTTGGTGTTATTACATGTATAAATTACACGTTTAATAATGTTGAAAGTTAATTATTACAAAAATGACTATGATAATATAGAGATAATATAGCAACAATAAGAATGTTGGAGATGTTTTTATGTGATAGTAATTTCTTGGTTCGGTTAAACAATCATTGCGTAATTCAGAATACATAAGTTCTTACACAAAACAACGATATACATAATTTTTCAATCTAAATTGTAAGTTATTATTTTTGCCAAATTTGTTACTGTTTTGTCAAAAAAATTACACATATTTTTTACGGAAGAAGATCAACTGAATCAAACTGGCATCGCTTGTTGATATCATGTTTGGTGTCACTTGTTATGAAATATCGAAACTTCATTACATCAGCCTATAATTAAAAAAATCTGTTTCGAAGTCAAGTAACCTAAAATAGTTAGCCAAATCATAACTAACTTTGTTCCCAGAATTTCTGCAAATAACAGATAAGTACTCCGTCAACAAAGTAATTACGAACATTAAATTTCCTAACATCGACTTGCGAATTATTTCCTTGTTATAAACACTAAAGACTGTGTAGTTCACACAACGTTTGGAATTTGAAAGCGAACCGCGTAGGAAGTCAACTCATTAACGGAACGAATTGAAAAGTTGGCGAACTCAACTAGAACCAACAAAAGTGCTGGGACTGAAGGGATGGAGGCCTGGGGCATACTGAGAGGGTATTTTTTTTCTTTATTTCACACAAATATAGCTATGTTTTACTATTTCTCAGCAAAAAATACAGCAATAACAAAATAAAAAGTCATTTTTTTGTAATAAACGATTTATAGCTAAATGTTTCAATTAAAATGGAAAAAAGAACAACAGACTTTAAATGTCAGATAATTTGGGTTTTAAATCAGTATCAGTAATGTGACAATGTTATGATGACATATAGCCGGTTTCTGAGTTGAGCATTTGGCGCTGAATACAACTTAAGCTCGACTTAAGTATGGCTCAACAGTATTTTTGTTTCTGAATTAAGTTTAAGTGTAGTTTGAGCATTTGAGGTTGAGAATTCTCAAATTGAACATCAACTAGTGCTTAACTCGAAATTTGCGTTGCACAACACAACTGACAGTAATCAAATGATGATCACTGTAAACCTAAGCGTCTGACAGCTAAGCAACCCAATGAGGGTACCTACTTAAGTCCTACTTAAATATTTGCGACAGTAGTGACATCTATCACATGTCTACTTTACTGGTTTAAAAAGAAGCATAATTTTAAGGTTTGCGCAAAAACCGTTAAAATTATTGAAAATATTTTGAATCACTTATTGAATTCACTGTGGTAAACATGTCTAGTGACGATTCATCACTATCACCGATGGAGAAAGCTCAAGTTCGACAGCCAAGAAGACGACGAGTGCCAAGAAATCGACCCGATTTTTTCTTATTACTCGACAATGAACAGTTCAAAGATCGTATTTACTTATTTAAAGCGAATCGTGAAAGAATAGCGTTAGAAACGAAATGTACAATTTACTTTCTTTGTTACAAGTGAAAAAAGTTTTCCTTCCCTTCCTGTGTGTAGTTGGGACATCTTTTTTTCTTTGCGGTTTCCATTTAGTAAACTTTAAATGAATTTCGGAGTTCTCCAACTCAAAAACTTATCAATTTATCATTGAAGGAAGTAAAACTTCAAAAGTTTGAGCACTGATCATGTAATCTTTTTTGAGTATGAGTTTGAGTATGACATTGACATTGATTGATTGACAAAAGACATTCCGTTCTCGTCAGTTGTTCACAATTTAATTTTAAGAATTTAATTACATTATAGGATAGTGACTATTTTACTTGAAATTGTGTCCGTAATCTGATGCTCTTAGGAATATTTAACTTATACAATAAAATCTAGAATTTATTAATGCAAATAATGAAACTAAATTTCTTTACAAATAGAAACCGGTAAAAATCGGTAGTTTTTTCTTGTAACGGAACGTTGCAGTATAATCAAGATAAAACTCAGTTGAGCGTGGTCCAAGACAACATAAAATTTACAAATGAAACGTAGGAAACTTAAGTACTCATCAACTATTTGAGCAAATCTCAACAGATTTTCACTCAAATGCTCAAATCAGAAACCGGCTGTATGACATTGTGACCATTGAGTAAATAATCACTATTGTGACATTGATTGATTGTCAAAAGACATTCCGTTCTCGTCAGTTGTTCACAATTTAATTTTAAGAATTTAATTACAATATAGGATAGTGACTATTTTACTTGAAATTGTGTCCGCAAGATGCTCTTAGGAATATTTAACTTATACAATGAAATTTAGAATTTATTAATGCAAATAATGAAACTAAATTTCTTTACAAATAGAAACCGGTATAAATCGGTCGTTTTTACTTGTAACGGAACGTTGCAGTATAATCAAGATAAAACTCAGTTGAGTGTGGTTTATGTCAACATAAAATTTACAAATGAAACGTAGGAAACTTAAGTACTTATCAACTATTTGAGTAAATCTCAACAGATTTTCACTCATATGCACAAATCAGAAACCGGCTGATATAGTACCTACTCCGTTAAGTACAAAAAAAATATGATTTTAATAATGTCGTTTATATGAAAACTGTTTTTTAATCAGCAAATACTTTGCCAATTTCAGATATTTCAGGTAAGGTAAGATATTTCATACTTTTTTGTTTGGTTAGTGCTTTTTTGTTTGCGCTTACTTAAGTAATTGACAAGGTTTTTCAACTCGGAAAATATGAAAATATGGGCACACTAAATCTAATAAAGATTTCTGTGTACCTCAAACCTTACTCCCAAGTAGCGTAAGTTGATTAAACTTACCTATTGGACCCGGTGTATTTACCGGTAACAATATAACGCGTTGTCAGAGTCAAGCGAGTCTTGCTATTAGAAAAAAATAATAATAATGTGGACAAATTGAGGTGTATAATAACTAGCCCGCAAAATGCAGAATCTCCAAAGTCAAAATTTGCATTACTTACCAATTTGTTAAAATCACATGCTTATCAATTTATCTCAAACCCTTATCAACATTATTTTGTCATTATTTTGAGTGCGCAACCGCCGGCGGCCCAACGATCCTTGAGCGTTTAAGGTTTGGCAATGAATAACCTACCTTTTATTTCTAAAGGCTTTGTGTAAGTGCTTTACACACGCTATGTTAATAATCAAAGTAGTTTACAAGTACCTAACAAACGGTATCTACATCTATTTTTATGTCAGTACAGGGTTAAAAACGTAATTCCAGTTGGATTTGAGGCTTAAAATCGACACTGCACTGTAGCACGCCTGTTTTCGTGGTAGATGCATATACTTAGCAAGTATAAACCAAATTACCATCTATTTTACGATTGGATTCCATTATTCCGTGTATGTTACAAATCATTACAAATACAATAAAAAATACACTATCTAATTAATGTTCTTTCACCAGAGTTGGTTCATATCACTGTATTTTCAGAGTCATTCCAATTAATTACTTCCAATTCATTGGTTCATGTGTGATGCTTAGAAGATGCGTTGCTGAAGTGCAATCTACACGAAGCAGTCGGGTCTTAATCGAATACAAACGCTGGTATTCATTCGTACATATTATGTACATTTTACACAAATGAATAAGTGATGAATAAGAATAATCCTCCAAATTCAATGTTTCAACCTGATATAATATATACGAGTAATATATTGTGACTCTTAACGTCTTCATTCAGTGAATATCTTAGAAAAAGGGCTAGACAATACAGGGTCAATTTTGCTTAGGGTTAGGGCTTTCGTCTTTTGTTTTTGCTATCAAATCATTAAAATGTGAAGTAATAAACACTGTTTAAAGAAAATGATCGGAAAGGAATATTTACAGAGTGAAGGGTGAGATTTAAAAGTTTTATTAATGAATGTTATATTAATGTAAGAACTTTTTAAAGAAAAGAAAAAATGTGTCATTCGTAGAGTGGATTTGAAAGAATGAAAGAAAGGGATGGATGATTGCTCTCTCTGTCTCTCTCTGATTCCCTTTTGAAATGGCAGATTTGGACCTGTAATTTTTTTTGAAAATAAGTAATAAGCAGTGTTTATACGACAAAGGTGTTTTGGTCAAGTTTCCTAGATACATTAGTTTGTCTTTTATCGTAAATATCTGCCTTAGTAAGTATCTGCTCGTATATAATATAATGTATTTGCTTAATGTGCTAATAATCATAATAGAATGAGAAGTAATAGCTATATTAACTGACAATTAAAGCTAGTGTTTCAGTAATGATATAAATCACACAATTATATAGTCTAGCTCTAGAATGTATGAGGCGAGATTTAGCGAAGATTGATGTATGAATTTAATGGATACAATTTACGACCTCCTTTGAACCAGCCTAATTATGTTATGAATAGCTTGTAATCAAAGAAAATATTTTATGACCGAGGTCATTGGTTTAACGGCCTAGTAATTAAAAACTTTTTTGTAAGCCGCTATTTTTACCGATTTAAATAAAAGGGGTATTATCACACGTTTGGCTGAACCGTTTTTGATGCGGTTTTCAGAAAAGTGTTTAATTACATTAAGAAGAAGGTTTTATCTACTATTTTGCTGTATTAGAACTCAAACTCAAAAAAGTATTTTTTCCAAAAAAATAACTATGAGAGCTATGCCGGCGGGCGGTGTGGATTTTTTATTATTATTGTTGGCTAATCAGATGTTTGACCTCGATCGCACCCGGTGTTCAGGTGTAGATGAGGTCTAGGATTGCGCATATCTGCTTATTAGCAGCCTGTTCACTCTTGCCTTAAAGAGACTTAGGTCATATTCCTTAGGGAAAACTTCAGTAGGCAGAGAGGTTCATTCCCTAGCTGCACGCATAAAAAAAAGTGCAAAGCGCTTTTTGCGAGCAGGTGGATACACCATTTTATAGAAATAATAATATAAATATAAATGTAACTGGCCATCCACCACTTTATTACCACTCGTAGAGGGTTTCTGAATATTTAAAGGAGCCAAAAACAGTTTCTGCTACACATACTAACAAACCGTAAGCAAAAACACTCTTCGTGTTTCACAATTGCTAATTAAGCATCAGTTGAAAAAACTCCATATGTGCACTAAATGTTTCCCGCCTGGTAATTACCTCTATATTGTTTCGTTTCATTTTAATACTGCGCAGAGCAGTCTTTATCTCAATTTTCCGACACAAACTCTTCTATTTGCATTTTTAAGTTTTAATTGCAGAGTACACACTGCTGCTGTACCACTGTTTCACACGGCGACTTTTAGCATCAATAATAGCGCGCGTTTTCTCACTCGCATCACACTCACGCAATGAATAGATTTAATTTGGCATCGATGTAGTCGCGCGATAGTATCGATGCAGTCGCCAATATTTAACACATAATTTGTCAATTTCCAGCTTCTGCATCGCGACTGCATCGATACTAACGCGCGTTAGCATCGCGACTGTAGCGATGCTAAAAGTAGCGCAGTGAGTAAAGGTTGACAATTTGTGACTGCATCGATGATGCATCGCATTTGCATCGCTGCTAGAAGTCACAATGTGTAAGGGGTCTTTGTGTCCATTAGTCCTAGACTGAAAGTTGATACACAATAAAAGTTTGAAATTATGTTATGTTATGCTATTATGACTAAGCTACGTGTTAATATTTTGAGTTCACGAAGTAAGGGTAATACTTGTAATGCATTACAAACACAGACTTAAAAAAACCATTGTATTTATTACAAGACCATACTGGGTTTATAAATTAATGCTTGTCAATCACTGTAAATCAACACGAAACTACTTTACGAGAAAGAAAGTTAATCCTGTGTGTTACAGTGTGAATTTCTGAAATCCGCATACAGTTTAACATGTACACAAATGTTCTGAAACCATTTTTTACACCAGGGCCGTATCAAGTACCTACGTACACAGACCTTAACTTTGAAGTACGGGATTTTCCATTTTAAAAGTCGAGATCACTGGCTGCAGTCTACAAACGACGCGGAATGGCTTCGATGACAACGGGCATAAGTGTAATCCTGGTTTCATCCGCTTATGTGCTATTGGACAAAGGACTGGGGCCAAACGTGTGTCAGTACGTGAAATATTGCCCAGGCACGGACCTAGGGCACTATTGACATTAGTTGTGATCATGGGGCTACATTGTTGCCAAATTAAGTTGCCGTTATGCAAAATTTCAATCCAGCGATGAATTAAAGTGTTGGCCCTGACGTCAATATCACTGTTTCAATGAAAAAATGACCGCACTGTTAAAATTATATTTTTATTGTAACTTTAACAGTTATAAACGAATGCTGTTCTCTAATTTTTTATTTTCACAAGAAACATTTCTGATTCGTTTCCATTCATTTCACAATTACAACTAAATGGGTGAGCTACGCTACCGTAAAATGATAGTTCCCCGTAGCAGCTGACTCTAATCTCTTCTCTGTAGGCCTCAGTTAAGCCCTAAATCCAGCCCTGACACAGCGACTAACAAAGCGAATCTCTGTCAAGTTTTAGAGCCGGTTTATTAGACCGTGGAGCTTGCGTAGTTCGACATTTCAGACGCCCCACTCTTTTAAACTTTCCTATACTTTTGGATACAGCCATCCTTTTCATTCTAAAGGTAGTTTTAACATGAGCGACAGGGGCGGCTATATTCTAAAACACTGTAAATTCAGAGTGAGGCCTCAGTTACTGCGAACATTGATATTTGACAAATACGCAAACGTTGGATGAGTATTCCCATTGTCAGCGAATTTGGACGTTTAGCGCGTGATTTATTGTTAGGTTTACTGGATAGTGGACCACCATTGGTTTTATTGTTGGCATGCGCCTATCATTGAATAATCGGTCGGCCGATGTTTGAATTTATCGTTGACTTGTATACGTTTACACGATATTTATTTTTTCGCAATGCGTTAGGTGTCAATTTGTGGATTCATGTCTCACCATAAACGAGATATTGGTGGCTAGCACAACACGATTTTACACAAACAAGTTTTTTTAATAAATTATACGTATTTATCGAAAAGGCGGTAGATCTACAAAGAGGGCAAATATATTATTTCCTGAAAATGATTCCATTTTATAAAAATGGGATCAATAAATTGCTTACTCTAAATCATCACTAAACAATTCTTAGTATTTTATTGCTCATTCTCTTTTAAAATATCTATGACTGTAATCTCTGCTTATATCTTTAGCGTTCTCTGCTTGCATGTTCACATGAACATACTTTGGTATTTCACCACTCCGATAGATTAAATCGAAACCACTTTGTGCTTCAGCATAGCTTAGCTTTTATGATTTAAAGGCGGTGTTTCCTAGAAATTTCGGGTTTCAGTTAGTGCTTAAACTTCGCTTTTGTTCGCTATTCATGTCCCATGGCTATCATTATGCGGCAATTATGTTTCCACTGGTGTTTAGAAATGAATATGAAATAGAAGTCTGTGTTGTGGCGATAATATCGACTAATCTGCAGACATTTAACATGAAAAATCAAAGTCAAATAGTGTTTTATGAATGAAATTAGAGCTTCATAAAAATGTGACTAAGATTGCCTTTCTTATAATTAAGACACTGCCTTTAGAATTGGAAAAGGGACCATAAAGATCGTACATTTTTCTGTTCCTAACTTGAAAAAAATATCCTTTTTTGAATAGTTCAGTCTACAGGACAGGTAAAAGTAATTTCAATTACATAAACACATCTGTTATGATACAGCAAGTAAGCAAAGGGTCTGCAAGCAATTGCAATTTACAACACACCAGCACATAAAAAACCTAATCTAAAATACTCACGTCTATCAATAAAGCTGTAAGTGCCGACGAAGCCAGTGGCGTTATTCTGTTTAGGCCCCGTATGGAACTCCAGTACCAGCGCGGGGCCCGGCGAGTACAAAGCGGGGGGTGCATCCGCCCGGCCCCCGCAGAGCTCGCGGGCCCAAGCGGAACGCTCGCTGACGGCCCCAGGAGGGCCCGGGCCTTGCACCTCCCAGTACACCTTGAGGTAGTCTCCACGGACGCAACTGGAACAAAGTGAGATTGTTAGTAAAGTGAAGTTATTATTGTTACCCCTGAGGTTAAAAGAAAGGTGTTATATCAATTTGCGTGTCTGTGTCGTGTTACGGGCATGCCTATATTCATACTATTGATATTCACATGCGCCAGTTTAGGAGCCCTCCGCATCCACTCCCTCTCATTGCATACCAGTGAGCGTCTTTCTACACATACAAGAAGATGGCACGTGCAAGTAGCTGGCATACAAGTGTGTCAGCTATAGCTCGTATCGGGTGAAGAACTGATTTGGATACATCTTTTATTATAAATAAGTGACATTACGAGATGTCGCTTCTGTGGTTTAACGACTTGTTCATAGACAGGATATAATTTACAAAATGGCGAATACAAAAGCCGGAAATACCTTTCAGTGGGGGCTGAGTAACGGCCACTCCCTAAGAATCATGAATACCTAGCATTCTGTTAAATAAATATAAGTACCTAGTTGGTTCTTTTTCAGATAAAATAAAGTTTCCACATTCGTTTTGTAAACATAATACAAAGTTTAGAGTAAATAAGTCTTAAATCGTCAAAATTTGAAATTGCTGTTTTTATAAAATAAGTAAACATTTTTAAATACACTAACTATCGTCCAAGAAAACACAATATTTAATAATCCTGCCAAAAGAGCCTCAATTCAAAGTCCGGTGACCTGTGTATGTCTGCGACATTACAGACAACCCACTAGACTAAAAATACATACATACTTATATCCCAGAATTAATCGCCTGTAAACCCTCGCAACTCTGAAAATAGAAAATTTAACTCCATTTCTAAAATTAAAAATCTATCTCGTTATTGAATTTCAGGGCTCAAAACACAATTTCCAGGGATTCTCGCAGATTTTATGGACAATATTTTAAAATGAACAGGAATTAACGTCAATGTTGGATAGTTTATTGAAAATCGCTCGCTAAAGCAAGGCTTGGTTTGGTGTCCTCATTTTATAAAATAACGTCGCTAACAGAATGGCGATACTTTAACACGATGTAAGTGCATAATGTGTTAAGAAATAACAAGAACTATCTTATAATAATTACTCGAAACAAGCTTATAAATACAGAGAATTATTTAAGATCTATCGACACGTATTTATTTATCATGTATAAATAAATACATGTTGAATTGTTACATGTATTTAGAAGTGATCAGTTTCTGATTCATCAACATATTATAAAACTTCTGCCTCGGTGGCGCAGCGGTGAGAGGGTCGCATTTTAAAGCGACGGCTAAAGGGTCCCGGGTTCAATGCCCGGGTCGAGCCAAAAAAAATATGTACCTCGATTTTTCTGTTCAGAAATTCTCAGGGTAGCCCGGAGTTTGGAAGTTGGCGGTGTTTCACCCCCGTGCCTCGGAAAGCATGTTAAGCCGTTGGTCCTGCGCCTGATCTCTCTCCGGTCGTGTTAGAATGCTGTCCTCAAAAAGTTATCATCGTCTTACCGTAATTAGTTCGTGGTTTGGGTAAAACCAAGATTATGCATGTTGTATGTATCTGTGGCTGTAATATTTTAGATCTGAAAAGAGTAACTTAATGAAAAAAATATTGTATTTTTGTAATACGCTTGAACTTTTAAATAAAACGATTTTAAGATTAAAAGTGAAAGGTTGTGGCAGTGATAATGAAATGAAATAAGAATCTTTAACCGTATTATAGCATTATATCGGTCATTAGCTGAACTGACCAGAACTGGGTAGTGTCAGAAACACCCGCATTCCACGATTGATGGCGTCTGATATGAGGATATTATTCTGCGTGTGATTGTTCTACAATGTTAGAAAAAAAGCCGCGGAACTGTTTAAACGGGCACTTAATATGGGATCTAAGTAATTAATGCTTCTCTTCTGAAAAATGTACACACAATTGTATGTTTTAACTGTTGTAAGAGTAATGCTTGTATAATGAGGTGTCTATGCTACTTCTTGCCTGAATTGTTTGATAATAAAAAAAAAAAAAAAAATAAATAAATTGTTTATTAAAATTCATTGGTTCTTAGATAATGGTTAATGATTATGGTGAATGAATGTTAAATTATCATATCAAAAGAGCATAAAATGATAATATCTTTTGTGGCACGACTTGGCGATAAGCGCCCATAATTTCGCACTTTGCATATGCAAATTTCGTATTAAAATCATAGAAAGCTCATTTTCACTTCTGCATGGATATGTTGGTGAGTTTAGTTGTTCTCAAATGTGTCGTAGATTTTTTTTTTTTTGTCGTAGATTGTAAAATACCCTTAATCAATTTATAATTACAGCAATAAGCATAAATTATAAATTCATTAAATATTTAGTATTTATTATTCAAGCACCGAGATTCCAAACACAATAGAAAATCAATTGTAACGCTTTTCATGTTGTTGGGGTTTGACGGATTAAGAGTTTCATCATTGTACTTCTTTATCAACATCAGTTGCTTGCCATGTATGGAGTCATATACCTAACATTAATAGAGGAGTATGTTTTAATTATTTCGGTAGAATTGCTAGCGTCACAATCATCTTTTTTAAGTACATGCCGTGAGCCGTCCATCTATAACTACCTTCCTTCGCACCCCTAGTCCACTGTCATAATTAATTCTTTCTCCAACTTTAGACACGAATCGTTGGTTAAGTAGTGAAAATCGAAAATCGATCGGCCTAAAATAAAGAGGCAACCGTCCGCAGTCACTTCAGTTTACACAATCTTATCATTGATCGTGTTGCCGGTGACAGGCCATTTTTTACAAGCCCCACCTTACTCAATCGGACAGAAATGACAAGTTTCTGCCTCAAGGTAAGAATTTTGTCTCCGCGTTGCAAACAAAATGATTTATTAACAAACTTCCCGCTTTAACGATTGAGATTTTCGACGTTTATGTTTTATGTAGAGGGCAAAGTTTTTGTGAACAATCGAGGTATTAAATGATCGTTTACCGTTTGGTATGCCCGCACGGAAATTAGTTCGGCGTTTTACCGACTGCTTGCATATTCAACAGTCGGGCCAGATACTGTACTATTCATAAATTGATGAAATTTCAATGCGGTGGTTGTGCACAGTGCTCTATATGTCACGGA
Source organism: Pyrausta aurata (assembly GCA_963584085.1). Classification (NCBI taxonomy): domain Eukaryota; kingdom Metazoa; phylum Arthropoda; class Insecta; order Lepidoptera; family Crambidae; genus Pyrausta; species Pyrausta aurata. Next base: position 9,550,989 of record OY757258.1, on the reverse strand, counting down.
TGTACTCTCATGTTACTTTTTTACAAAAGGTACAAAGATGTGTGCACCAAGTTAGTTATTAAAATACTAAGTTCGCTAAAACAAAACTCAAGAAGAAAAGATCGAAATGAGTCATAATTTTCTTTTTTTGCCATTGTAACGTAATTAAAAAAATACAATTAATAAATGTATCTTATTGCATTAATCCATCAAACGTAATCTCTCGTTCCTCTACTGATCTCGTCTGTATCTCGTCTAAATCTCTCGTCTGTACCGACCCAATGCTCATGATTTCACATCATCTTTGACAAAACGTGATCCCTTGATAACTGCGTTTCAGTGTACTAATGAAACCCCAGTCCAGCCTACAACTGGTCCGAGGCCAGGGCCTCAATTCCGCTAATTAAGTCGTCACTGAGTTGTGCATCAGTTGTACTACAAGAGTACAATTGATATACTTACCTCGCTATTCTGACAATGGCGTGTCATCTCTAAATGCTGCTGACTATAAGCACTCAATGTTTTACAATAGAATTGCTAAATGACTACTGTAGTCCAACAGTAGATGCTGAAAATACGTGAATCGCGGCCCAGATTTGCAATTCGCAGCGCGTCGTGCGGCGGCAAACAGTCGCTTTACGACTCAACATGTTGTCCGTGGGTACGTTTGTTGGAATCGAAACACGATCACAACCGTACTCTTAGGCCCGGTTGCGTGATCTGTAGCAATGGTTAAATGTCGGTACCAGCGGTTGAATATCTATAATTGTGTGTTTTGAAGACAAATACCTTAACCAATGGACATTGAATAGCATTCTATTATTCTCTGTCCTTTAACCATACCTATCGATCACGCAACCGGGCCTTAGACTCAATTTCTCCATCGAAACGTATTGGTAAAGTTACGTTACCAGCGGTTGAATATTTACGGTTATGTATCTTTAAAGCAAAAATACCTTAACCAATGGTCATTAAAATAGACATTCTGACATTTAGTCAAGGTTTTTTCTCTTTTCAAAACACACGCAGTCGTCACTATTCAACCACTGGTAACGACATTTAAACATTACTGTCGATCACGCAACCGGGTCTTAGTGAGGGATGCAGCGGATGTCATTTTAGCAAAGCGGATTCCATTTCAGAGCTGTCTGAAAAAAATGGTGCCTATGAAATTAAAATTGAACTGCTCGATTTCGAATGGTATACCTTATACATGCACTATAGGATTTCAAACTTTCGCGTTGCATGCAATAACTATTAGACATGACGGTGGTCACGGCAGTTGTAATACCACCGAAACGTAGAGCAGTGAGTAATAGCAATTCATAAGTTTTTATTCGCGTTTAGACCCGTCATGTCTAATAGTTATACAGGCGCTGTCAATATTTTGCTTTTAAAAAGTTTGCTACAATTTTTATAGTATCATCAGGCTTGGCTCTTCGAAGGAACCATGTTCTTAAGATTTGCTCTGAATGATAGTTAGGATCTCGTAATATTAATTGATTGGACTTGTCATAATAATCACATAAACTTCAAATGATTCTTTCGTATGAAGTAAGCGTATTATCTTAGCTTTCATTGCCCCATGCGACTTATAACTGTAGCAAGTAACAAAATAAATATCACTATTTGATATTTTAGAAACAGGGTGCGTATTGCGATGCAGTTTTGACAGTTAAACAGCTCTGCTGTCAAATTAGCAAATCTTATATTGATAATATTACTATAATATAACAATATAAATATTAATATTCATACCATTGTAGTATTATTATAATGATAAATATGCGCCAGACAACACACCAACCGTTCGGTTTCTTGGCATGGAACCCCCTTTTCGTTGTACGAAGCACCAGACAACGATTATGACGATGACGATTATATAATATTATTATATTGGTAATATTTTACACTGAGTGGGAATTGAACTGCCTTGGCATTTAACGGATTAAGTTAGATCGCAATACGTCCCCTGAAACTAGTTTTAAAATAAATATCACTTTTCGATATTTTAGGAAGAGACCAAGTAACTTAGTGCAACAAATTCTTGGTTCTGTTGAATTATCTTTCGATTCCATCAGTATTGCAACCGTCTTTTGTTTCGTGCTTGTGTTCGTCGCAGCCATTTCGTGTCTTCTACAAAACAATCCCCCTGGCGTTCGCAGCTCGGTAATGATACCCTTAACGAACCGCCTAACTAGTTTGGGAGGCAGATTTGCGTGCGTTCAGTGCAGTGACCGGCGATTCGACGTGTTGTCGGAGGGATTTTGTGTTCGGGTACCCAATCGTTACTGGGCATTCGCCGCATTGGTTACGGGCGATTGTGTTTTGTTGTTTAATGTTGTGCATGAGAGTTATGTCATGTATATTTATTGTATACAGTGACTTAACAAACTGCAGAAATTCTGAAGTATTTGTACTAAGGTAATTGTAGTGTATGTGAAAAAGAGAAGGAAGTATTCTGTCGTCTCCTGCGCACACTGGTTCCCCGACGACGCCGGGGCGGGGTGGTAGTGGGGATACTTTACTCGCCACCACGGTAGAGGACGGACGTGTTAGTCAGTGTGACGTAAGGAGCCGATACCCGGGATGCCGGGATACTACATTTTGGCAACGAGGATGTAAGTACTGTGAATCATTTATAAAAAAAAGGGAGAAAACGATATGTATTTGATATAAGTCTCATAATGCATTTAGTACAATAATTGAAGTTACATCGGGCTAAATAAATTCGCTAACAGTTTATTAGTATCCTATATTACAATGTTGAAGGAAAATATAAGAAATATTTTGTAAATAGCTTTGTTTGTGTTGTTTACACGATTTTAAGTAAGCGTATCGCAGGCACAGCGGGTGGGAAGTTACCAACTAATGTTTTCTTGAGAGTTAACGTTAGGGGAATTCATTTGTGATAACAAAAGCTTACGTATAGATATTATGTGTATACCTATGACGTCCATGTGTACTTCCTATGTGAAACGTAGGTGTATGAAAAGGCTATGCAGCAAAACATAATGGTTATTAAAGCGGGGTACTGTATGTATTGTATTTATTACCCATAAAGGTATTTGCTATTTATGCATTTCATTCAATGGTTGTTTAAACATAAAGTTTTTAAACGTAACATTATGATGACGAACGAGAAAAGGTGGTATTTTGGAAATAATTAAGTTTTAGCATTAATAATTGATAATATCTATTCGTATTTTATTGCGATTAATTGATGTGACCTTCGTCAGTTTTTATTCAATTAATTTATTAAGTACACAAAACAGAATCACAGACAGTCACATAATATAGGGTCTAGGTATGCCAGCACTGTTAATCCAAAACATGTTTACATAGCATGATGAAGCATATCTAATTTAGGATAGGATAAAACATAATCGAGGGTTGGCAAATTATTATAATTATTTATATTAGTGAAATTGGAAAATGAAGTGGAAAGAGTGTATACAACTTAATCTTATAGATGTTTACATACAGATACAGATAATTAATTATAGATGATAGAAATAATAAAAAGATGCAGTAATTAATTCTTAACATACTTTTCATTTATTTAAGGGTAACTGTAAATTTTATGGAGGTCAGTCTTTCTTTAAGCAATGATGAGCTGAATATAACATTAGATTTTATTCCATTTAAAAATACATTAAATAACGTTCTAATAACATATACTGTAAGGAAGGGTTACAAGTAAAAGTCGAATTTATAATACCAATCCACTTCTCTTATTGAAAGGATGTGAATTTGAAATGGATTCTTACATTTTATTACTATTCTTCAATACAGAAAAAGTTTATTCTGTTAAGGAATAACTTTATTAGGTCAATAAAAGGAAGTTTAGATCTTTACAGAGGGTATTTGGTATTTGCAATAAAATTAAACATAATATGACATGTACATGCGTGCATATGGGGCGTTACGCGACTGGACACACACATAAAAAAAAACAAAGTTATTAGATAGAATAGTAAAGTCTTTTGATAAATGGTGTTTAATTTAACGAAATGACTTTGAAGATGACGATGATGATGATGATGATGTTGAGGTTGACGTTGATGATGATGATGTTGACGTTGATGATGATGATGTTGACGTTGACGATGATGATGATGTTGAGGTTGACGTTGACGATGATGTTAATGATCGTCATCATGACGATGATGATGACGATGATGATGATGATGACAATGATGATGAAGATGACGTTGATGAGGATGATGTTGACGTTGATGATGATGATGTTGACGTTGACGATGATGTTAATGATCGTCATCATGACGATGATGATGACGATGATGATGATGATGACAATGATGATGAAGATGACGGTGAAGATTATGATGATGATAATGATGACGATGATGATGACAATGATGATGAAGATGACGGTGAAGATGATGATGATGATGATAATGATGACGATGACTATGACGATGAAGACGATGACACTGACAAAGACGATGACGATGATGATGATGTTGATGAAGATAATGATGATGATGATGAAGATGACAATGATACAAATGATGATGAATGATGAAAATAAAGACGATAATGACAATGATGATGAAGATAACGGTGAAGATGATGATGATGATAATGATGACGATGACTATGACGATGAAGACGATGACACTGACAAAGACGATGATGTTGATGAAGATAATGATGATGTTGATGATGATGAAGATGACAATGATACAAATGATGATGAATGATGAAAATAAAGACGATAATGAAATGACGAAAGCTGATAATGGTGAAAATAAATAACATGAAAATGGTCATTGAATGAATGGTGTGTTTGGGTTACGAGCAAACAACTTTTGTTAATATCTTCTCTTAGACAAATTTGAATGCAATGGTGAAGTTGGTTCGGTATTACATACGTGGGAAAAAAGAAGTGAAATTTTACCTAAAAGCAGCGGCGAAACAAAGCAGTCAAAAACGGGCAAGTTTATGGAATTGTGGTGGACTTGAACTTTAAGATGGTCAAATAAATGTATTCAAAATAGCCAAACAAATTGGGTGAATACTTGCCCCCAGCAAAGCAAGACATTTAAAAGACACGTATTAAGAGGTATAAAACGAGGCGAAAATAAGAAATTTTAAAAATTGTAAGACTTCGGCAGCAAGCTTCTTAATGCAAATTCAGGGACTTAAAATATCTACTCACGGAGAAATACAATTCTGAAGAGCTACGACGTAAAATTTCGAGGTCAGGAGACGACATGACTTTTAATAAAATCATTATAGATGCTAACACTTTGGAAATTGTGAACAGACAATTTAAAAAAAATGCAATTAAGGAAATATACAAGTTATTAATTGGTAAAGCCAAAACTTGGTACAGGAAAAGAGAAAACTAATAGAAACAATTAAGAGTAGAAGAGTGAAAATGCTGGGACACTTGATACGACACGACAGTTTCATCAGAACGATAATAGAGGGAAGAATAGAAGGAAAAAGGAAGTGAGGAAGACCAAGAATAAGCTATATGCATCAGATAAAGCAAAAGTTGAATGTTGCGTCGTATCAAGAGGTCAAGAGAATGGCGGAAGAGCGTAAAGAATGGAAAAAACTCCACCGACAAGAGCTTGGCTCTTAAATTGGATGATGATGACACGTTATAAAAAAAAAACCCTGTTAAAGGAAAAGGTGTCTAAAATGTGAGAAAATATTTCACTTTGAAGCAGAGATTTGAAGAGGAAGATAAGTACCAATTAATTTATAAATCAGAATTACCAATAAACAGGTGTGTAAATGGTAAAATACAATCGAATAAGGAACAGAGAAACATTGAAGAACAAACAAGTACTAACAGATCAGAGGTATAAAATTTACAATTTTTTTAATGTTGGGGACGATGATGATGATGAAATGTACAGTAAAAAAATGATGATCGATTCCGGGTGTGAACTTGATTACAGACAACATGGTGAAAATACAAAACTAATAGAATACAGGCTTTTAACAAACAAAAAAATGAGATAGGACCTTTCTGGCATATGAGAGCACTATCCATTTACGGGTTTCGATTTCTCGTCGGTCACAGAATCACGGTTACTATTTGCAAGTGCAATTTATACTATCCACTTGATAAAACAAAGATTCTTCGGTGCTAAAATTCAGTTTTCTTATATTTTAAGGATAAAAAATGCAATATTCTACGTAATTAGAGGAGGGACTCGAGATTAATTAAGCAAAATTACAGCAATTGATTTGGAGGTTCTCAAAATAGGTTTAACAAACTAGGAAACATTTTCGAAGTTTAAGGGCATATAAAACTATAACTTGGATGGACTATGGAAAAAAGATAGAAGCGATAGAAGGTAGAGGAGAGAAAATGTTAGGGCACCCGATTTGACACAATCATTTGATCAACATCGTAATAAAGGGAAGAATAGAAAAGTAGAAGGAAGCGAGGAAGAACAAGAATAAGCTACATGGAGCAAATAAAGCTAACGTTTAACGTCGTATCGTATCAGGAAGTCAAGAAAATGGTAGAAAATCGGAAAATATGGAAAGCTCCGCTGATAAAGACCGAGCTCTTGTATTCGATGATGATGATAATACAAACATATTAATAAAGTCAAGCCTGTATCAAAGAAAAAGTCAACGCAAATAAATATGAGAACTTTTAGAGTGATAGGACATATTTAAAAAGTAGAGGGCCCTAGAATAGATCATTCCAATTGATGAGAATGATGTTTGCATTTGCGTGCTACAAAACGTGAAAATTACCACTTGCCTACAGTGGACCAACTATATTTATTCATACCTCGTTTGAGCTATTATAATTTATAATCTACATTAAAACCTCCGGCTCCTTAGAAGTGGTATAAAAAAAAGGATGTTAACTGTAACCTTTCAGTGAAATGTAATATGTGTAGGTATGTTTATTTACACAAAAAAGTAAAATAAGGTTATGCTTGCTATTTCACGGTTCGGACTTTAGAAGGTCGTTAGTTCTCTTATGAAGTAATGTTCAAAAAGAAAAAATAACAAGAACCGATTTATAAATTGGTTGTTTCAAAAACACTAATGACGAATGGTATTGAAAAGAAGTTAATTATTGACAAATCATAATGTATGAACTTGCTTTGACCACCAAAAACATGGTTAATTATTGAAAAGAGGCATATACAATTATAGTGACTTATGTTTCTTGCATAGTTTCTTTCCAGCACTGGCCCACAGTTGCCCGAGGCTGTGGTAGGGTCTGTAGTGAGTGTATATGAAGAGATAAATATTTTTATTGATTTAATTTATATTACTGAATATTTAAGACGTTGAAGTATGTAGTAAAATAGACATATGGGATGCTTTTCATCAGCTTGAACTTAACCCGGACCCGGACTAAAGGCACATGATAACATTCATTTTCGCAAAAGGTTTACAAAATTTAAAAAAAGTTAAGTATATCTTTAGCAAGTACCCCTAACGATAATATCGGAATTGATTATCTTCATGAGATTAATACGTTATGCAGAAACGTGGATACCAAATGAAGCCACAAAGACCGACCTTTGAAGAAACGGCTCTCGTTGATGTATTGCATTCAGAATATGCTATGATCTCATCATCATATGAAGTCGTATACCAGAAACGTAAGAATAATATTGATTTGGCATGTATAATAAGGATTACATGTATGTGCAGGGTATTTGTCAGTAACTCACAGAGTTACTTTAAGAACGGGGACATTGGAGTATGGAATGATGAAACTACACATAGTCAGAATTTAAGTAGAAACGTTTTGCACCTGAATAGAGGTAAAGGAAACTGGCAAAAAAAAAATATAATAGAAGGGAGGATGGAAGAAGGATAAAAAAAATATCAACATGTCAATATGTATAATTATGTATAATAAATATTGATGATTTCATAAATGATTTAATCGAGATATAAAATAAATAGTTGTATTTAAATTAAAACAAGGGAGGGATGTAGTGTATGTGAAAAAGAGAAGGAAGTATTCTGTCGTCTCCTGCGCACACTGGTTCCCCGACGACGCCAGGGCGGGGTGGTAGTGGGGATACTTTACTCGCCACCACGGTAGAGGACGGACGTGTTAGTCAGTGTGACGTAAGGAGCCGATACCCGGGATGCCGGGATACTACAGTAATTAATGTTTAAAGTCGCGAGTATGTTTAATTGTCTATCTACATCTAGCCGCTCTGAAGTTACAATCCCACGGTTAGTTCAAGACTAAGTGGAACCTTTATGTTATTTTATATACCTAGTTCGGGCTTTTATTTAGTGTTTTATTAAATTGGGTTTATTTTAATATTGTATTTAGCTTAGCTGTACTCTACCTTAGTGAAGTATGTAAAGTTCGGATTAGTTAGACTGGGTAATCAAACTGCACAGTTTTTGATGAAACGAAACGGATCTCAAATCTCTACTCTGCTCCAATTCAACTTTAACCAGTTTCCCGAGACATTGTTGCTGAAAGCGAGTTTACATTGTTGCGTGATTTCCATAAAGTGGCATTGTATGATTTTATCTAAAACTTCAGGTAAGCTGTCT